>CM074965.1:18460696-18471546 GCA_037577455.1 Pangasius macronema | reverse complement strand
TTTTTCCATCACACAGAACTCCCGACACCTTTCTCCACCCATTCCAACCTGCCTGCACTCGCTTCTTCACCTCTTTCGCTTCTTCACCTCTTTCGCTTCTTCACCTCTTTCGCTTCTTCACCTCTTACTGAACCCCTTCCTGACACTTAAAAGAAGGAGGTTCGGCGTCTTTGTTGGTTTGATTTGTTTGGTCTCTCTGTGGCGTAATCGAACGTTAGAGGCTTTTAGAGGTGGAGAAGAAAGAAGTCTTTGCACTTTAGTGGAAGTTTACAGCCAGAAGATTCACAGATTTTGGTTCATTCGTGAATCATTCAGTCTTTTTGAACGAATCACGAAGGTGAATGAATCAGTATTGCTCAGTCGCTGATGATGGGTTTCACAGTTGCAGTTACACACTTCGTGATTTTTTATGTGGTTTTGCATCATACGTTTATCTTTCAAACGTCGGTGAATCGCATGAGTCGTATTTGCTACAGTGTGTGTGTGTGTGTGTGTGTGTGTGTGTGTGTGTGTGTGTGTGTGTGTGTGTGTGTGAGCCTAATCCACGATTCTTGAGTCAGTGAATCATTTGAGACAGGACAGAGATTCATCCTGTGAGCAATGTTTGAGTCCTGCGTTTCTTCTTCTTATAATAATAATAATAATAATAATAATAATAATAATAATAATAATGAGGAGAGCTGCAGATTCAGTGAATCGATTTTGCGTTGAAAAATGAACCAAATTGGGATTCTAATATGACGTTTTTGTGCAGTTTGTAGTAAACTACGATTTCTGTTGGTCTTGACTCCACATGCACAACAGGCTCTAATGTTATTAACCACAAAATAAAAAGTTTAGTTATTTATTTATTTGTTGGAAATTGTGTTATTGTGTGTAGAGAGTTTCCTAAGCTTCAGTACTAACCCTCGCTTCTCCACATGTTTGAGAATTCAGGTTTATTCTAAGCAAGAGTCCATGTGAATTTTATCAGGTGTAAGATTGTGTGACCTGAAATATTTAAATCTGAAGATTTTTGCGTTTTCGGTCGTCAGGAGCCACGGAGAGCGTGGGGAGACACATGCTGGAGGCGTGCAACAACAACCTGGAGATGGCCGTCACCATGTTTCTGGACGGCGGCGGCGTCCCGGAGGAGCCGAGCACCAGCTCCGGTTCGGCCGCGGCTTCAGGGAGCAGATGCCTTTCAGAGTGAGCGTTAATTTAATACACGGAGGTCCAGCCGCGTCTGTTTCTTTCACTTAATCACACACGCTGTGTTTTTAAATCCTGACAGAGACGAGGTCCGAGCGCCGATCCCTCAGAAGCAGGAGATCCTAGTGGAGCCGGAGCCGCTGTTCGGAGGTGACTGATTTACAGCATTAATCAGTAATGCCGTCAGTACGGCTGGGCGATAACGGGACGCTAAATTGTTGCACGATACGCACTTCCCCGAGATCTCGCAGACGTCCTGATGCATCTCACTCCCGTGTTTTTAAAAATCAGCTGCAGTCTCTGATTGAAAGTGGCTGATTTTAAAGTCAAATTATTTCTTATTATTTATGGTAATTTATTAGAATTCAGAAATTGTTCCTCCTTTTCACTAGACACGAAATAAGAATATCACTGACTCCGTGGTTGGATTCTTTGTGAGGAGACTTCCTGTTCTGGGCGGGGCTATCTGAGGAAGTGGGCGTGGCCTGTTCTGATCATTGACTATGATTGTTTGTATTTTTTTTTTAATTAGAAATCTCTTTTTAGCACGATTTGATTTCATATCGTCCCTTATTTAATCAGCGTCACACCTTTACAAGACATTTCCATTTATTTGAAATCGATCTAAATAAATTTATAAACTCAGACAGAACCTGCGGCGTGTAAAACGTGTAAACCTGAAAACCTGACGTCGTGGCTACGTCCACGTTAATCCGGATTAATCCGGCTCTGCAAGCTGTATTTTCGTTGTATAACACTCTCCGTCTACACAGGCGTTTTCAAACGTTTTCTAAAAATTGCTCGTCCAAGCGGCAACGTCTGAACAGGCTCACGTCTCAAGACGCTTTAGCTTTGAAAGAAAAAAAAAAAACAATCTGCAGGTTGTGCAAAGTGACGCTAATCTTTAACGACGCTAATCAAACTGAACAGCAGCCGCAGCGCCCGCAGCTCGACGTCCTCCACCTCCACCGGGTGTGTTTCGAGCTGAATGAGTCACATGACTGTGTCACATGACTAAAAATGCATCATTGTGTTTGAACATCTCCGTTTTCTCGGTCCGTGTTTGGGAGAGCGTTTTCGAAAAGGTCCGTTTTCGCCGGACAGAAACGCCGTCTCGGTGAGGACCGAAGATCGAAACGCAGAGAAGAAGATAAATTTGTGTTTTCAGATTTATACAGATTAATGTGGACTTTTAATTAATGTAGTAGACTATGCTTTTTTTAAATTTATTCATTCGTTTATTTATTTATTTATTTATTTTCCCTCCCTGTGTCTCAGTACCGAAGAGACGGAGACCGGCTCGGTCCATCTTCGACGGATTTCGGGATTTCCAGACTGAAACCAGTAAGTTCCCGAGCTGATCGTGTAAAATAACGTCGCTTTCACACTCGTCTGCTCCTGGAGTCGCCTGGGGGCGGGGCTTATAATCCCAGCTCTGCTCTCGCTCCGTTCCACACGTCAGTGTTGTTCACGTAGTTTTGCAGGGCGGTGGATTGCGGTGTTTGATTTTATTTGTCTGACACTCAAGCGGAGAAGATCGGCGCTCTCTGGATGCGCGGCGTGTCACGGCGCAGGAACACCTGGTTATAGAGAGACGATTAGCCGTGACGGTCGGCGTGAGACGTGCTTCCACACAGCGCCGTTCTGTCAACGCTAAACCGCAACACACCGTTATCGGTTCTCTGGAGCGCTCCCGAGCGCTAGACAAGCTTTCACGCTTCATCAAACGGACCGAACCCTGAGATCAGTCCGGCAAGAAATAAACAACACGCACGTGTGAAAATGACATCAAAGCTACAGAGAAAAGATTTGTTAAAAATGAAGAGGAAAAAAACATCACTATAACTGTTGAGTCATAGGAGAAGAAAATCATGTGTTCTGTGTGTGTGTGTGTGTGTGTGTGTGTGTGTGTGTGTGTGTGTCCAGTCAGACAGGAGCAGGAGCTGAGGAACGGAGGAGCGATGGATAAAAAGCTGAGCACTCTGGCCGATCTTTTCCGGCCTCCGATTGAGCTCATGCACAAAGGCAGCTTCGAGACAGTGAGGAAACACACACACACACACACACACACACACCATATACACACACACACACACACACCATATACACACACACACACACACCATATACACACACACACACCATACATACACACACACACACACACACACACACCATCCACACACACCACCCACACACACCATACACACACACACCACACACACACCATACACACACACCATACACACCACACACACACACACCACACACACCATACACACCACCCACACACACCATACACACACACACACACCACACACACACCATACACACCACACACACACCATACACACACCATACACACCACACACACACATACACACACACCATACACACACGCCACACCCACACACACACACACACCATTACACCATACACACACACAGACACAGACACACACCATACACACACACACACACGCCACACACACAGGACAGATGGACATCCTGTTGCTTCGTCACAACTTTTTTTCCTTGCATATCTACTTATTCATGAATTTATTATTTGTCTTTTTCTGTGTGTGTGTGTGTTGTGTGTGTGTGTTGTGTGTGTGTGTGTGTGTGTGTGTGTGTGTGTGTTTCTCACCCTCCAGGCGAAGAACTGCGGTCAGTTGGAGAACAAGTGGCTGATGATAAACATCCAGAACGTTCAGGATTTCTCCTGTCAGTGTTTAAACCGAGACGTGTGGAGTAACGAGGCCGTGAAGGCCATCATCAGAGAACACTTCATCTTCTGGCAGGTGCTGAAATCCGGCCCAGTAAACAGTAAACAATAAACAGTAAACACCTGTGTTTCACTCCCCCGATCCAACACGTTTATTTTAAACAGCTGCGTTACTGTAATTTTAATTTATATCAAATAAAAATCAGAGGAAGTTTAATCCAAAGTTATCTACTATTTTAATGTTATTGTCTTTACAAAAAAGGAACTGTTCAGGCAGAAGCTGGTTTTATGCTCATTTGTTTGTTTGTTTGTTTGTTTGTTTGTTTACAGGTTTACCACGACAGTGAGGAAGGTCAGCGCTACATTCAGTTCTACAAACTCAACAAATTCCCCTACATCTCCATCCTGGACCCTCGCACAGGTGAGACGCACGGCTCCGCAGCGGTGGGAGGGGCTTAGCTATGAGCAGGCTGTCTATCAAACGAGGTGGGCGGGGCAGCGAGCAGGAAGCAGTCAAACAGGAAATACAGAAATTAACAAAATAAAATAAAAATTTAAACCACAGCACTGCTGAGTTCTGGATTGTGATTGGTCAGATTTATTGGTGTTGATCAATTCTCTAGAACAGCAGCTCTGAGAGTAGTGCAGGTTTATATTAATGTCGTGGTGTTGGTGGTGGTGATGATGGTGGTGGTGATGATGGTGGTTATGATGGTTGATGGTGGTGATTTGTGGTGGTGGTGGTGGTTGATGATGATGATGATGATGATGTTTTCCTCGTGTCGTTTTGTAATAAAAGGTCAGAAGATGGTGGAGTGGAATCAGCTGGACGTTTCCTCATTCCTGGATCAGGTGACGGGGTTTTTAACGGAACACGGCCAGTTAGACGGACTTTCCAGTCAACCTCCAGCCAAACGCGCTCGCTCTGTAAGATCACTTTTTCAAATTTGGGGAAAAAATCTAGACGTGTAGAAACGTGGAAATTTAAGAAAGCGTGTTGTTAATGTTAAGGTTAAAGTGCAGAGAGGTTTTTGGCTGTGATATTCCTCTGCCGTTCCTCTCAGGAGAGTTTGATTGACGCGAGTGAGGACAGCCAGCTGGAGGCGGCGATCAGAGCGTCTCTACAGGAAACGCACTACGACTCGAGGCAGGAGAAGGTGGAGTCGGAAAACGACTCGGACGCCGAGGCCTTCTCCGACAGCGAGGGCATGATCTCGGTGGACGGTTCAGACAACGAGGGAGGCGGGAAAGACTCCGTAGACGGAAACATGTTGTCAGAACAGGCCACACCCACTTCCTCAGATAGCCCCGCCCAGAACAGGAAGTCTCCGCACAAAGAATCCAACCACAGAAAAGAAGAGAGCAAGAAAAACCACGTGGAGCCGCGGCCGAGCCACAAACCCACAGAGTCACAACGACTACAGCAACAACAACAACAACAACAACAACAACGTCATCACGACCAAAGTCACAAAATCACCACGTCCCAAAGCACACCGCCTGAAGATAACGGTACACACACAACCTGCTGCTGCTTTAAACACACAATCAGTAGTAATAATAATAATAATAATAATAATAATAATAATAATCTGCGAATCATCTGTTTAAACATCTTCATACTCATTTCTGCAGTTCAGGATAAAGCCACTAGGGGGCGATGGTGTGTTAATGACTGTCCATTAATAATTAACTCCTTCTTTCTCCTCCTCCTTCTTGACTTTCTTCTTATCCTTCATCTCTTCCTTCTCTTCTTCATCCTCATCCTCCCTCTTCTCTTCTTCACCTCCTTTTTTTCCTCATCCACTTCCTCCTCCTCCACCTCCTACATCTCCTTCTCCTTTTCGTCTTAGGTCTTCTCCACCTCTTTCTTATTCTTCTTCTTTCCTTCTCCTCCTTCCTTATCCCACTCTTTTCTCCTTTCTTCTCCTTCTCCCTCTCTTTCTTCCCCTTCCTCCTTCTTCTGCTCTTTCTTTTCATCCTTCTCGTTATCCTCCTTCTTCTTTTCATCTTTGTCATCCTACATTTCTTGCTCCTTCTTCTTTCTCTCCTTCACCTCCTCCTCCTCCTCTTTTTCTCCTTCTTTCTCTCCTTCTCCTCATCCTCATTCTCCTCTTCCTCCTCCTCTTTTTTTTCTTCTATAAATCTTTAAAATAAGTCTTTAAATCTTCTTAGCTCTCCCCCTTATGTCCCCTGCAGGTCTCTGTAGCCACGCCCCTGCTGTCTTTTGATTGGTCTGTTTTGTTTATTTGTTTGTGTTTTTAAGGTCCAAAGGCTCGTCTAATGCTGAGATACCCAGACGGTCGGAGGGAACAGATCGCGTTGTCTGCTAACGCCAAGCTCATGGTGTGTAAGATTCCTGAAGCACTGTTTTAACGCGTGTTTATTTTATTTTTGGCGTGTTGTGTGTAACACGTTAACGAGTGCGGTTGCGTTGTTGTTTCCCCCCCGCAGGCTCTGGTGAGACACGTCCAGTCGAACGGATATCCGAACGAACGCTTCGAACTCGTCACTAACTTCCCACGGAGGAAGCTGGCTCATTTGGACTATGACATCACGCTGCAGGAGGCGGGGCTTTGCCCTCAGGAGACTGTGTTTGTGCAGGAGAGGAACTAACCCCGCCCTCTGTTACATTCGTTTGTCATACTCGTCCCTCATCCGTCGTTCTCCACGGAGCCGGAGAGGACCGCGTTCCCTCGAAACGGACCACACCTTCATATTTATTTGTGAATATCTCAGCGCATCCCTGCTCCTTCCGGGTTTTTTTCCGGTTTTCCAAACAATAATCATGGAATAATTTGGGATAAGAGCTCAGTCAGGTTCAGCCGATGACTTCGGATCAGTTAACGAGTGACTTTTAAAGAAATCAGATCATTATTTCTGTGAGGGTTTAAACCCTGAACTGTTTGTGACCTGCCCTTGTCTACTTCCCCTTGGTCGAGTCCCCTTGGTCGAGTCCCCTTGGTCGAGTCCCCTTGGGGTCTTATCAAGTGCTCAAGTGAAGTTCAGCAAAAAAATAAACGTGAGCAATAAAATACGCCCCAAAAATCTCACAATATACTTTCTGAACATTTTCTCCAAATCATCATCCACATGCACGTGACCAACGTGTGAAACGTTCTCTGCTAGCAAGTTAGCTAGTTAACTAGCAGACTAGCTAATGAGCAAGCAAACCAGCTGGTTGCGTTCTGTAGCTAGTTTGCAAGTTAATCACTTTTTGTACATAGTTAAAAAAAAACAAAACAAACACAAATCCGCAGTAAGCCGTCCTGGCTCGTGGCTTTGGTCTGTTGTTGGAGCGACGCCGATGTCGGCGCGCTGAGGGGAAGTCGGCGACGGCACGCGTTCTCGCAGCTCAGCGATGGATTCACCCGGAACGGATCTTCAGACTTCGGACGAATGTTTAAAAAAAAGCGTCGAATCGTCGGCACGGAGCAGCGATGGTGTGGGACGTTACATTTATAGTGAAATTTCTGTCTCTTTTTTTTATATGCTGCATCATTTCCACAAAAAAACGTTGATTCTCAAATATAACCCTGAAAAACAATGTGTGTGTTTGTGTGTGTTTGTGTGTGTGTGCGTATGCTTGTGTGTGTGCGTGCGTGCGTGCGTGTGCGTGCGTGTGTGTGCGTGTGTGTGTGCGTGTGCTTGTGTGTGTGTGCGTGTGTGTGCTTGTGTGTGTGCTTGTGTGTGTGCTTGTGTGTGTGCGTGTGTGTGTGCGTGTGCTTGTGTGCGTGTGCTTGTGTGCGTGTGTGCTTGTGCGTGCTTGTGTGTGTCTGCTTGTGTGTGTGTGTGTGTGTGTGTGCGTGGTTTAACTATTCTAATAATTGCAGTTACCAGAGTGAATGTAGTTCATATCCAGCTCGATGGTTTGTTCCTTAGTGTGGAATTACAGGAATGATGAACTTCCGAAGTTTTTCCAAAAACTCCCAATAAACAGTCGACGACGTGACGTTACAAACGCCACTGAAACAGCAGCACAGGTAAAGTGACTGAAGCATCAGGACACTGAATATAATAACAACAATAATCCACGATGATGACGTGGAGTCACTGTTTCCACCTGGAAGTTGATTATTTTCCTGTAACTGCATGTCTGCGAGTGTTTTATTCCTCTGACGCCTCGTCCGCTGCTCTTAGTTTTCTACACCAGCAGCTCTGCAGTGCAGCAAATCGCAGCTTTATTTATAATTAATCCGCTCGTTCTGATACGTTACCGTTTCTATAGCAACAGCAGACTTGAAGTTTTCTGTGAATAGAAATGTGTTTGTTTAACGTGTATGGAAGGAGTCTCCAGTGTCAGCGCTCTAACGGTCAGAGGTGAAGCTGTAGCTGGAAGTTTTCCGACGTCTTCAGGACAGACGAGTTTACGCTTCTTTTGTTTTTTTTTCTTTTATCAACTTCGAGAGAGAAAAGAAGAGACGCTGGTGAACGACAGTTTATAGCTGCTCTAACACAAGTGACAACAGGAAGTCACTCTTCACATTAAATGTAACTATAAACAGATAAAAAGTATAGCTTTTTTTAATGGATAAAAATGGGATTGTTGGTGTAAAGCGCTGCGGTGTAAGGGGAATAAAACACTGTAGGATGTGCTGCTGGAGGAAAACAGTCAGCTTCCGGAGCTCTCTGTACCACCTCCGCTTTTATAATATTATCGGAATTGTAATTTTATGAAAATCTGACAAATAAGTGGCACTTTAATTAAAATTAATAATAATAATAGTCAGTAAGAGTTACAGGTTTATGGATCTAATGACTTTAGTTATCAGGATCAAAAGACATTTGGCGAAAAGCCACGTTCTGGCGTCTCAGTGTGTACGCTGGAAACCAGAATATAATAATAATAATAATAATAATAATAATAATAGTTTTAATGTAATTGTAATAATTACCGTGTGTTAAAGTTCTGCCAGAACCTGAATATTGTACTGACTGGAAAGCACCGAATATGAGACCCTCGGATCTCGGCTCCGGAGCGTGACGGGAAGCTCAGCCTCGGATTCCTGTCGTGGTCTCGCCTCCTTAATCTGTGGTGGGAATTTAGGGAAAATCGAAGAAATGAGATTTTTTTGCCCAAAAAAACACAAAGACACCCAAAGATGAAAATGTTTTGGATGAAAAATTCGGGTTTCTCTGATTTTTAAACGCTGCAGGATTTTTATACACAGGAAATAAAAATGATTCAGTTAAAAACGATTCAGTTAAAAACGATTCAGTTAAAAACGATTCAGTTCTCTTCCTCACACAAATCACCTCACACCCGCTCCAGCCGTGTGAGAGTCCTAACACCTTCCTTCCTTCCTTCCTTCCTTTATTTATTTATTTATTTATTCATTCATTCATTCATTCATTTATTTATTTCCCTTTATTTATTTATTGCAAAAATCTAGCTAAAATTTACAATGCTACATTTAATTAAAATCATTATATTTTCTTATAATCTTTAAGAGGAATTTTCGCTTTATTTCGTGGTATTTTGCTGCTCTGCTCTGCTCTAACTCTCCTGAAGCCGTTTCTCAGACCCGCTCGCTGAAATAATTTTCTAATCGTTTCCTAATTGTTTAAAAACAATTAAAGAAAAAGACAAAAGAAGAAAAAGACAAAAGAAGAAAAAGACATTTCTCTGTAATATCATTCTAAACACAAGGATAAGAAACGTGTGAATGTGTTTCGTTCTCGAATCTGAACACAGAAAGCAGGTTATTTTATTATAAATATAATAAATAGGTTTATAAACATTGGGAGTGTCGGTCCAGGGCTTTGTCGCTGATGGATTTTCTCGCTCAGCAGAAATCAGGACGATTTACACACAGCGTCAGAACAAAGTCTCCTTCAGAGCTGCTAACGTTCAGATAATGGATTAGACGCGAGTGGACAAAACCGCTAAAATAAACAGGTTTGTGCAGCTGTGTAAACACACGGGCCGCTGACCTGCAGCGCAGAGCCTGACCTTTCACCCCAAACCGCCGCCTACAGCCTGCACATGACCTGCAGCGCAGAGCCTGACCTTTCACCCCAAACCGCCGCCTACAGCCTGCACATGACCTGCAGCGCAGAGCCTGACCTTTCACCCCAAACCGCCGCCTACAGCCTGCACATACAAGCTTTTATTACAAAAACATTTTAAAGTTTAAAAGCTTTCTAAAATCCACAATAGCACAAATGTCTAATGCTGTATTTATATATCAAACTTTTTCATGTATAAAATGCAACATAACGTTTTTATATAAAAAAATGAATATTAACTAAATTTAACTAAAGTAAAAAGGACAAATGCAAACTATGATGCCGTTATAATGACGTTATGCAGATAAATTTATAACTATAAAAATATAATAAAAACTATAAACTTTTGCTCTTCAAACAAGCAAAATGAATTAAAACTCCATATAAACTAACCGAAGCAGCCTGAGTGGAATTTAATAAAAAATAAGTGGAGCTGCATGAATCGATTCACTTTCTCAGAAGTTAGTTAATGTGTTACTGCGTTAGCTTTTAGCTCTTTAGCATGGCACGCTAATGCTAAGCGTGATGTCGGAGGAGACTTCATACGTGAGCCGAATTAAACACATTCACACCACGTTGATCTTATTAAAGAAAGAAAGAAAGAAAGAAAGAAAGAAAGAAAGAAAGAAAGAAAGAAAGAAAGGTATGAGGTGAATTCATTTGGTTGTGCACAGGAAGCTGAGTTTTGACCCACTCAAGGCTCCTCTGAGGCGTTGGGTTTAGTTGTGTTGAGTTGCGTTGCGTTGAGTGTTCTCTCTCTCTCTCTCTCTCTCTCTCTCTCTCATGCACAGTGTCCTCTCTCTCTCTCTCTCTCTCTCTCTCTCTCTCTCTCATGCACAGTGTCCTCTCTCTCTCTCTCTCTCTCTCTCTCTCTCTCTCTCATGCACAGTGTCCTCTCTCTCTCTCTCTCTCTCTCTCTCTCTCTC
>CM074965.1:18438212-18448601 GCA_037577455.1 Pangasius macronema | reverse complement strand
AGCTGTATTTATACTGAGATTAAATTACACACAGGTGGACTCTATTTACTAATTAGGTGACGTCTGAAGGCAATTGGATAAATGGACACCATTTATCATTTTCCTTCCACTTCACATTTATGTGCCACTTTGTGTTGGTCTATTTTTGCTAATTGGGTGGAAAGAAATAAAATCAGTGTAAAGAAAATTGCCTGCATCTGCACAAGCATCATTTTTTTCCTCGATATTGAAACTTGGCCTTCCAAAAGAGTGAATTACAGTAATCAAGGTGGTCAGTTGAGACAAATCCTCTAGTCTTTTGTGTGTTATCTACCTTATCCAGAATATAAGAAAAACAGACAAAAGAATAGAGGATTTGTGAAACAAGAAAAAAAAAACATGTATAATCATATCACCTTGATGAAACCTGCTTTCACACTTTGGCACCATGTTTTGTTTTGTCTTTTTTTCCCCAGAATCAGGTTTTTTTGCTGGTATAAAAAAAGCGACTCACCTGACTTGTAACCATGANATCCTAGCTAATGAACTAGCCTAGCTCGCTCTCTGGCTTACATTTATTACGATCAGAAATGTAGATGTAATAACGAATGATGTAACTCTGGTGGTGAGGAGGTTGTTTGTCTCCGCTGTAGCTTTGGAGGCAGAAAAGGAAGAGAATTTGAGCTGCTTGTGTGATGTGACTGTATGCAGCTGCAGTTAAAGTGAGATGTGAAATCATGTACCTGTGAATGTCCAGAAAATAAGCACATTGCTATATTAGCGGTGAAATCTGTTCTATTGAACATGCTGTAAATCTCCTCATGTTCACTCACTATCACTGCTCACATTTTTCACACTTTGTCCTCCATATTTGTTTTTCTTGTTCGCCCTCAACATGTAGCCTGATTGGTAGGGAACTTCAAAAACAAAACAAAACAAAAACAAACAAACAAACAAACAAATAAAAAGAAATGCTTGACATCACTCAGTGCTTTAATGAAAAGTTGAATTTTTATCAACTTAGATGCCCTTTTAAAGGTTCCAGAGGAAAAACAAAAACAAAAATTGCACATCCTATTTGTATCTGTTTTGAAGTCAGCATGCGTTCATTCCGAATAATCTGTTCATGTTCGCTTACGTTCCTAGTAGAACATGTGACCATGCGAACGGTTTTCCAGGGCTGATACATATTTTTATTCAGTGTGGGTTGGGAATGACTTCGGAGGTTGGTGTGTGTAATNNTCTATTTTGCTCTCCAGAAATCACAGCCGGTCCGTCGTCCAAGAGCATTAAATGGTGCACCGTGGGTGCAGCTCAGAGAAGTAAATGTGATGAATGGAGCTTTAAGGAAACCAACACCAAACTGGAATGTGAATCTGGCCAGACGGTGCAGGATTGCATCACGAAGATCTTGGTAAAGAGATAACGATTGTGACGAATAGCACAGAGTCAAGGCGTTGAATTTGTCATTTCCATTTTGTGTTTCTCATTTCTGAACTTTTTCTTTGTGTGTGCAGCTTAATGAGGCTGATGTTATTGCAGTTGATGGAGGAGAAGTGTATATTGCCGGAAAGTGTGGTCTGGTGCCGGTCATGGTGGAGCAGTACGATGAACGTGAGTGAAATCACTTTTAGCCTGTGCGTTTATGTAACATGTATGGAAGGAGTCTCCAGTGTCAGCGCTCTGTAACAGTCAGAGGTGAAGCTGTAGCTTGAAGTTTTCTGACATCTTCAGGACAGAGGAGTTTACGCTTTTTTTTTCCTTCTGTTTACGGAGGGAAAAACTGTTTATAGCTGCTATAACGTCAGTGACGACAGGAACTAACTTGTTTCACCAACGTTCCACAACATTAAATGTAGCTCTAAATGGATAAAAAGGTATGACTTGTTCTTTAAGAAATAAAAAAAGGTGATCCTTGCTAAATTGTTGCGGTATAAGAGGAATTAGGAAAATAATCAAATTCGGGACAGTAACAGTGTTTTATCAGAGCTTTTTTTTGAGGTGTTGGAGTTTATAAAGCAGGATAACTAACGACTCAGTTCTGTTTTTCTTTCTCTGCAGAAAAGTGTAAATCTCCATCAGGTCCATCAGGTAAGTTCACTGACATTCTCAATCTTATAAAGTAGCTCCAGAAATGGAGTTTGAAGGAAAAATTGCTCCTGAAACTCACCCTGTCCAGCATTTCTCTCCTCTCTCTCATACCATCTCTGACTATTTCCCATCTATTGTATTTATCTATTATACATTTATTTTCTTTCTTTCTTTCTTTCTTTCTTTCTTTCTTTCTTTCTTTCTTCCTTCCTTCCTTCCTTCCTTCCTTCCTTCCTTTCTAACACCTTTCTCAGTTCAGAGTGACCTGATTGCATCATCTATGTAATATAAAATGATTTGTTAAAGATGTTAAACTTGAACTTAAATTTAATATAATGAGCCAAACTGGACATAAATCCTTACTGTGTCATTTTTGGGCTCCCTTCAGGAGAGACATCGTCCTATTACTCAGTGGCTGTAGTGCGCAAGGACTCTGGCTTGACCTGGGAGACACTGCAAGGCAGGAAGTCGTGTCACACTGGCGTGGGACGTACAGCAGGCTGGAACATTCCCATGGGTCTCCTCCACACAGAATACAAGCATTGTAACTTCTGTGAGTCAGACGCTGGGCTTCCTGGTTTATAATATCATCAGCCTCACACCTTCTTTATACAAACTCATTATGAGTGATGTAGAAAATGCTGATGCAGATAAAATCATGTTATAATAAAATGCTGAATCTTCACATGTTGTCGTTTCATTTTTCTTTTCGTCCACAGCGACGTACTTCAGTGAAAGCTGTGCTCCTGGTTCAGATCCTGATTCAAGCCTGTGTAAATTATGTAAGGGTACAGCTGGCATCAGCAAATGCAAAGCCAGCAATGACGAGCCTTATTATGGCTACGCTGGAGCCTTCAGGTACGATTCACATCACAGCACCGTTGCTTTATGTTTGTATTCATATTTATAACCCTTTGAGACCAGGATGTCTTTGGAGAACCTCCTCAAGATGCAGGTTTATGTAGATATTATGTAGATAGACAATGCGACGTGTAAATCATTTTCCACAATCCGTCGGCTCTAGTAGGTCATCAGAGCCGCCAGCATTGCTAACAAAAAAAAAAGTCAGAATTTTACCACAAAAAAAAACAACAAAAAAAAGTGCATGTTTGGAGGACGTCTTCATGCTAATATGAGCACACATTAAGGGTCTTCAATTCAACTGAAATGTCTGAAGGTTTATTATAGTTTATTATAGAATTTATAATTTATAGCATTTCTGATACAGTGTTTAATATTTTCTTAGGCCGATGAAGCAGAGTAACAGCCTCTTAATCATAATAAAGCCACTGTAATGTACACCCTTTAGTGCTTTTATAAAGCAATGACAAAAACAATATGATAAAATCTAGGGTTCAAAAAATAATTAACTTTCTTATTAATAATGTTTGCTATAAACAGTTCTCTGCCATGCAACATAACAGGCAAGCATTAAGGGTATGCTACAGACAGAACAGCAGTCGTGTGATACGTTTATTGGTTTAAAACCGTGGGTACGAATACGAATCGCAGAGGGTCGTATATCGAGGATTTGTACCGCGGCTTTGAACGCAGCTTGACCAGTCATATCTCAGAACCGAAATGATGATTTGAAGTGGCTTTATTTCATATTGTAGTTAAGAGTGGAGGGAAAGGCTTCGAGATGTGTGATGTCCTGCAGTAATACTTTGTTTTAGTGTTATTTTCTCGGTCTAAAAGGTTATATCAGTGAGATGACAGGCTCATGACTGAAGTGAAATGGTGTTGAGTTTGAGTGTTTGTGCTCTGCAGGTGTTTGGCTGAAGGTGCTGGTGACGTGGCCTTTGTTAAGCACAGCACTGTAGCGGAAAACACAGACGGTGAGTCGGAGAGCCGATAAATATTCATGTCTTATTAAACAGCATGTCTGTCTGTCTGCTCATGCTAGGACCACTCCACATGTCTATTAATACTCTAATCTTTTCATTAAAAAAACTGTTGTTTTTTTTTGTTTTTTTTTTTACCAAATGTAATCAGGAATGATTTGGCAAAAATATTGTTCAATAATAAACAATTAAATGCGAAATTACAAATATCACACAGTACAATTCATTATAATTTTAATCTTTATCATGTAAATTATAATTTTTAATATAATTTTAATTAAGATGTGTGCCTTTAGAATAGTAAATGTAGCCAATGATAATCTAACTAAAAAATGTATTTCTTTATTAAATATATTTTATTATCTCCCAGACACACACACACACACACACACACACACACACACACACACAGCGTTCTATTCTTTACCTAACAGAGCTCACTGTAATATCGCTTACTGTTCCAGCGAGCGTTCCAATTTAAATTAATAATGTATTGATCAGCACATTTCCATGTGCATTAGTAAACATCCTCAGCTTCATATTCATGAAGAATTCTGCATCTCTCTCTCCAGGCAAAGGACCAGCCTGGGCTCAAGCTTTCAAATCATCAGACTTCAAGCTCATCTGTCCTGGGAGCTCTGCTAAAATTACTGAATATAAGAATTGTCATTTAGCCGAAGTTCCAGCTCACGCCGTCGTCACTCATCCATGGAAACGTGATGAGGTGGTGTCGTTCCTCGAGGATCAGCAGGTGAGTACAAACACCAAGTACAAACACAGTTCATCTGCTACTCCATCCGGCATCAGGTAGCGTGCTTTCCTTTCTCTTTCTGCACTTCAGCTTTTGTTGTTTTAAATATAAGTTAGTAATCCAGTAATAAAGTGCTATGAGCTCAAGTACGTAACAGTGTCTACGTTTACATGCAGCCTAATAATCCGTTAATGATCCGACTGAGAGCTCAAACGGAGTGAAATCTGATTCTTTTTTGTGTAATTCTTTTAACGATCTGAATAACGATTAAATAGAAGTTTAACATCCATGTGAACTCTGATTTCTTTCACTGCTGTGTGTTCTGTACACATATGTTTATATTTAATATAACTGATCTTGCTATTTTAAGATGGCTGTAGGACTTGAATTGGCCTAAGTAAAGTGTCTCAGCTTTAAATATTCCCCAGACACAGACAAAGAGAGTTAACACTGGGAACATTAGAAGATGAGTAAAGGCAATTTATCTGCTGGATACACTGGGCATTTTCTTGCTCCTGAATATCGGCCAGATATAAAACCCTGAGCACGACGTTGGCAACTTTTTTCAGAGGAAAGTACAATGCATGCTGAAAAAGTCGCTGGACTTGTTGATTGGCTCTTTGCAGGAATAAAGTCACTGAAGTGATCTTAAAAAATAGCAAATCGATTGTCACTAAAGCTGATTTTGCACTATGTGATTGCAGTGATGTTTTACTGTACAGTTAGCACTTGTCACATTGCACGAGATCATCTCAATAAATCTTGGCAGTATTCTATAACAGACTGCGTTATAACGTGTTCTTCAGAAGACAATTACGACGTTCTGCCATACCGGGTACACAGCATCATAATAGTAAATAAACGGTTGCATGATAATTATCTACACACCTGGAATCTGTAAGTCATCCTCTGTTTCTTTCCCTTTTTGTCCTGTCATGCTATAACCACGATGAGACATTACAGACATGCTCTCTCTGCTGCACCAATTCATCGAAAACACTCTTCTTTTAAATCCCAGTTGTTTCATTTACGTTTCGCCATCGCCAATGTCTTATTAGTAGCTGTCCCGTGAGTTTTATGAGACATGCAGTGTAGGCTGATTGGCATTTCTAAATTGTGTTTTAGTGTATGAGTGTGTGAGTGTGTGCGATTTCGCCCTGCAATATGTTGGCACCCTGTGAGGGTGTTCCCCACCTTGTGCCCTGAGTCTCCTGGGATAGGCTCCAGGCTCTCTGCGACCATGTGTAAGATAAGAGAATGGATGGATAGATGGATAGATAGATGGATGGAGGTGTGATGGTGCCTGTGACAGCAAAATTGGGCTGAAAATCGTACAGTGTAAAGTCGGCTTAAGTTGGAACACTGGCTGAGCATCTTCACCGCAGACGCAAACTGTTCTTCTCACTGTCTCTTCAATATTCACACTTTGATGATGGTTTGCTGAGACAGAGATCATTAGTACTGACTGAACTCACACACTCCTCATTATTACGCTAACATTAACACTAATCCTCACTCCCCACATGCTCATACCTTTGGATCAGTGCAGATCAAACTCACTGAAGGACTGACTGAGTGTTGAAATTTCCTCTCTGTATTTCAGAAAAAGTACGGTCGTTCCGGCACAGACACGTCGTTCGAAATGTTTACATCTGACGAAGACCAAAAATCACTCTTCACAGATGACACACAATGTCTCCAAGAGATTCCAGCAGAACAGACCTATCAGAAGTTCCTGGGAGAAAAATACTTAACCGCCATAAACTCTCTGTACGAGTGTCCGAAGAGCAAGTCCGGTAAAAAAAAGAAAACACTTAACAATACACATTATACAATTATAGTCATGGGAAAAAGAAAGTACGCCCTCCTTCATCGCTATGTGTTTATTTATCAGGGCCTAAATAACAATTGTCTGGTCCTCACCATCTTCTATAAACAAACCAATAACCTCAGGTGATAACAAAAAAGACCACAACAGATTTCAATATATAATCATTTTTTTCCCCAAACAGTAAACCAACATTCAGAAACCAAGTTGGAAAAAATAAGTGCACCCTTCCTATTTCCACAACCATTAAAAAAGTAATTAGCAGCTAAGTGTAACTAATGAAATGTACAAGATTAGTTAATCATGAAGAAGTGTGACCACCTCTATAAAAGCAGGACCTTTGGCAATTTAGTGTTCTGGAGCACTCAGGTGTGTGTCTACATCATGCCAAGAAGAAAGGACATCAGCCATGACCGCAGAGAGCTGGGAAGGGTTATAAGGCCATCTCCAAACAATTTGAATTTCACCGTTCTACAGTGAGTAGGATCATTTACAAATGGAGAGCCTTCAAGACAGTTGCCAGTCTTCTCAGGAGTGGGTGCCCCAGCAAATTCAGTCCAACATCAGACCGTTTAATGCTCAGAGGTGTAAAGAAAAACCCAAGATTTACATCATATGACCTACAGGCCTCTGTAAATGCGTTAAATATTTATGTTCATGGCAGCACAATCAGAAAAAGACTGAACTGGCTTTTATGGAAGGGTGGCTAGGAAAAAAAGCCCCTTCTCTCCAAAGAGTAAATGGAGCATGAAGTTCTGGAACAATATTCTTTGGAATGATGAGACCAAGGTGGAGATGTTTGATCATCATGCACAGTGCCATGTTCTGTGAAATCACCACAAACGCCTCATACCAGCTGTGAAGCATGGTGGCGGAGGGGTGGTGATTTGGACTTTGGGTTTTGCAGCCACAGGAGATGGGAAACCTGCAGTCATTGAGACAATGATGAACTCCACTTTGAATATTCTTGAGACAGATGTGAGGCCATCTGTCCAGCAGCTTAAACTGAGCTGAAGTTGGGTCATGCAACAGGACAATGATCCCAAGCATGCCAACAAATCAGCATCTGAACGGCAAAAGAAAAAAAATCATGGTGTTGGAATGGCCAAGTCAAATTCCAGACCTCAACCCCATTGAGATGCTGTGGGGTTTATCTTAAGAGAGCTGTTCATAAACGAATGCCCTCAAACACCGATGAACTGAAGCAATGTTGTAAAGAAGAGTGGACCAAAATTTCTCCAAAGTGAAGTGAGAGACTGATAAACTCCTAAAGACAACAGTTACAGTTTATTATTATTATTATTATTATTATTATTATTATTATTGCTGTTGTTGTTGTCATTGTTGTTTATTTCAAGCAACATGCTAACATACAACACATATACAACAGATATTGCTCTGTGCGCTATATGATAATTATTTACCTGTTCTCATCACAGTCCACCTGTATACCATCACATCCCTGAAGTTTTCTCCATACAAAGAGTCACTCTTCTTTCTTTTTTTCTTCACAGAACTGGAGGAGGTCTGTACCTCTCACTCTTGCCCAGGGGCAGTCGCCTGAAATGGTCCAGTTTGTCTTGGACACAGTTTAAAAAAAAACAAAGAAAAACAGATCCTAGATTTCTCTCTCACTTGTTCGGAGTTGTTTCTGAGCTTTTTTGGAATAAAATGCATCATGGTGTGATTGCTTTTCCGCTCTTTTTGCAGAAACTGTCTGAAATAAAAGAAATTGCAATCAAAATGTTTTTGTTGTCTCTTGCACAAATATCACTAAACGCATTTGCATGAATAATCGCACAACACACTAACTATACAATAAATAATAATAGGACTGAAACTGATATGGAGCTCAGTATTGTGAAATGCTCAGACTGACGTTAGATCAAATTTGTTAAATATTCTACTGAGATACTGAAAACTACACTGCATAATGAAGAGGATATTTAATGACAGAATGATTCCAGAGTTTCAGGATGATGTAAATAATAAAACATCTTCCAGCAGTTGAGCTGTGATGATCCTCGGGATTAAGAGTAGTCCTGCACCAGCTGAGTGAAGTCCTCCAGATGGGCTATACTGCTTCAAAATATCAGCAAGATACAACAAATAAAATGATTCAGAGCTTTTCAGTTGATTTGTAATCGATGTGGAACTTATCAGATAGCCAGTATAGTATGATGATTTTGAAACTTCATTTTCCTGTTGAGGACACAAGCTGCTGAGTTCTGAATAAGCTAACGCTTAAGAAAGAAGGCAACATGCTAAAGTCGTCCGATCTAGAGGTTATGAAAGCATATTTCCTAATTTGGCTGATTCTCAGATAATAATAATAATAATAATAATAATAATAATAATAATAATGAGTTTTAGAGTTGTTGTTTAAATGGGAATCAAATGATAAACCATCACCTAGGTTTAAACATCCTTAACTGGTTTGACAGAAATGTCGCCAAGTTCCAGTGTGAGCGACCTCGGACAGACTGAGTACCCAACGCCAGAATTTATGTTTTATCAGAATTTAGAAGAAGGTCATGATTAAATGACTCCACTTCATCCAGTCATGTACTGACAGCCTTCAAAACATCAGGACATTTCCCATCCTGAAAAAAGCTCACAGTAGACATATTAAACATCAGGAACTGCTGACCCGCATCATTCAGTCCCTTCTTTCTAGACTTCTTAACCATTTTGTACACAATCTGTTGCCTCTCTATCACATTCAGAACAATCTCCATCCTCCAGATCTCACCATCTGTCACTGTACACAACCTTGGGGTAGTTCTGGACACCATCTATGTGTCTCACCTCAACCTGACTCGTATATAATACAGGCTAGTTCTATCCACAGACGCCTTTCAGGTGCGGGTTCAGTGGCTTGTCATCTCAAGGTTGGACTAGGGAAACTTGGGAACTTGCTTGTGCTCGCCATCTGACTGATTCTTCCACACCACCCCACTGCAGCGCTCCCTCCAGGGGCTTCCTGTAGATGTCCTCATCAGATTTAAAACACTGATGCTCACTTACGAAGCCAAAAACAGACCAACACCCACTTTCCTTAAGGCCCTTATACTGCATTCAACTTATCTCAGAAGTGGGAACCTGGAGCTCCGCACTTATACCACGTATACGATACCTTACATCACCATGAGTATGTGGAGAATCAGAGTGTATTAAAAAGTGTTTATTTACTGGCACTGGTGTTGATATTGTTATATAAAATCATAATTTAAATAAGTCTGAAAATCTTAATATAAGAACTGTTTCTCTATTTTTATACTCGTGTGTTAAACTATGGACTTTAGTGAGTGTGTGTAAATAAGCAATATATTTACAGAGCAAGGTAAGTTGACTTTCAAAGGGAAATTTAGGACACAGACCACCTCTTATTTCCCGTTAAACTCAGCCCCCTCAGATCTCCCTATAAAGGTTCCCTCGCTGTCACGCACAGTATCTGCTGCCTCCAGGAGTCCAGCATGAAGCTCTTCATCATCTGCGCCTTTCTATCATGCCTCGGTAAAGCCATAAATTTGCTACCAAGTGTGTTGTAAAATGTTAAAGAGTACTTGTAAATCTAATTGTAAATCTAACTGTAAATTGTTGATGACTGTTTGTCTCTGAATTATAAAGTGGACGTATTTTGAGATTTTGCATGAGCTCTTTTTGCTCTATAAATATATATAATAATTGATCACTATAGGTACTGTTATAATATCATTTTTATAACAGCATCATTTTTTGCATCGTTTTCATTGCTAATGATTTGCTCTGAACTTTCAGCTCTTGTGCTGTGTAACATCGCCTGTGCACACACACACATACAGCTCAGACCACTGCACCAAACCTCCACTAAAATCCACACAAGAAGAATCCTGATTAGAATTACATTAGAATTT
>CM074965.1:18409267-18421740 GCA_037577455.1 Pangasius macronema | reverse complement strand
AGATTCTGTACTTTATCTAGGTTCAAGATTCTATATCTAATTTTATCTAGGTTCAAGATTCTATTATTGTTTAATCTAGTTTCTTCTTTTTTGTAGTTTCTTTATCCATTTCATAGTTTTTAGATTCTATATTTACTTTATATATTTTCTTGCTTCTATATCAATTTTATCAAATTTCTATATCTATTTTTAGTTTTTGGTTTCTATTTTATCTAGTTTCTATATTTTCTGTAGTTTAAAATCTTAAAAGAATATTTTGTAGATTAGTCAGTATCTCTGTAGGTCTGTGCTCGTCGTGTTGGAGTTAGTTTCTCTTTTGAGTGTTCTGATCTCGGATTGAGCCAAACTGCGTAACTTCACGGTCAGAGTCTAATCCAAACAAACAAACAAACAAAAAAGTATAAAAATATTTTCCCATTAAATCAGACATATTACTGCGTTTAAAAGAAAGTTCTGGTGTTGTGTGTTCTGTCCAGTTTGGCAGGCAGGTTCGAGACCCCCCTCATGCAGAACCACAGGAAATGAATAAACCGCCTCAGCCTATCACAGGACCGCCCTCCGTCCCTCACCCCGCCCCCTCACCAGGATTGACGCCGGTGAGAGCCAATCACATTACAGGGGGTAACACTGAGTTAAAGTAAAGTAGATGGATCCACTGATGCTAAGTAATTTATAATAGACTAATTGTCATAAGTATAATAAATACTAAATATTAAATTGTAATAAATTATAATAATTACTTCCATGTGTCTTGCATTTGACATTCAGTGACCAGCGTCTCAGTTTGGATGCGAACAGAATTTTAGATCAGAATTAA
This sequence comes from Pangasius macronema, assembly GCA_037577455.1. Lineage (NCBI taxonomy): Eukaryota > Metazoa > Chordata > Actinopteri > Siluriformes > Pangasiidae > Pangasius > Pangasius macronema. Next base: position 18,420,923 of record CM074965.1, on the reverse strand, counting down.
CTCGTGTTCCAAATAGAAATCCGATTAGCATATTTAATCTTCAATGCTAGCTTTACCTAGCTTGCTGTAACCATGGTAACAGCTCACGGAAATCTATGAGTAGAACAGGAAAGAACCGTTTTCGCTACGAGACAGACCTCGGATCCGTGCGTGATATTTCGCCGAATATTTTGCGATCGATGCTCCTCTTCCTCATTCCTGCACCTGAATGACCTTTGACCTTTCACCCTTCACCTTTCCGTAGGCTGTTTATCCCCCTGGTCAGCCTGCCTCTGTTGTTTTTGCCACTCCACCTCCACCAATGAACTCTGCACCACAACCCAGACAGGTATTAATATCAAAAATTATTATTAAAATGTAATTTTATAATTTTTTTTGTTAATTGAAATTTGTTAAATAGAAGAATTCTGATAATTAGTTTGTAATCAATTAAATACAGTTTAAAGACTTGGGTTTACTAATTATTTATTAATAATTATATATTGTTTTTATGAAAATCCTCATGTTTGTAGGTTTGTTTTATTTATATGTATGTTTTTATATTTATTTATGATGTAACAATTAATTTTTGTGTTTTATATTAAATAGTCTTTGTTTTATTACTTAGAAGTAATTTTTAATCATTTATAATTTTAGTAATTTTTGTTTTGTGTGTTGTTTTATTTATTTGTGTAATTTGTCTGGCGTAAAATTCTCGGTATGAGAAAATCAGTAAAAATTGAGATTTTTAAAATTAGTATATTTGTATATTAAATTATTTATATTAAGGGCGATTTATACTGAGACTTTTAAGCCGGATAAAAATTATTTGCCATTGTTCTGTTGTCGTTAAACTCAGTGTACATACGAGGGTGAGTGAAATGAAAACCTTGAATTATTTATTTTGCGTTGTTTATTACAAAAACGTGTCGCAAAAGAGCATCGGCTTTTTAACACGATCTCATTTCTGTTAAATTAACGAGCGTCCAGGAAAAAAAACTCGACTTAATTCTAGTTTATGTCGCAGTTTGAAGGTTTTCATTCGACTCTCCCTCGCAGTAACAGTGTGGGTGGTGATGAACTAACAGCCTTTAATATGATTCCCTACACACACACACACACACACACACACACACACACTAATCAGCTCTGATGTTGTGATTGTGGCTAAGCGAACTATCTGCTCTAACTTCTGCTTCATGTCTTTGAAGGAGACGTCACGTGAACACGTCCTCGTTCCGGTAACGATGGTCTTTTTACGCGTCCTGTTCGACTTCCTCTCATCACGATTTTTAAATTTAAAAAAAAGGAGATGAAAACATCATCTGCGTTTATTAGAGACGGAACGACGCCACTTTTGCATTTCCGATATTGAAATTCACTGTTAAAAAGATTTTTTTTAACTGAAGCAATTCGGAGTTAAACTCTTTCACACCAAAATCACTTTCTGTCTTTTATCTAGTTTCTAGATTCTGTATCTAGTTTCATTCAGTTTCTAGACTCTGTATCTAATCTTATCTGGTTCTTAGTTTCTGTATTTTTTCTAGTTCTAAAAATGAATTTCTTTTTCGAATCCAGTTCCAGTCGTCGCTGTTTGTTATAGGATCCGATATCCGGTGTTTTCTCTGATATCTGATCCATTGCGTTTCCTGCTATCGGCCCGATACTGGCGCTGGGTGTAAATTTTTTATTTATTTAAATTTTTTTTAATAAACCAGTAAAACTAGAAAAGTCTGAGGAAGAGCAGGAGAAATGAAAAACCATTTTATTGATTTAATAAAGTCTGTTAGATCACTAATTACTTAATTGATTAATTAACAAAGTTAACGAAACTGCGGAATTTCGTTCGTAAGCCACGTGTTCTGTCTGCGGTTCATTACTGGAACGAAGGACTCGAGTCTCTCCTCTGTTTCTCCTTCCCCTGTCTCGACCTTTGACCTCTCTTTCTCTCCTCTGCTGTCCTCCAGTTTGCACCAGGGCCTCGTGCTTTACATCAACAGGTACTAACACGATTTAGTAAAACTCACACACACACACACACACACACACACACACACACACTTCAAGTCATCGCTCAGAAATAAATTGTTAATAATTCCGTATTTGGGAAAAACACTTTTATTGTTTACGTTTAGGATGATGCTTGTTTATGGATCTCGACCCAGACGCCGGTTTAATTGGCTGATTAATTGGATCAGAACCAGATAAATAATTATTCATTATTAATTAATCATTAATTAGGTGCGTTTTGGTAAAGATAAGAAAGTTGGCCTTGGAATTGGCAACTAACTTTATCACTTTTTAGTCTGTAACATTAAGTTGGGATTTTGCGGGCGAGTAATTTTAAATATTTGAAAAAGCTAAAATTAAGAAATGTATTTACTTAAAGCTTCTATTTTTACTGTGCTCATGACGTTTTTGGATTTAAATACAAAATACCTTTTTTTTTTCTTTTTTTTTTTACACGTCTTATGTAAGAACTGATTTGTACTGTTTTGTCACTTATTTACAGTTTTTTCCCCCATGTTTTATCCTTTTTTTTTTTTTGCAGTCACGGGATGTTACATTTTTTTAAGTAAAAGCTTTTTTGTACAGTTTTTAACTTACTATTTTTTGTAAAAAAAAAATTTTTTATATAGTTTTAAATTTAAAAAATGACAATTTTAGCTTGAAGGTGCGGCTGTAGGACTCTTCCTCATCTGCTGGTTGAAATTGATTTCACAGATCAAAGGACAGATGTTGGAATGCCACTTAAATATCTTAATAAATCTTTGTAAAGAAAAAAAAATTTAAAAATAAAGAAAGGAAGAATTTAAAGTAAATTTGCTTTGATCTCAAATTAAAGTGCTGATTTATTGGTCAAATTCTAAAAACAACACAAAGTTGTTAGTCGTGTGTAGGTTTTAAAAAAATGACAAAGAACCGACAAATCCAGGTGTTTTGTTTTTTTTTTTTTTTTTTCCTTTTAATTTTTTATTTAAAAGCACATCTGTTTGGCCGCTCTCTGATTAACCGCTGCTCCGTGTTGTCCTCCTTTCTCTCGCTCTGCTCTGTCTTCTGCTGTGTGGTTTGCGGATGAAGGGTGGATTCAGGTCGCTGCAGGTAAAAAAAAAAAAGAAAGAAAGAAAGAAAAGAAAAAAACCCAAAATGCTTCTTCATTTCTTCTTCTTCCTTTCCTTTGTGCTTTTCCTCCTCTCGTGTTAATCCGGTGCGACGCTCCGAGTGCTTGTGTCCGTTTTTGTGCATGCGGTAGAACTAGCGTCTGGTTACAGAAGCCCAGGACTGCAAGTTAGGGGGAAAAATAATGTTAAAAAAAAAATTGTATTTAATAATATTGGGCTAAAATTAATAAAAAGAATTTAATAAAACGTTATTTGATTGAGTTTGGGGCGTTTGGGTTTGGGCTGGAATAACAAGTCAAAATAAATTTTTCTTGCACTTCAGGGCTTTTGTACGTGATAACGGTATATACGAGTATTTTTATTTGTATTTATTTTTATTTATTTGCTTTATATTTAGGGTTACAAGAACTTGAGTGAACTCGAGTATTTTTACTTTATCCTGAATATTGTCCTGATTTCTGTGCTGTTTCTTGATTGTAAAATTTGCTTATTTATTATTTATACCTATTTTCTTGCATGTCAGATAATTAATAAATTCCAGCTGAAAGGTTTTACAGAACGCTGCGACGCTGCGGCTGGACGATACGTTTTTGAGATTATCGCGTTTGTCATTATCCTGCATGGTTCTTCTTCTTCTTCTTTTTTTTTAAATAAAAAATTTAGTTTGTCGTTTTTGTGGCCACTTTTTTAACGAAATTAAACATGATGTCAATGTTGAATTTTTTTACCTTTCTTTTTATCACACACACACACACACGCGCACACACACACACACACACACACGCCGGTCTCGAGAGAAAAGATTTTCTCATTATTAGTCGTTCTTGTATTTTTAAATTCTGCAATTTCATTTCTTTAAAAACCCAAACCTTTCCTCCTTTAATTTTTTTTCTTTTTTTTCCTGTTGTATTTTCTATAAAAAAAAAAAAAAAGAGAGAAATTTTCTTGAACATTCACGTCTAAATTTACAGAACGATGCCTCTTTTTTTTTTTTTATTTTATCATCCTGTTCTCATGTTTAGGTCCTGAAAGTTCATCAGATGTTAAAAGATCTGAGTTTTGTAAAGACTAAAACCCAAACCGCCCTCTCTCTCTCTCTCTCTCTCTCTCTCTCTCTCTCTCTCTCCCTCTCCCCCTCTCTCCCCCCCCCTCTCCCCGCAGTCGTATTACCCCCGGGGCAGTTTGCAGAGTAACGCCCCACGGGTGGCGACTAGTAACCCGCCACGCCCCGTCCCGCCCCCTCACGTCTACCCCTCGTCCTCGCAGATGGTGATGATCCCACAGCAGCAGCTCCCGTTCCCGCCCAACTCTCAGGGCCCCGCCTACTTCATCCAGTCTGGACAGGTAGGACACGCCTCCGCGTAGTACACCTTCATGACCTGAGCACTCATGGTCCTAGTGCCGGTTTCCTGCACGACGCTAAAACCAGCTAAATCTTAAACAGCGGCGTGTAGACCCGTATCTCGTGACGCTTGTTGTTGTACGAAGTTTTTTTTTCACGTGCCGTCTGCAACGGATTGTGACTTTGCGCTGTTTCCGTGTCGCAGTACCGCGCGCCGTACGTCCACCAGACGCAGCAGTATTCAGTGGCCAGCGCACCGGCAGGCTTTTACCCCGGAACCAACCCCGACTACAGCTCCACGTATGGTAAGCTCTTCACCAAGATCTTCAGTCTCATCTAAACCGGACTAACCAGCGCCGCCTTGTGCTCTCTTCCCTCTTCTCTTCTCTTCCTCTTATTTTTATTTATTTTTTTTTTTTTTTATATACGTATATATGTATTTGTTTTTGTCTTGTCTGACTGCCGCAGGATCTCTAGCCACCGGTTGTGCTGTTGAAAATATTTTTAATATCTTGTCATTCACTTTCTACTCTTTCTTCTATTCTCTCTCGCCTTTCCGCTCTGGGCGGAGTTCAGAGGCCGCTCTGGGAGCGAGGGAGAGGCGGGGGGGTGGGGGGAGAGGCGCGGTTCGAGAGAACAGCCGTCTCTCTCATCACGCCGTTCCTCTCACCTCCCACCGCTACTCCGGTGAGTGTGGAACACAACGCAGGGCTGTTTGGTTTATTTACTTGTTTATTTCTATATATCTATCTTTTATTTATTTATTTATTTATTTATTTATAACTCTCACGGCATGGACACCAAACCCTAAACTACTGAAAACTATGTTCTGGACGCATTTACCCGCATTTACCCGACTCCCATAAGACACATGAGGCTGCACTTACTACTTTACATTTTAAATATATATATATTTTTTGTTTGTTTGTTTTTTTGCAATTATTTCTTCTCCAAAAACCGTAATATTCAGCATGTTCAGTGAGCGTGCTATTTTGGACATTTTAAAGATGATGTTTGGGAATTTATTTATTTATTTATTTATTTGTGATTAGATTAGATTAGATTCCACTTTACTGTCATTGTTCAAAGTACATGTACAAAGCCAGTGAAATGCAGTACTGCCCCCTGCTGCCTGTGAGGTGAATTGCAATTGCAATTTAATTACAAATTTAACAAAAATTTAATCTTCTACATGTTGCTGTGCCTCATGAGTTGTTGTTTGGAGTCATAGCTCTTTATTATTATTATTATTTTTATTTATTTATTTTTTTGCATGTTTTATGTACCCATGACTCCTGTAGCCAGTTGAACCGGCGTCGTCATGGATCGATCGGACGGGAGTTCGGTGTATAAAGTCGTTCGGTCGTAATGACCTTCCACGGCGCCGTCGTGTTCTGGATTCTGATTGGTCAGAGGAGGAGGTGTTGATTAATTTTCTAGAACAGCAGCTCTTACAGTAATGAAGCTGCAAATCACATGTGTATATTAATTGATGCGCTCGTTATAATACGTTATCGTTATCGATTTTTAAAAATCGTTGATGTGGCGAAGTTTTCTGTAAGGAGACCTGTATGGAAGGAGTCTCCAGTGTTAGAGGTGAAGCTGTAGCTTTAAGTTTTCAGACATCTTCAGGACAGAGGAGTTCACGCTTCTCTGCGGTTTCTCTGTAACATGCGTAACAAAAAACAAAACAAAAACGCGGCTTGTCTCAACTTCGAGAGAGAGAGAGAGAGAGGCTGGTGAGGGAGCGGCTGTTTGTAGCTGCTGTAACGTAAGCGACGCGGGCTGCGTTCCAGTTTCGGTTCACTGGTGCAACTGGCTACACTTTCTCTTTTACCCCCGACTTATTTTGACTGAATTGATTTTAATCGTTCGACCTCGCCACTTGCATGTGGTTGAATCCATGATGCAGGTGGAATCAAACTTTATTTATTTACTTATTTTTAAAAAAATTCCCCCCCAAACTGATTTTGAAATGCGAATGAGCAACCCTGCATTGTGGACTTGGATTGAACCTGAATCTGGAGAAATTCATTTATGTTTATTTAAAATAGCACTGAAATGTTGGGGGGAAAAATAAGAAGTAATGAGGGGAAAGATGTCGTCTTTCTGATGGTGTGTGTGTGTGTGTGTGTGTGTGTGTGTGTGTGTGTGTGTGTGTGTTCCCGTTTCCAGCTGGAGCGTATTATCCCGCTCAAGCTCAGTACCAACCTTCAGTGCCCACCGCGCCTGTAATGATGAACCCCGCCCAGCAGCAACAGGCTCCACCCCCTCAGCAACAAGCCCCGCCCCAACAGCACAAAAGGGAGCGCAAACAGGTAACGAATTTAAAAGCGTTTACTTTTACACGTGTTCGTACACAAAGGCAGTTCAGAGTGCTTTAGTTCACTTAAAGGAAACATAGAGGTGTAAAAGTTGTAAATAAATCAAGGAAATAAAACACTTCAATATGGATATAAAAGTTAAAAAAGAAGTGCAAGTGTTAAAGGATCATTTTTAATAATAAGTCAGTCTTTTTTTTCCTTCTTCTCATTCTCTTGCAATTTTTAAAAATGTACTTTTCCTTCCTTTTTTTCCCTCTCTCTCTCTCTCTCTCTCTCTCTCTCTCTCTCTCTCTCCCTCCCTTTATTAGGAGTGACTTTAATACTCAAAACACTGATCTTCCAAATTCAAGGGTTTTTTTTTGGTTTAAAAAAAAAAAAGAAACGAAAAAACAACAATAACATAAAGGTCATGTGACGTTGAGAAATGCGTCATTAAATCTGACTTTTTAATAATAATAACAATAATAATAATAATACCAACATAAACTTTATTTTATATAGCTCCTTTAAAAAGGCCTCTCAAGGTGCTTTACATAAGAGTATGTAAACATATATATAACAATTATAGCAATAACAATTTAAAAACAAAATAAAAAGTAATCAAATAAAAGCAACTGCGAGAGAAGACGAGTGTTGATCAGCTTTTCAGCCGCGGGAGAAGATAACCTGGCCGCACTCTTGCAGTATTTCTGAGATGAAAGAAGGATGTTTTAACGGTGTTCTGCGCATGTGGGTCGAAAGACTTGCATCGATTATAACTTTTAGTTTTGTTTGAAACTCTGAACTCATCCATGGTTAAATTTAAAGAGGCAGTGAGGAGAGGCGATGAGCATCACTCCAGCCTTATTCTCGTTAACGCTGAGAAGCCGTCCGTATTTTTATCTCAGAAATACAACGTGAAAGAAGAGCGGCTGCCGCGTTATCGCCAGGTTCACAATGGATGTGAAGGACCTGTGTGTCGTCTGCGTAAAAACGGTCATTAAGACCGGAAGATCTTAAGAGCTGACCAAGGGGGAAAAATATAAATGCTAAAAAAAAAAAAAAGTAAGGGGCCCGTGATTGACCCCTGAGGAACACCACATCACACCGCACTGAACCCATTTCTGCCCTGCATCCACCCAGAGGCACAAACTGCCCACGAGCTGAGATTTAAGATCTGAACTAATTTAAAGCCGTCGCTGAGACACCAAACGGGTAAATAAGAGTGTGATCATCCGTGCCAGAAGCGGCACTGAGGTCGAGAAGGACGAGAATAGACAGAGAACCAGAATCAGAAACTCTTAACAATCATTAGCGACCGTAACTAAAGCTGTTTCCGTCCTGTGGAGGTTACAGAAGCCGGATTGAAGGGGCTCAAGAAGATCGTTAGCAGTGAGGGGATTGTGATTGTGTAGTTGAGAAGCAACAATGCGTTCTAGGGTTTTCGAAAGGAAATGAAGGTTAGATGTTAGATAGGATAAGATACAGGATGAAAGTTGTTAAAGTTATCCAAGTCAAAGCTGGTCTTGTTTGGGTGCTGGAGCAACACCAGTGCACAGGGAGTCATTTATTATACTCAAGACTACAGGGCTCAGAGAGGCAAGACCTGATTTAAATAAACTAGTTGATCAATAAAGCGCATGTTAGTCTTCATACGTGCTAGCTCGTTACCTAACATGGTCAGGTGGAGAGAAGTTTGGAGAAAAGGAGGAGAGTCTGAGAGAAGAAGCAGGGGAGAGGGAATGAGTTGTAAGGAGGGGTTTAGGAACATCGTCAATCTTGGTACTAAAAAAAAGTCAAGAAATTTGTTACAAAGCTCAGCTGAAACAGGCAAATTGTTGGAGCAGTTCCACTTGAGCAATCTAGAAGAAGAAGTAAGAAAGTTAGTGAAATCTGGCAAATCAATGGATTTCCATTTGTGAAATTTTATAGTACGATTTGAGGAGATATTTGTGTGTGATTTTCCATATTAAAAAGAATAGCTAGATGCTAGCTGGTCAGAAAGACCTGAATCAGCAGAGGAGAGCTCAGACACGAAAGAACCATCTGCAGTAACGGGGTGTAATGTCTGATCCCCGCTGTGTGCCGAACAGTCAAACTCAATTATACACTCCAATAAAGACAAAGTCCTTTGGTCGCACTGAGTCTTTTGAGTCAATGTGGATGTTAAAGTCCCACAAGATGAGAATCCTGTTAAACCTGAAGCACAGCAAATCCGCAAACTCGGACAAAATCGCTTCATTTAACCGGACTCGCGGAGACGCAGGGTACTCGGGGAAAATCCCGATCAGCCGGAGCCGGAAATTCTGGTTAAAACCGGAATTAAGATCAAGTCTCGTGTGTCATTTATGTCTTCATCCCCGTTGACTCAGTAGTAATAGTTAAAGTTACTTATTTTATTTACTTTTAATCTGCGTCATGACATTTTCAGTTTGTTTGTGCCCCCCACACACCCCGTCGCCTCTGAAAGTGTCCTGCTTTAATCCCAGTGTTGGGATCTTGGATTATTTACAAAGGCGAATAAAGCGTTAAAATGTTTTCCAGATTAGAATACGAGACCCTAATCAGGGAGGACGTGACATCACGGAAGAGATCATGTCTGGAGGAAGGACCACGTCTACGCCCACGCCTCCTCATGTAAGTTGCACTCGGGCATCTCTTCTTACCTAAAGGATAAAATATTGGCACCCGTGCTAAAACCGGACTTATGCGTAGCTCCGCCCCCGATTCGGTTTTATGCAGAAAACTTGTTTTGAATGCACAGATGTCGATTTTGTCGTATTTCAACCTGGCTGTCGATCTGTTTAATCCAGTTTAATCCATCCAGGAGCCGTTAACCTTTAAACCCGGCAGCGCGACTCTTATTCCGGATATTAAATCCGTTCCATTTGTATTTAAACTTAACGTGTTTAAAGTTGTCATGTGACAGTAGCGCACTTTTTGTGGGGCTTTGATGAGTTAGTTGTGTTTTAGAAAATTTAAATATTCAGGTTGATATTAAACCGGAATGATGGAGAAAAGGAAATAATTCTCATTTCTTTTCCCGCTCGTTCTCTCGCCAGTCTGTAGGTGCCGAGGTCAGCGGTTCTGTCCAGACGAACGGCGAAAGCGTGGCTCCTGCAGCTGCTGCTCCGGTGGTCCGACTCGGTAAACACGCCTTCAGCCCGTTCAGATTCAATTCCTGCTTTTGTTTAATTCTTCCTCAGACAGCGAAAGGTTTTTAGCATCGCTTTAATCCAGAATTTCTCCTCGTGTGTGTTCAGATGATCGCGTGAAGTCCTCGAGCCCTGTGGCTCCTGCCTCGACCCCACCGCCTCGTCCCGACTCCACCCCCGAACCTAAATCCGTCCCGGATGTCCTCGCTGCTCCGGCGGTTCCTGTGCCTCCAGGACAAAGCGAAGACGCCGTTTCAGACCCCTCTCCATGCTCGTCTCCCGCTCCGACAGCTCTCCCCGCAGAGCCCACGACGAGCGACGGCGTGGACGCCCCCGTGCCTCCTGAAACCACGCCCCAAAAGGAGGAGGAGGAGGCGGAGGAAGAAGAAGAGGAGGAGGAGCCTAATGCAGCAGTCGTCGAACAGCCGTGCGCTCACGTCGAGAACGCTGAGCCAGAAAAGGAGACCGAGCCAGGCGTCGAAGCGCCGCTCCCTGACTCCGCCTCTAATGCGGCGCCTACCGAGCAGGACACGCCCCCTGCAGCAGCAGCCGCCGTCGCCACCAACGGGGAGACGGAATCTCACGAGGTCACGCCCACCCCGGCACCCATAGCCACGCCCGTCTCTGAGCCTGAGAGCGCCCCGGTGGTCAACGGCCTGCCTCAGGATCCCGAAGAGCTGCAAGAGGAGAAACTCGAGGCAGAACCCGAGGCAGAACCCGAGCCGGCCGCTGAGCCTGAGGCGGCTGAGGTTCAGGAAATCGATGCAAAAACACCTGCCTCTGCGGAAGAGGAGGAAGAGGAGGGAAGAGTGGAGGAAGAGCCCGTTCCTGCCGAGGAGACGACTATGCAAGGTTTATATTAAATACTGTTCCTTTTATTGCTGTTTATATTTATTTATATTTTCATTTCATAAACCATCTTTATGCCTTTTATATCGAACTGGAATCTGCTAATGACTGTTTAAAGGGAACTCTCAATTTTTATTTATTTTTTTTTAATATATAAAAGATTTATTTATATATATATATATATATATATATATATATATATATATATAGAGAGAGAGAGAGAGAGAGAGAATGTGAAATTTTCAGAATAAGATCCGCGCGGTTACAGCAGCCGTGTTTGATATTTAGTCGTTCTGGCCGTTACCATGGATACTGTGAGGATGTCAGTACCTGGTGGAATAATTTTTATTTTGCCGACTTTGCTGTGAAACGTTAGATGGAGCTGTCGAGCTGCGTGACGGTCTGAACTCTGATTTCTTTGCGTTGTCAGCTGTTCTGTCTGTGCCAAAGAAGAAGAAGCTGAAGAAGAGCGATCTGAATAATAAAGTGGTCGGAGACGTGCTGGACGCCTACAAAGAGGTTTGTGTTTTATCTTCACTCCTCATCGTCTCACTCACCGATCGCAGAAATGATAACGGCATTAAATTAAAAGGAGTACTGAGATAAAACGGAGGATCCCGATCCCTGCCTCCCAGTCTTCCTGATCCCTACCGTGTCAGTCTTCCTGATCCCTGCCTACCGGTCTTCCTGATCCCTGTCCCCTTCCGTGTTCCCGAACCCTGCCTCCCGGTCTTCCTGATCCCTACTGTCGGTCTTCCTGATCCCTGCTCCTGAATTAACTGCTCGTGTTATAACCTGAGAGGGAAAATGGAGGCATGTTCGGTGTTCTGTGTCCCTGCCGCTCCCCCTCGGTATTCCGTCCGTGTCCCTGCCGCTCCCCCTCGGTATTCCGTCCGTGTCCCTGCC
>CM074965.1:18393555-18406912 GCA_037577455.1 Pangasius macronema | reverse complement strand
ACACTCACTCTGGGGCATTTATTACTGTTTACTGCTCTTTATAGGGTTTATTAATGTAGAAACGTTTAATTTCATTACTTTCGAAGGCGTCTTTGCTCTGCAGCACGCTCCTGAGACTCTCGCTCAGAACTGTAGGTCAGTAGTAGGAACGTCGTCAGAAAACATTATTTTCTTGATGCGTCTTTTGGTGTAAAATTACATTTAGCGTTCGCGAGCTGTTGCGTTGTGTTTGTAGACTGTTTGCCTGGTGTAATAGCTTTGGGAGGCCACAGGGGGGAGACAAAACACATCCTGGAGATATAATTCCTCTCCATCACGGCCCTGTTTGGGTTCAGGACACGCTGCAAAAGCCAGTATTTATATTTGAAAATTGCTGATGATTGTCGGTAATCATTAGGGAAATTTCACGATATTGACGCGTGAAAAAGGCGTCGGTCACAAGCCTACACGCTAGGTGGAGGAGGGACCATGTTCACGGTTCTCGTTAAGTTTGAGACACGTCCACAGTGGAATGATGATGGTGCTGAACCATCTATTAGGCATGTGTGTGTGTGTGTGTGTGTGTGTGTGTGTGTGTGTGTGTGCGTGTGTGGCTCCGATGATGACCTCAGTTTAGTGCCACGTGTCTGGGCCACTGATGATCACTGATGGGATTGAGGAACTGAGGAGCACTCGAGCTTCGTTTTTTGGAAAAGAACAGCATTGACTGTAAATCTGAATGACAGACTCGAGTGTTAATCACGGCTGGATTAATCTCTTCAAAGCACCTAATCGTGTGTGTGTGTGTGTGTGTTTTCCCATCCAGCTGAAAGTGCCCACCACGGATAAACCGGGAGCCACTGTGAATTTCCGCAAACTGCTGCTGAATCGCTGCCAGAAGGAGTTTGAGAAGGACAAGGACGACGACGAGATCTTCGAGCAGAAGCAGAAGGAGCTGGACGCTGCCACTGAGGTGCTGCACAGTCGACATGTCTAGCACACACACACACACACACACACACACACACACATGCGCGCACGGGCGCGAATTCAGAGAAGTTTGATCTACACACTTGTCTACAGAACATCACACACTTTTACTCACAGCTCATTAGAACTCCTTTTATCTCACTTAAGAAATTTTATTAATAAAACACGTTTAAGACCCGAGAGAATATAAGTCATAATTTAATTATTATTTATTTTAATTATTATCCTGAGCCAAAGGCTTTGAATCTGACTGGAACACACATCTGTACCACCACAAATTTTCATCATTTCATCTTTTTTTTTTTTTTTTTCAGGAGGAAGTTCGCCAGAGGTTGAAGGAAGAGCTGGAGGAAGCGAAGGACCAAGCCCGCCGCCGTTCCCTCGGCAACATCAAGTTCATCGGAGAGCTGTTTAAGCTGAAGATGCTGACGGAGCCGATCATGCACGACTGCATCGTCAAGCTGCTGAAGAACCACGACGAGGAGAGCCTCGAGTGTCTCTGCAGGCTCCTGTCCACCATCGGCAAGGACCTGGACTTCGAGAAGGCCAAGGTAACGCGCACACACACACACACACACACACTGCCTGACGTTCTTCAGTCATGGTGAGTGTTGAAGTTGTAGAAGTTCCTGCACTTACTTAAGCTTCATCACTTCTGTACTGTGCTGTTATGCCTTGTGTTAATGAAGTTAACGGTGTGTGTGTGTGTGTGTGTGTGTGTGTCGTAGCCCCGTATGGACCAGTACTTCCACCAGATGGAGAAAATAATAAAAGAGAGAAAAACGTCTTCGAGGATCCGCTTCATGCTGCAGGACGTGTTGGACCTGAGAAGAGTAAAGCATTTCATCTTCTTTATTTAAACCTCATCTACAGCTTTCGTTTCGTTTCTTTTGGTTTGGTTTGGTTTGCCACCTTTATATAAGATTGATTTATATAACCAGGTTTTTTCTTTTCCTGTGTACAGTAGGATTTTCTGGGCTGCTTTTGTTGATTTTTCCTCCCTTTTTTTTCTATCCTGAGCAGGTAGATGTTTACCTTTTATTTATTTATTTTTTTATTATTATTTTTTTGATCAGCTCACAGGGCAGATTTTTTTTCTATTTAAACACACGTAAGGTTGGAAGCAGCCGGATTTATTAGACCTGGTGCTTTTCAGAGCTTTTTTGTTTTTGTTTGTTTTTTATTATAATTTGTTCTCTTTTTAGTCTACTTTTTTTAGTCTACTCTTTTTTTCCCCTCTTTTTTTCCTAAAATGTTAATATATATTAAATAATCTAAGCATGTTAATTGCTTACTTTAGTAATGCACAGCAAAAAGTAGAGATGGCACTGATTCCGTATCCGGGATGAGTATCGGTCCGGATCCAAGCCGAAAACCGTGAGAGAAGAGAGAGGGAGAGACAGAGAGGGAGAGACAGAGAGGGAGAGGGAGAGACAGACAGAGAGAGGGAGAGACAGACAGAGAGAGGGAGAGACAGACAGAGAGAGGGAGAGACAGACAGAGAGAGGGAGAGACTGACAGAGAGAGGGAGAGACTGACAGAGAGAGGGGGAGAGACAGAGAGGGAATGTTTGCGTCCTGTCCCCCGCCTCGCCCTCGTGCCGCTGTCCTGCCTCTGATCCTCCTCGTCTGTTCCCGTGTGTGTGCAGAATAACTGGGTTCCCCGGCGCGGTGACCAGGGCCCTAAAACCATCGACCAGATCCATAAAGAGGCCGAGCTGGAGGAGCACCGGGAGCAGATTAAAGTGCAGCAGCAGCTGCTGTCCAAGAAAGACTCGAGTCGAGGAAGAGGAGGCAGAATGGGTCAGCCCCAGGACGAGGGCTGGAACACGGTACCGATCAGCACCAAGAACCGGCCCATCGACACGTCCCGCCTCAGCAAGATCACCAAGGTACTGAGCGCCGAGCGCAGAGAAACCATCCCAATGTGTGATTTTTATTATTATTATTTTTTTGAGAAATGTTTCAGTTTTTAATTTTAATGATGATCTTATGATCCCTCACCTGCGTTGTGAGGAGCGTCACAGCACAAGTTACACTAATGACCCACGTTTGACGTTAACTAGCTGCTGCTGTACCTCTTTACCTGCAGCTCGTTTTGGGGCGGGGCTTGAGTGATCTACGGAGCGTCTGATTGGACGAGTTTTCCTTGAATTATTCCTGTGTTCATGTCATTTGATTATAGTCGTTAGCACGCGAGACTGTTAGCTAGCTAATTCTTTCCTCGCAGCTAAGAACATCTTCCTCTTCACGATGCCTCAACGTCTCTTAAAACGGACACGTGTGCGCTCTCTGTAAAATGAAATCGTAAGGTAAAGGATTTGTAGTTTTCCGCGTGTTAAACGTAGCATCGTTCGGCTGCTTGAACTCTCAGGAGGTAACAGAAGGCAAAACGCGGAGGTGGAAGAGGTTCAGCTGCCGGAAAAAGGTTAACCGTGCGCTCCTGAAACACACACAGAACAAACAAATCATCTGTAAATAATTTTATTTATTTATTTTAAGCCTGGAGCTTTGGATTTCAACAATCAGCTTCTTGCCCCTGGAGGAAAAGGGTCATGGGGCAGTTGGGGTAAAGGGAGCAGCGGCGGATCTGGAGCCAAAACCAGCACCGAACAAGGTACAGCTACTGTTAGATCCTTATTTACTTACTTATTTGTTTACTTATTTATTTGTTTTTGTTTTTGATGTTTTGATTGATCATTTCTGTACTCGTTTAATCGCCACATTTAGCTGTTTCCTTACAGCAGCTCTAATCAGCACTGCTCCGTGTGTTTGTTTGTTTGTTTGTTTGTTTATTGCGTGACCTTAACAGTATAACGTTCCTCAGGCCAGAGACCTGAAGAGAGAACCTCATGCTGTTTTTTTTTTTTTTTTTATCTATCTATTTATTTATTTTCTTCCCTCTTTTCCTTTTTAAAGACACGGGACGGCCGGCTACGAGCACCCTGAACCGCTTCTCAGCTCTTCAGCAGTCAGGACCTTCATCCACGTCCTCCTCGTCCTCACTGGACTCCGAGCGCAGAGTTCCTCAAAGGCAAGTGTGCAGAAATGTCTGCTTTTTAAAAATTTATTTATTTATTTTCGTTTTCAGTATTAAGCAGCGATTCGTCCTTCTGTCTCTTTAGATCTTAACTTTTATACTGAAAAACAACCCAAGGTCAGATTTGTTCAGTTGTGCACTATTGTGTGTTCAGGGTTTTTTATTTATTTATTCGTTTGTTAATTTTTTATTTTGGAAGAAGATCCGACTCCACACACACACACACACACACACACACACACACACACTTTTCACCACCCAATCAAATTCTGCGGAATAAACCGAAAGCTCCGCTCGCTCTGGAAAATCAGTTTCTTTCCTCTTCGAACTCTTCTTGCAAAAGCTCGTTGGAAGAGTTGTTGTGTTGTTGTTGTTGTTGTTTCCTTTGTTCCTGACTTGAGCGGTTTGTGTTCTTCTCGTCCGTACAGGAGCAGCTCGAGTCGAGACCGCAGCGAGCGGGACCGGGACCGCTTCGATCGCTTGGACCGGCGGGACAGCCGCGAGGACCGAGACCGAGGGCTGGACAGGGCGCGTGTCCCTGTGACGAAACGCAGCTTCAGCAGGGAGAGCGAGGACCGGTCCCGGGGCGGAGACGTGCGCCGAGTCTCCAGCATGACGGACGAGAGGGAGCGCGGGAGCCGAGACCGAACCGCCAGCCGGGAGACGGCGGGTAACGAGAGCACCTCACACACCCGTTACTGCTCACCATGAATGTCTCAGATCAGCGTCTCTCTCAGGATTAGTCTCTAATTTTATATTTACTCCCAGTAATTTAATCCAAACCTTCATTTTGATTCTGCGTCTGAAGAGAGTTCATTTGTTCCTGGTGAAATATCTGCAGTTCCTTCTTCCAGCCACATGGTGGCGTCCGCTGCACACCCTGCGGCCTGCCGCTGAAACCGACCGATATTTAACACTAATTAGCATATGTAAAATATGTTACTATTAAAAATCTAAATTAGTCTAATTTATTTTAATTAAAAACAAAATTATTGATGGGGAATAAATTTACTAGATAATTAAAATTTTAGATTTAAATAAATTTAGAAAATAATAATAAATTGATATAAGTAAAATATTTTAGTCGCTCTGTATCATTATTTATTTATTTATTTATTTATTATTATAATAAATGGATTGATATTGTCGTCACGTGCGTCAGTCACGTGCGTCAGTCACGTGCGTCAGTCACGTGCGTGTAAAATAAAAGCTATTGTTAAAGAGAAAGTAAAAGCAGCAGAGCAGTGTTTAAGAACAGAAGACTGATGCGGCGTTGTGTTGTGTTCATTAGTGAAGCGTGAAACGGCGCCGACGCCGCCGCCCGCTCCGAGTAAACCCGCCCTGAGCGAGGAGGAGGTGGAGAAGAAATCCACCGCCATCGTCGAGGAGTTCCTGCACATCAACGACCTGAAGGTTTACAGCGCAGCTGAATTCTGTACAGCACTCGTTTAACCCCAGGAGTGGGAGAAGCTCTAACTCTCTTCTTCTCTCTCTCTCTCTCTCTCTCTCTCTCTCTCTCTCTCTCTCACTCACTCGCACTCGCTCTCTCTTGCTCTCACACTCTTCTCTCTCTCGCTCTATCTCTTTTCTTCTCTCTCTCGCTCTCTATCACTCGCTCTCTCTTCTTCTCTTTCTCGCTCTCTATCACTCGCTCTTGCACTCCTCTCTCTCTTGTGCTATCTCTTTTCTTCTCGCTCTCTATCACTCTCTCTCTCTTGCTCTCACACTCCTCTCTCTCTCACTCTCTCTTTTCTTCTCTCTCTCACTCTCTCCTTCTCTTGCTCGCTCACTCATTCTTCTCTTTCGATCTCTTTTCTTCTCTCTCACTCTCTCTCGCTCTCTTGCTCGCTCTCTCTCTCTCTCTCTCTCTCCCCCTCTCCCTCGTGTCTCCTGTAGGAGGCAGTGCAGTGTGTACAGGAGCTGAACAGCGCGTCTGTGCTCTTCGTGTTCGTGCGTAACGCCGTGGAGTCGACGCTCGAGCGCAGCACCATCGCCCGCGAGCACATGGGCCTTCTGCTGCACAAGCTGATCAGCGCCGCCATTTTACCTCCTGAGCAGTACTACAAAGGGTGAGTGTTCCTCAAACCCACCGCTGATGCGCGGGAGAACGCCGTCACGTCGGCACACGTGAAAGACCCTGGCGCTTTACTTTACTGCAGTAGTAATGAGCGTTATTATCTGCTATATTGGCATAGAGTGCGACATAGGTAAACGATTAGTCGAAGTGGTCGTTTCCAGCAGCTTTGCATTTAGGGTTGAAAAAAAGGAAATATAAAATTATGAAAGAAAAATAGTTTACAAGTTTGAAGATTTAAGGACAAAATTTTCACGTCACTGCTTCCATTCAGAGTTTAATTATTTTTAACTATTATAAAAAGTCATAAACGAAACTTGCGATGTCTTGGAAAAGTGCATCATGACATCTCTTAGTATTATTATTATTATTATTATTATTATCCTCTCCATCCGCGATGTTGTGTCCCGTGATGCTCTGACGATGAGCTCGGTTTGTGCCGCGTGTCTGGGCCGCTGATGAGGGCTGATGGGATTTGGAGGAACTGAGGAGCGCTCGAGCTCCATTTTTACTGAAATGTGACATTAAAGCAGATCACGCGGACGTCCTTACGGCTCGGGCGCGTCACCGCTTTACGAGCGAGAGTTCAGAGAATGGGATTATAACGCGATTCCGCTGAGCAGCGCGCACCTGAGCCTTAAAAATCACTTCCTTCCTGTTCAGGTTTAAGCTCCACTTCATTCAGAGCGCAGATCCTGAACTCTGACTCGCTGACGAGTTAATTACAGCCCGCATATTGATTAATCACCGCGTATTAATCCCACCTCATTAACGCTCGTTAGATTACGCTCGAGTGTTTACACACAAGTGCACCGAGTAAAAAAAGTGTGTGTAGGACCTGTTTATTCTGTATAGATCCTTATTTTAATCAGAAAAGTGCTTTATTTTAGGTCATTTTTTAAAACGAAAAAGCAAAAATTTGAAACAGAAAAAATATACTTTTTAGTTTAAGTTGTTTTTCCTCTGAGAGACAAACATTTATATTTTTATTTACAGACAAAAATGTGAAGGAGAAAAAAATCAATAGTACAGGTGTGCATACGGACTCTTTAAAATCCTGTGTGTGTGTGTGTGTGTGTGTGTGTGGTCAGGCTTCGGGAGATTCTGGAGGTGGCTGATGACATGGCCATCGACATTCCTCACATCTGGCTGTATCTGGCGGAAATCATCACACCCATGCTGCAGGACGGAGGAATCCCCATGGGGCCGCTCTTCAGGTGAGCTGCGTACTTTAGCGCTATTTATCGAGCAGTAAAGCCTTTATCTCACGCTCGCCTGCGTGTCTTGTGGACATCTGGAGGATTAAAAGACCATCATCTTTAACAAAACATCTTTAAAGCTTCCCGCCGTCGTCGTGACTGTTGTCATGATCTGCGTCTCGAATCAGAAACCTCTCGCTGTTCATTCAAAAACTTTCGCTGATTTCGGTACTCGAGACAGCTTTCAGTCGGTTTAGGAGGTTTATAAAATTCAAACGCTGGCAGTAATAACACTCAGTAGCGGTTTAGAATAATGCGTTAGTACGCGATTTGATGCACGACTTTAGTGAAGTGAAGTGACTTTGTGGCCAAGTGTGGTGACCCATACTCGGAATCTGTGCTCTGCATTTAACCCATCCAAGNGCCGGACCCGAGACTCGAACCCACCACCTTCAGGTTCACCTTCAGGTTACAAGCCCGACTCTCAGACCATTAGGCCATCAGTAGGGGGGACAGTCACGTGGTGCTACACCGCCTCCACTGTTCACGTAGGTGTCGCACCACGCGAACGTGAAAAAGCCGAGCGCAGGATCCGCACGGCGGCCATCTTGTGTGCGCGTAATTAACAGCAAGTGTGAATCAGCCTTAAGTGTGAACATGACCCAGATAAGTGGCACTGATATCTGAATATAATCATAATGCTCAGTTTTTTTTTTTCTTTCACCTGTTTTTGCTAATATCAGGACACTCTGTTCTCTCTCTTTCTCTCGTGTGTGTGTGTGTGTGTGTGTGTGTGTGTGTGTGTGTGTGTAGAGAGGTGGCGAAGCCGTTGCTGCCGATAGGGAAAGCTGCTGTGCTGCTGGTTCACATCCTCAACCTGCTCTGTAAAGGACTGGTACGTCTCCCTCACTCACACTGTATATATATATACACACATATTCCTAAATGTTTAATATCTGATATTACATCTGAACAATTATCGATTCGTATGAAAGGAATATTTTTGTATAATTTATGATTATAATTATAATTAAAACAGCGATGTGAACCCTGATTGTCTCAGTGCTCGCACTGCTCACTCGCTAACTCCGCGTGTATAAGATAAGGCCGTGTGTTAAGTCAGGAGTGGTTTATCGGTCATTTACCCAGTTACACTGGGCAGTTCGGTGCGTGTGATGAGGCTCAGGTTCGGACATTGACGATACAGACACTTATTAGACATGAGCGGTTGAGATGATGCTGTAATGCACTAACGGAAATGAAAGACGTGGTGTACGATGGCAGAGTAAAGTGACACGTACGGCAGAAGAGTAAACGCAAGCGCAGTGAATAATAACTAGCAGCTCTGAGCAGTAAATATCTGTGTGTCCGGCATCTGATGGCTCGATTAAAACTGTTCTTCAGTCTGGTGGTCTGTGATGTGAAGCATCTCGAATGTGTAAATATTAAGACTTTGTCATCGTTTCATTTTTAGAGTCATAAAAAAGCAGGCGCTTTGTGGACTGACGCCGGACTCAACTGGAAGGACTTCCTGCCCGAGGACCAGGACGTCAACAAGTTTGTGACAGAGCAGGTAACGTGTGTGTGTGTGTGTGTGTGTGTGTGTGTGTGTGTGTGTGTGTGTGTGTTTTCCTCACACGCACACACAGCAGTCACGCTGAGCGAGGAGTGACTCTAGTGAGAAAGCGATTCGACTCTGAATCGATTCACCTGCACGAAGCGAATCAAACGTGTTGTTTTTTATTTATTTATTTATTTCTCTTTCACTCACGCGTGTGAATTGTGTTTGTAGAAAGTGGAGTTTACGCTGGGGGAGGAGTCTGAGAAGCCGAGTAAGAAGGAGCTGAGCGCAGAGGAACTGAGCAAGAGCCTCGACCGGCTGATTCAGGACAAAGCCAGCAACCAGAGGATCCACGACTGGGTGGAGGTAAACGCCGAGTCCTGGCTGTGCTTCAGTCCTAATTAAAGGACGTTCCCTTGATGTTTCTTTTTTGGGAGTCTGAGAGGCTAGCGTGTTGCAGAGATAGCTAACCCGCGTGCTGGTGAGCTAGATGCTGGCGTTTGAACAGTCAGAAGGAGAAACAGTAATGAAACGATATCGGAACCTGAAAAGAAGATTGCTCATTTTTCCTAACTCATTCCAGGCGAATCTTGATGAGCAGCAGATGACCTCCAGCCCGTTCGTCCGAGCGATAATGACCTCCGTGTGCCAAGCGGCGATCGTCTGTGAGTGACATCCGCTTTAATTTTATTTAGTTTCAAATTGATTGTCCATGACTCGGGTCATAATCGGGTAATGTTTCACGGCCAATCACAGGCGAGAACCCGTACAAGGTGGACGTGGTGCAGATTACCCAGAGGGCCAAGCTGCTGCAGAAGTACCTGGTGGACGAGCAGAAGGAGCTGCAGGCGCTCTACGCTCTCCAGGCTCTCATGGTGCGACTGGAGCAACCGGCCAGTGAGTACGATTCCAGATCGTGATTGGTCAAGAAGAGAGGGTGTTGATTAGTTTTCTAGAACAGCAGCTCTGACAGTAGCGCAGGTTCATATCAGTGCGCTCGGTCTGATTCGTTATCGTCTGACAGATGCTAATTTAAAAAAAAAAAAAAAAAAGTGTCATCCTTGATGTGTTTAACATTTTAAGGAAGGAGTCTCCAGTGTCAGAGGTAAAGCTGTAACTTTAGGTTTTCCGACGTCTTCAGGACAGCGGAGTTTACGCTAATTCTTTGCGGTTTCTCTGTAACATGCGTAACAAGCTGCGTTTTATTATCATTATTGTTATTTATTAATAACTTGAAGAGGGAGGAAAAGAGAGAGGCTGGTATAGCTGCTATAACGTAAGTGAAAACAGGAAATAACTTTTGCGGATGTTTCACAACATTAGATGTAAAGTAAAATGTGGCCTGTCGTTCCTTTAATAAATTAAAAAATTGTAATCTTTGGCGGTTTGCAGTGGCGTAAGAAGAATAAAACACTTGGGTTGGGGACGTGCTGTTAGAGGAAAGTAATAAACTTAGGAATGTTACTGTTACCTTTCCTCCCTCTCTCTCTCTCTCGCTGTCTCTCTCTCTCTCTCGCTGTCTCTCTCTCTCTCTCGCTGTCTCTCTCGCCGTCTCTCTCTCTCTCTCTCTCTCTCTCTCTCTCGCTGTCTCTCTCGCCGTCTCTCTCTCTCTCTCTCTCTCTCTCTCTCTCTCGCTGTCTCTCTCTCTCTCTGTCTCTCTCTCGCTGTCTCTCTCTCTCTCTCGCTGTCTCTCTCTCTGTCTCTCTCTCGCTGTCTCTCTCGCCGTCTCTCTCTCTCTCGCTGTCTCTCTCTCTCTCTCTCTCGCTGTCTCTCTCTCTCTCTCTCTCGCTGTCTCTCTCTCTCGCTGTCTCTCTCTCAGACTTGCTGCGGATGTTCTTCGACGCGCTGTATGACGAGGACGTGATCAAGGAGGAGGCGTTCTACAAGTGGGAGTCCAGCAAAGACCCGGCCGAGCAAGTGGGCAAAGGCGTGGCCCTCAAATCCGTCACGGCGTTCTTCACCTGGCTCCGAGAGGCCGAGGAGGAATCGGATAACAGCTAAAAGCACGAGCGCCCCCTTCAGTCCGGGAGCTGCACTGCGCTGAGGGAAAAGACTACAAACTGAACTGAACTTGAAACTCATGAAGCCTCGAGACAGTCGATGGACACAGACTACAATCACTTCTCTATTTTTTTTTCCCCTCTATCACTTTTGAAAAAAATTTAAAATAAAGTTGTTGTTTTTTTTTCCGTGGGGGAAACGCGAATGATATTGATGATTGTTTAATGGCTGCGTGCCGTGGTTGTAGTGGAGGAGGAAACCGTACACGAGCCGTCGTCCCCACGCGTGCTGCTCTTATTAACCCGTCAGTGTAGATTTATACGCAGCAGCGACGTAAACGACGCTCCGGAGGCGCGAGTGCAACCACGCCCTTAACTAGCTCTTAACTAGGGACGGATTTTTCTCCTCTCTCTCGTGTGTACGCAAGAAGGCTGGTGTTATTTTTAACATGTAAGGAAGACGCGATTATTTACTGACGGATCTGAGTTTTGGGGGTTTTTTTTCTTCTTCTACTACTTCCTGTTTGCTGTTAGAGCAGGCGTTGATCAGGATTCATGGGGATGAACTTTGATCTTTGACCCTTTTTTAGCTGCTGGAGAAGGGTCACCATGCTTCCATCTAAGCCATCCCTCTGTCCGCCTTCTCTCTCTCTCTCTCTCTCTCTCTCTCTCTCTCTCTCTCTCTCTCTCTCTCTCTGCGCCTACATGGCACTTCTGCATTTTTACCTCTCGGGGTTTTCCCCCCTCACAGCCCCGCCTCCTCCCTCCGCCCCGCCCCCCCCGCCTTGTTGAGCAAAGCCTGCGCCATTTTTAAAAAAAAAAAAAATTAAATCATTCATTAAAGAAGAAAACTTGAAGCCTAGACAATAAAAGCATCTGAAACAGCTGAGACAGGAATGATCCGAAAAGCCTTTTCTACTCACAGCGAAGTGGGAAACACATTTCAGGAGAGTTCTGTACATATATATACGTATGAAAGGTTTTTCTTTTTCTTTTCTTTTTCTTTTTTTTTTTTTTTTTTCAAAAAAAAAACTAAAAATTAGCAAAATGCCGTTTAATGCCATGCATTTTTCCCAGATAGAAATGGCAGTTTTCTCTTGTATTCTATATTTAAGATTTTGTTTTCTTCTTCTTCTTTTTCCAGGTGAGAGGTGCTTAATAATCCATTGATTACAGTTTTATTGAAAAAAAAAATAATGTAAATATTGTTTTTTTTTTTGCTTTACTTTATTATTTAAGGATTTAATGCTTCTTTCACATCAGAAACTGGAAAACGCTGAAGAAACAACATTGAAAATAAAAGACTATAAACTTGCTAATGCACGTGTGCTTTACAGCTGTAGTCTCTAAGCTTCCTGTCACTGCCTTAATGTGTGTGTGTGTGTGTGTGTGTGTGTGTGTGTGTGTGTGTGTTTGTTTTAATTGATCATTTATGCGAGATTGTGATGTTTTGATTCCTTCTGGGGTTTCGGATGAGACGCGTCTGAAGCGGAGAAGGTGAATTTCATCGTCCTGTTCACTACACCAGAGCAATTTTACATCTCGGACCAGGACGTGAAACTTTAGGAACAGCCGTTAAATTGGAAATAAAGCGAATCTACATGTAAACATCAGTGTAGCATGAACGAATCAGATAGAAAAGTTTAATTTTAGTATATTAGGTATTTTATTTTTCACGTGAGAATGCATCTGGACCCAATCACAAGGGTTTTTCAGATTTTTGCTAAAAGGACACAGGAAGTGAAAGCTGTGCTTCTGTTATCGATGAACTTGATGAACCTGGATCGTGCGAGCCAATAGAAATCCAGCTTCGTGTGACATCAGAGACACGCCCATCAGTCGACACGCCCATCAGAACTCGACAGCGTCGCGTGATCATTTCGTTTGCGTCCTGAGTTTGGGTTCCCGTGTTGTTCAGCGTATCCTTTAGCAGCGTACCTCAAAAAAACAGCGTTAATGTCAGACTTGTCGTGTGTAGTGACATCATTAACTCGGGGGCGTGGCATGTTTGATTAACGAACTGAAAACATGCGAATGTTTAAAATACACCGATTACTGCAAATGAAAGAAGAAAGCACACACACACACCCTGATAACGAGGGAAACGTTTGTGTTCAGAAGTCCAGTAATAAGTGCGAGTTCCAGTTCTGGTAGTGTAGGAACTCTGACATTTAAACGGACATTCGCGTTAGTCATGTGACTCTCTGGCGTCCCGTCCGTGGCGTATTCCCACCTCTCGCTCAGCGTTCCTGGGATAAACTCGGGATCCACCTTGACCCTGACTCGTGCCCGAGTGTGAGCGAGAACCTGCGTTCGAGATGCTGTAACTATTCTACAAACAAACCGTGAGCTCTCTAAGGTGACTTAAAAACACTGTGTCCAAAAGTATGTGCACCCCTGACCATCACAGCCATCACCATCCAGCTGTTATAATGAGCTCCACTCTCCTGCGAAGTCTTTCCACTAGATGTTGGAGCGAGGCTGTGGGGATTTGTGTTCATTCAGCTACAGGAGC
>CM074965.1:18364602-18383033 GCA_037577455.1 Pangasius macronema | reverse complement strand
TATTTTTGAAGGCGTCTTTGCTCTACAGCGTTTCTTTACACGTGAATAAGACTTTTGCACAGAACTGTGTGTGTGTGTGTGTGTGTGTGTGTGTGTGTGTGTGTGTGTGTGTGTGTATATATTTTTATATATCCATATATATAACACATATACACACGCACACACACACACACGAAATGGCCGTTCTGAACCCTGCACTATCCCTGCTGCCCAACCCTGCTTCAACAATCATAACATTTCACACAAATTAAAGTGTGAGTTTGCAAATGTAAACCCCAAAAAATTGGATAATTTCTGTTAAAATATTATTTCATTTTTACGTATAAACACCTGCGCGTGGCCCTTTTTAACGTTCACTTCCCAACACATTTAATTTGACCCGTATCTATTTCATCACTGAGTACAATTCTGATGCAAACTTCCACTTAACGTTCATTTTCCGGTGCGTTTTCCACCGCTGAGTTTATCGCACCGCAGCAGCTGAGCGGAGGATCGTTACGAGGAGTTTAGGCTTCGACGCAGGAAATTCGAGCCGTATGGAAACGCATTACTACAATCACTGTGTGATGTCGTACCTCAAGAAACCGATATGTTCCTTTCCTCCTCTCTCTCTCTCTCTCTCTCTCTCTCTCTCTCTCTCTCTCTTTCGTTTGCTTTTCTGCTCCACTGTGATGTGAAAAGTTTCCTGTCGGCTGCTGAACTGGTTTCCGAGGCCTCGCGTCCGTGACCTGGAGACGCAGCAGGTCCACAGCGTGATGGTGATGGAACGCTCTAGAACGCTCTAGAACACGGGCAGAAGAACCTCATCGACGTGCATGACGCGCCACAGTGAAGCTACACTCGTGATTCATAATCGACGTGGCATTATTCTGTAAACGTGGCCTGGTGACGTCACCGTGTGTGTTCGTGAGTGGGACGTGACGTTCGACGTGCAATCTTTTTGTTTGTTTGTTTGTTTGTTTGTTTGTTTTTTAAATCCTTTGTATAAGAACCTATTTGGAAATTGCATTGATCACATGACTGCATTAAAGTGGATGAGTGTATATTTCACCTGATTTCTGTTTTCAGTGGAGCGAGAAGTCAAAGACAAAATCCAAAGCTGAAATTTAATCTTGTTTTTTTTTTTTACTGATGTACAAAAAAAAAAACAAAAAAAACAACAACCCCAAAATGTATTTATTTCTGAAAAATAATGGCAACTGTTGATTCCATATGCATATCCTCTATATGTACAGGCCG
This sequence comes from Pangasius macronema, assembly GCA_037577455.1. Classification (NCBI taxonomy): domain Eukaryota; kingdom Metazoa; phylum Chordata; class Actinopteri; order Siluriformes; family Pangasiidae; genus Pangasius; species Pangasius macronema. The sequence goes on along the minus strand of CM074965.1, from coordinate 18,381,794 downwards.
CGTGTGCTGGAGTCATACACGTTTTTACGTAATGTCATTTCTGTACAGGCTTTTAGCATCCAGGGACACGAGCGCAGACTTATTGCTTAACTCTACATTAAACGTGTTGATTAGCGTCTAGAATTCTACATGACAAGCCTGATTTAATAGCACATAAACAGCCGAATGGAGAACAATGTCGGGTTTTTTTTCTTTTCTTTTCTTTTTTTTTTTTTTTTAAATGAATCTGCAATCTAACGGTGACACAGCAGACGGGAACAGCAGGAGGATCTAATCAGTGATGTCCTTGATAATGACTTTGCACAGAAAGACAAAGCAAGCATTTCTGGAAAAGGAAAAAAGGGAGAGAGAGGGGGGGGGAGTGAGAGAGACTCTGTCCACAACACTAGTGTTTAAGGTGAAAGGTTATTAGAGCTCTTTCGAGCAAGGAATGGTTGAAAATTTAAAGGTACAGTTTGTACATTTTAAAAATGCCCCCAGACCTGTAACGATCAAGATTTTAGTTTTTTTAAAAAAGTGATTTTAATGCGAATTTGCATTCGCAATTCCCATACCATTGTAACTGGTTTTAAAGTCCATTTAAATGTTTCTGGCCCAGAAATTAGCCAAGAGTGGGCAGAGAGAGAGAGAGAGAGAAACTTCTACTTTAAAAGTAATTTTTCTTTTGGGATGGTGTCAATAATAATAAAAAAAAAGTCTCAAAGAAATTTGTACTATTGTCGGAAAAGGTTCCTGGAACCAAGGAACCTTTGAAGAGGAACTCTTTATGAAAGAGGAACCCTTTCATACAAATCAACCTTTTCAGATGCTAAATGGACTCTTCTTTCCTTAATGTAGCTAGGTACGATTAGTTTGCTAGCTACATGAGTATAGCTCATGCGATCTTTAGCTCCGTTACAGATAATAGCATAACACTTTGTTACTCTCATTTTCTCAACGATCGTGGCATGAATCTGTAAAATAAATTCTTAATAACACTTCTCTTAAACACTAGCGTTTGGGACACGTCCTAAATCTCACGTATGGGCAACACTTTATTTTAAGAAACACATATAAGGGGTTAATTAAACTCTTGTGATATTTGTTTAATAAGGGAAATGATAGCTAGGTAAAGTTATGACCTGAGGGGATTGCTACGAAGCTAACATCACCACAGGAGGTAATTGCTAGCTAGGTAAAGTTATAATACATGAGGGAATTAACAGAGAAGGTTATTCCTAGCTAGCTAAAGTTGTCGCAGAATGATACTGCTAGCTACCTAAAAGTTAATGATAGCTAGGTTTAATAGCTAGAATGATATTGCTATTTAGATAAAGTTATAACATGAGGACATCGCTAGCTAGCCATTGTTATCGCAGGAGATTAACGGTAAAAAGATTTAAATATTACGCTTAAAATAAAGTGTTATCCATCCGTGCTTCACAAATACACAAAAACATGAATCATACGTCATATTCATAGCACAATAAATCCAAAACGACATTCGAAGACTTAATAATCTTATTTGGCAAGCGTTAGTTGCAAGAATATAAGTGATTATTGCACAGTTGGTTTAAGAAAAATAAAATGAAAAAATTAAAAATAACAAAAAAGCTTTGCAGCTGAAATTTAGTTCTAATATGCAGGCTGCAATCAAAGTGCATATGAAGGCAGGTAAGTTACGATTAAATAAGACCCGCTCCAGGTGAAATGTACAGTACAGGTGAGGGGTTTAACGGAGAACGTTAGCAGCAGAGTGGAATATGGCCTAAAAACATCACTACAGCTGCTAGCGTACTGTAGACATGTGCCGATATCTCGTCTCGATTCTGTTTACCTTTTATCATTGCTGGTTAGTTGTTATTTTTTATTTTTTCAAACACAGCTAACTAGCGCTAGCTAATTGTTTCTCATACCAAAAATACGAAGAACGGACTTCAGCTCCTGTGAGTAATGTTATCGTCGATTTAGTTTGTAAAAACAACCGCACGAGGACACGAAAACAGAAATACTCCTGAGTTTGAGACGCGCTGCAGTAGCGCATTTCAAGTTAAAGTTATCACACAAGGTAAGTGCTAGCTAGGTAAAGTTAAAACAGGAGATTATTGCTAGCTAAAGTTACCACAGCAAGTTATTACTAGCTAGCTTACTATTTCATGCTTATTATATTTTGGTTTTTTTTTAGAATCAAATTTATCCGTCTCTGTAAACTTGACAAATTCCTCTTCTTAGCTCAAACACAGACACAGACAATGCTAACTAGCGCTAGCTAGCAACAAACTTTGTATGGCAAGAATGTAAAGAACACACTTGTGTTTCTGGGAAGAATGTTCTTGTTGAGTTATCTTGTAAAAATAAACATGAGAAGTTAACACTGGCTAGCTAGGTAAGAATAGGAAAATATTGCTAGCTAGCTAATGTTACCTCAGGAGGTTATGGCTACTTAGTTAAAGTTACTACAGAAGTTTATTGCTAGCTAGCTAAAGTTACCCCAAGAGTTTTATGTTAACTAGCTAATTACCACAGATTATTGCTAGCTAATTAAAGTTATCATATGAGGTTATTGCCAGCTATTTAAATCAGCTAACAGGAACCTGGCACCTGACAAAAGTCAGAAGAAACTTCCAGCGTGTCATCAACATTTGTTTCAGATCAAGATCGTTTTGCAGCGTTCGCTTTCTTCGGCTCTGGACCTCAACTTGAGAGTGAGGACGGAGATGACGTCTACGTCGCATCATGTGAGCTAGCTTAACGTAACCATGGAAATGACTTTCGCGATATACGAATACAAATATGGCTCTTTAAAACAGGACAGAACATCAAGAAAACATGCTAGCTATGAGATATAATTATTAACATTTACAACATCATGCATTTTGAATATTATAATTATATATAAGTGATTATCGGCACATGCCTACCGTACTGTATGGTGCAATTTACAGCGTAACTACGATTGCTGTTAAATACACGCTTTTAAAGGAACTGAAACATTGCAGCTTTGACCGAATCCGGCCTCGGAGGTAAAAAAAAGTCAAGGAATTACTTCAAGTACCTGATGAAGAGCTGTTGCATGTAAATAAAGTTAGGTAGCACATCTAATCCGACGTAAGACCTCAGCTTAACTAAACGCAAAGACCGAACTACCTTCACGAGTTCTCGTCGCAGTTTCGTACAAGTCCTCCAGTACTGTAGGTGGCGCTGTTACAATTTAAAATCGCAAAGAGGTGCGCCCAAGCGGATTCGTTCCAAGATGGATGGTTTTGAGGAGTGGCAATCTTCTTCCTGTACTCGTGGAAATTTTCACGAAATGTTAACAGCGCCACCTGCAGCACCGGAGCACTAGACAAGTGTCAGAAGTATACAAGTTTGCAAACTCATGAAGGTGGTTTTGTTTTCGCAGAACACTCGCAGATGTTTTCTCCACGTTAAGCGCGCTGAGACTTTCACTAGTGGACTTAAAATGGACGTAAAGTGGACGTCCTGTGATTCGGGTGTCTGCATGCACTGCATGCTCTGGTTCTGGTTTCTTCAGAATTTCAAAATCCTAAATCCAAAATTTCACCGCTTTGCATGTGAAGATGTGTGTGTGTGTGTGTATATGAGGGTGTAAAAACTTTTGCACAAAGATATATATATATATATATATATATATATATAACTGTGCTTTTCCAATCAGCCATCGTTCCGTCAAGTTCTGAAGGCTCAAGATCGGCAGGAACAGAACCCAATGAATGGTGTTTTAAGGGGCGGAGCTACGTATCGATGCAACACGGTATGCTGCTGATTTGTTCGTTTGCTCAGGTTTTATTTCTCAACCTGCACAAATTTTAATGTAATCAAATTAATTTCTAAAAATACCAAACAGAAACAAATAGCATTGTTTTTGTTTTTTTTGGTCATATAGGATGTGACTATACTGAGGTAATTTTGACTAAGGTACAGTTATCACGAGAGACTGTTGCTAGCTAGCAAAAGTTAGTAAGGAAGGTTATTGCTTGCTAGCTTGCTAGCCTTGAAAACAAGAGCCTACTACTGAAAAACAAACGTACGTCGAACAAACTCAAATATTAGTAAAACGTTTAATAGTCGGTTTATCTTCATGTATATTAACACAAACATTCTTTTGATTTTGTGATATTTTGGTCAAATTGGTTAACTTAAAGTTATAACAAGTTAGCAAGTTATTGCTTGCTAGCTAGCTAACCTAGCAAAAGATGGAACACATTTTCATATTACGTGCTGCCTGGATCAAAAGTAAAATTGTAGAGACATAGCACAAACGAAAATATTTATATATATTTTATAGTAATTTTTTTATTGCTTTGATTACGTCGTTTCAAAGTTGTTCTCATTTAATTGCACTGTAATTTTGTTAACAATAAATTAACTTACATTTACTACAGGAGATTAATGTTAGCTAAATTTAGCTAGCTAATCTAGCAAGCCAGAAACTAACTCCTGGTGAAAAAAACAACTTTTTATATTATACTGTTTATAGCAACAGTCTCCGAACACTTTGTTAGTATTTAGATAATATTTTGTTCGATCGTCAACTTTGTTTGAAATTGTAGCGCAGAGATAATGTCTTACAATTTTATTTTCATTTATGTTTGTGTTGTATTTTTGTTGACAAGCAGTTGTTGTTAATCACTACAGGGGACATCGCTAGTTAGTCTGAGTTACAGTAGGAGGTTATTGTTTGCTAGCTAACCTAAACATTAGCTGCGTCTCAGTCCGCTCGCTAGTTCAGTAGTCAGGACGCTGATCAGGGAGGCGGCCATTTTAAGTGCTGTCTCGATCGCACATTCCTTCCAGTGCACTGGAACGTTTGTTGCCTAAAAAATCCCACAATGCACCGCAAAAACCAGGGAGCATCGACGCTCACTATGTTCCTGTACAGGAAATGATGTCATATTTTCTGAAGCCTCTCACCTCGAAAAAAATGGCGGACGAACTCTCAGCCAACTTCGTCTACAAACGTAAGTAGCTTGTTATCGTTGTTGTAGCTCTCAGATGATTACTTACGTTAGATTTTTAGTTATTTGACGTTCTGTATACGGTGTGTTTGAGTTTAACGACTTTTAAGTGTTTAATGATTTTAATAAATCCGCTAGCGAGCCTACGATCCTGCTCGAAGCACCGCGACAGAAACGTGTGATTAAGCTAACAAATTCATACGACATGTAACGTCAGAAAGATAGCGGTCCTGCCCGTTGGTGATAAACGCCTGTGGTGACGTTTTACAGCGTGAGTATGTCGTCATGGCGCCGGAAATTGAGTCATCAGTGTCACAGTGTGTAGTGCCCCAGGGTCCTAGTGCCCGAACTCGTGTANCGAGCGAGCTGATTGAGACGCACCCATATTTTATTCGTTCTTTAATCATATTTGTTGAAGCGCATAACTAGCTGGCTATAATCACCAGGTTGTAAGTGAAACTATGTTTATTATGTTACGGTGTGGAATTTTGGTGGTTAAAAAAAATCGCAGATGAAATAATAATTTTTTCCTGTATTTTTTCTGCCGATATGAGCTGGCGAACCAAAGGGCCAATCGAATCAGACGAAGGAACGATGCTAATCTGAGGCTATCCACCACGTGTGACTTAACGTGTGATGTAATGATGACGCAGTTGTCGTGGTAACGGTGAGAAATTATCTGGAACTCTGTTGGTTCCTGTTTGGGCCGGTTCCTGTGGAAATACATGCAGTGTGTGTGTGTGTGTGTGTGTGTGTAAGGTCCTATATCACACGTCATTCTTTAATAACGTGTGTGTGTGTGTGTGTGTGTGTGAAAGGTCCTATATCACATGTCATTCTTTAATAACGTGTGTGTGTGTGTGTGAAAGGTCCTATATCACATGTCATTTTTTAATAACGTGTGTGTGTGTATGTGTGTGTGTGTGAAAGGTCCTATATCACGTCATTCTTTAATAACATGTGTGTGTGTGTGTGTGTGTGTGTGAATTGTTTCACCACACTGCCTGATTTACGCTCACTGTCCGCTTTCAGCTAGCGTGTGTACCGTTGACCGCACGCTAATTACAACGTGCCGTAAAATTTCTGCCTCCCTTTGGCCTCGTTCGCTCTTTGTTTCTCTTTCGTTCCACCTCTCCTCTTCCTCTTCTCGCCGTTCTTTGTCTCTCCGTCTGTTTTCTTCTCTCCGATCGTCACTGCGGCGATTATGTGGCTAAATTTAGAGGCAAATTGTAGCTTAGCTCTCGGAGACAGATGAAAAGTGTCGGCTCCAGATGGGGGGACGTGGGTTCGGTGTGCAGCTGAGTCACACACTTCAGTTAGTCACACACTTCAGTTAGTCACACACACACACACACACACACACACACACACACACACACACACACACACACACACACACACAGAGTCCCTCCTTTCATAATCTGATATTCATTCTGACACCTACACGTAGCCATGCACCGATAATCCATTGTGCGATCTATCGCAATACTCGTCATCGTAGCTGCTTTAAAATATTGGCACCCTACCTGGGTAGGCTGCTTTTTTTTTCTTTTTTTCTTTTTTTCTTTCCCAGCATTTGTGCTCCTGAAATAAAGTGTGTCCAATTGGAGAACAGCCCAAGGGCAGCTGAAAGGTTGCACACCCATAATTCTGTGTATCAGCTGCCTCTCCAATACGACCTTGTGATAATATTTTATAACATCGGCACATGCCTACTAAATATCGTTTATGCTATGGCGTCTATACATTCGGTTCTCACGTGGACGTGAGCGGATCGGCGTGTTGAGTGTGCCTCGCTGTTTAAACGCTCCTCCTCGACCCTGAATTCACCCAGCGTTCACACTGCAAAAAGCGACAACATGCTCAGGACACCCTCTTGTGGTTTTAAGTTTTTTTTATTATTTTTGTTTAATTTTTGTATTTTAATGTTGTTTCTATTACATGCTTCTGTTAGCATTAGCATTCCTTTTCGCCTTCCCAGACTGGTAGCTGTTACACCATGCGGCTGTTTATCAATATTTAATATTAATCTTGTGCTTTTCCAATCCAGAATTAGTTGTTAGTTATGAACTTTTCAGTTGCTTCTATTAGCAACAGTGATGCCTGTTAGCATTCTGGCCAATTTTTTTTTTTTAACGTTAACGAATCCAGTATGACATCATGTACAGGTTTAGACTGGAATTTAGTGGCCGGTGATGTGTTGCCATTTTGTCGCTTGCTAGTGTGAAGGCAGGGTCGTGTGCATGGATGTCCCGGTACAGTAGATTCGTTAATGTGCATTAACTAACACACAGCAGCTGTCATTCCGGCTGGTCCTCGGCGTCCGACGGGTTAACCTCGCACGCGAGTTCCTCGTTTTGGCCCGAGTCGTTTTCTTCGGCCGGTTCGGAAAAGTTTTCTGAAAAGTTCTCGAGCTCCGACTGGGTCTCCTCCGCCACCGAGGCTTCTGATTGGTCCTCACTGTGTAAGACCTCGGTGCAGTCCGTCTCGTTCAGCACGCTGCTCTCGGACGGATGCTCCAGCTCATCGCTGAGCTCGGTGGCTGTTTTGGGTTCCCGCGGCAACGACAGGCTCTTGTGGCGACTCCAGAGCTTGTGGAGTTCGGTTACTTCGGAAACGCTGCTGCTGGTGCCGCTGTCACGGAAACTGGCCAGAGGGGGGCGGACCTTCACGCCTGTGACCGTTACGGAGCCCTCGATGGCTTTGCGTAGCTACAGAAATGGAAAAATCATAAATATGTAAGTTAATTTCATACCACATCAGAAGGATAAGTCACGACACAAACCATGCGTCAGTCGACATACCAACAGTTTAAACTGTCTGTCTCAAATGTTAGAAAGAATTTGAATGAAGTGAGCAAAATGTTGGATTAGTGTTCAGTAACTGATTAAATAACTCAAATGATCAAATTAACAATTTCTTTTTTTTTTTATTTATATCAAAAGAACACACACCTCTTTCAGGGAGACGACTCCGACGAGTCTCCCGGTGCTCGTGACGTAAGCGTGATCCAGACCGAGCAGAGAGAAAATGGTGTGCGTCTGATTTACAGACAAAAGAACAAAAACGCGATTTAGGAAACGCCCACTGAAGCTCACACCAAGACTAAATTGCATTTATAATGATATAAAAAAAATATGAACAAAACTAACACTTATTTATGTTCATGACCCGCCTACGTAACTGCAACAAAACTTAAAAAGAAAGTCATTAAAACAATTATGGACTCTTTTACTGTCATGAACGCGATGCTGAAAATCGTAACTTTAACAATCGTAGAATTTATAAAAATTTGTCGATTTTGTAAACATTTTTTAATATTTATTATTCCTTTAACAGTAGTCTTAGAGATGCCTCTCTATGTGTTTATACATTTAGTTTTTTACAAGCCGAGTTCTAACAAGCTGTACAATTTGTCTAACTTTTTGTTTTAGCTCCGCCCATTTATCTCAGAGTCACCACTTAGCCCCGCCTCCTCAAAAGATTACAATAATGAGACGTTTCAGTGTACTCTCATTGCGGCGGCGTAAAACTAACATTCGTCGTTAAACCGTAAATGACCAGGACTATACTTACGAAACTTCGGTTAGGATCCCAGATTTTAAAGATTCGTAACATTATGATGTCATCATTGCGTTTACATACGAATTTCAACATAACAGGGCATTTACATTTATATTTGCGTACTAATTTACATACAATAGGGCTAGCGAATCAGATGCAGACGATCTTACTTTGTGCAAAGACGTGCGTTCGACGAGCTGGAAGGGGGCGGGGTCTATCTTGCAGTTGTTAAAGCAGACGGCTTCTTCCAGCTGTTGCTCCTCCCAGTCAGCTATCTGGGGTAAAGACATCTTTATGGCATTAAAAGCCAGAGAGAAGTGGGTTAGTTTACAAAAATGTAACAGCTCTCGTGCAAATTTGCTCTTCTTTGATGAATTTTCAATACGAGAAGGAAATCTAGCTTTCACTTACTAAGTTAGCTTCCTCTTAGCTACTTAGTGTTTAGATGCTAGGTTAGCTTTTTCTTGCTAGCTTTCACTAGCTAGGTTATCTTTCTTTCATTAGCCTTTACTTACTAGGTTAGTTTTTGATGGCTAGGTTTTAGCTTTCAATCACCAGATTAACTTTCACTCTCTAGATTTTTAAATTTTTTTTAGTGTGAAAGCTTCACTCTAGAAGCTTTTGGTTGCTAGGTTAGCATTTACTCTGTAAACTAGCTTTTGCTTACTAACTAGCTTTCAATCTCTAGGTTTGCGCGATCACCTGCCAGGTTATCTTCTACTCATTTTGTGTTTTCTTGCTAGGATAGAAGAAGAGCAGGTTTGCGTGAGAGAGGAGTTACGTAAAATGGTCAAATGTATTCTGTGCCTGAGATGCTAACCTCTGCTGTTGACATGTCATCCTCGACGTTAGGGGCTTCCTGAAATCATAACAATCAGGGGAAAAAAAACAAAAACAAAACATTAATCTAAAATAATACCACCCTCTTCCCCAAATGTAACTGCTAACCACCTCGCGAGAGCAACACAGATGATATTAGCAGGTTTATACACTTTAGCTAATACAGCGTTTATGTAGTTTAGCTTGTATATGCTAGGTTAGCTCTTGATTGCCGAGTTAGCGTTTATGTACTAGGTAGCATTTGTTGCCTAGGTAGCATTTGCTTGCTAAGTCAGCTTTCGATTGTTAAGTTAACTTTTGATGTACTCACAAAGTAATCAGAAATATGTTGTTTATTATATAGCAAAATAATAATAAAATGTTAGCTGTAATCACGGGTGTGTCATCAGCTGCTTCTTCTGGAAGTCAACCTTACCTCCACCTGCTCCTTCACCGGTTCTCCACAGGACGGACTCGGAGAACCTGAATCAACAAGAGGAAAAACAAGTGCACTAAAGAGTCAGTGAGGGAACGACGATGTGCAGACAGGAGGACTGTAATGTGCTGACTCATTATGTGTCCTGAATTCTGAACTTCTGATTGGTCAGAAGAGAAGAGAAGAGAAGTGTTGATTAATTTTCCTGTAACAGCTAGTTCTAACACGTTTCTAACATTGTTTCTATAGTAACAGCTCATTCACAGGGTATGACACTTTGTTCTTGTTCAATTAATCAAAAATTTTAATTCTTTTTGCAAATGTCTGTGGTAGAAGAGGAATAGAACTCTTCGGTGTATGCTGTTATCCGAAAATAATCAGCTTCAGGGTGGTAGTGGTGTACGTACTGCTCACGGTGTCGGTGTTGCTGATGGACGAGACAGTCTTCAGCGCGGACTTGAGGGGAATCTGGGAGTTGGTGAGAGTCGGACTGTACGAGGATTCCTCCGTGGAAATCTACAGAAAAACAGATTAGAGTCGATTGTTAGCATCAACGTTACGCTAACATAATAACATAAAAAATCCCACAAACTTTATTCAAGACTCTCTATGTAAAACACACCAAAAATGGTCATTGATGAAAAGATGAAAGGGGCGGAGCTTACACATTCGCTGTTTCTGATTGGTGCACTGACATGAAAAGATTTTTCAGCCATGCATAAAATCGCGACTTTGTCTTTACCCACAGCATCTTACCAGGAAGCGGACGCCGCGACCAGCTTTCGGTGAGGAATTCTGGGAAAACGACGAGGGGACGTGTGCGCCGTTGTCCTGCGCTCGCTCTCTCAGGTACTCTAACCGTCGACCTCGACCGAGCTGCTCCGAGAGCAAGAACTGGAGCTGGGAACGCTCGATAGAGCCGAGCAGGATCATCGACTCTAAACATAAAGAGGAACCGAAGGAAAAATACACAGAGATGAGACGAGAGACGATGCAGGAAAAATTCGTAAGAGTTTCTGGGACAATTCGCAACATCTGGTGGAAAGCTTGCATGAACGATAAGGAGAAATAACTCGCAGCTATGCAGCTATTAACGAAAAAAATACTTTATTTCTGTATTGAACTTTTATAAAATAAATACAGAGGGAAAAAAAGATGCAGGTTTACCAGAACAACTTAAAAAAAGTTTTTTTCTTTCATATTATTTGTGCGAAAGTGAGCACGTTTTGCGTCTGGTCTTATGGGGGCGTGGCCAAGATGGCCGCCGAGTGAACAGACATTACTACGAGCACGTTGTTAGCGCAGTCTCACCTTTAGACTCCACAAGCGCGAGAGTTTTCAGCTGCCCCGTCACCAGCACCTCCTGCACGTCCCGGTACGTAGAGGACAGCGTGATGTAACTTACGTCTCGCACCATGATGTCCTCCACTCGGATATTATACTTCCTACAGAGTGAGCGCACAGAACTGGAATCAGTAACCTTCTTTAAAAACCCAGCACAGACACATTTTACACCACAGCGCTGCTGATTGGTCAGAAGAGAAGGTGTTGAATTTTCTAGAACAGCAGCTCTGACAGTAGCGCAGCTGCAAACCACAGGCTCATGTTAATCGATGCGCTCGTTCTAATACGTTATCGTTTCTATAGCAACAGCTCATTCGTACAGATTAAAAAGGTGTGTAAAGGTTGATATGGTGAAGTGTTCTTATGTGGACGTTTAACATTTATGGAAGGAGTCTCCAGTGTCAGATGTAAAGCTGTAACGATTTCTTCGGCTGGTGAGGGAACGACTGTTTATCGCTGCTATAACGGGAGTGAGGAACAGGAAGTAACTTGTATCACTTGGCAAATTGCTGTTGGAGGAAAATAATCATCAAACTTTGTGTTCTGACTCCACAGAGAGATAAGGAAAGCACTCACTCCTGGCCCCAGCCCAGCTCCGGCAGGTACGGAAGTTTCTGGATCCTGATGATGGAGTCGTACAGCGACGGCTGGAGGCTCTGAGCCACGGCGTTGGCCAGAATCACGGCGATCATCACGGGCAGGATGTGCGAGATCTGACCGGTCAGCTCGAACACGATCACCGCTGTGGACACGGTGTGTGTGACCGCTCCGGAAAGCGCCGCAGCACCTGANCACACACATCAAATTAGAGAACAACCAGGAACCCGACAGCTGTCTGATTTCCTATTGTGCTCGTGACACGTGTTTTCCATCAGCTGCACTAAAATTAGCCTCGGGGTGACGCAGGTGACATAAAATACACAACTTTCACCAGAAAACTCCTCTATTACACCTTAATATATTAACCATTTTGGGTTTTTTTGTCTTTTATAAAAGAAAAGCAAGAATAAAACTGGATTCAGTCCACGTCACATGGTATCCTGTATTAACCTTTTAGCTAAATGTTGGAATTATATGATTTTATCTAACAAATTGTTTTGTGAATTAAGACACACAGCGCCGTGAAAAAGCCTCAGGCGCACGCGAAGAAACGCTGTAGAGCAAAAACACCTTCAAAAATAATCAAGTTAAATGTTTCTACATTAAAAAAATACTATAAAGAGCAGCAAACAGTAATAAAAGAAACAAAGCCAATATTTGGTGTGACGATCCTTCGCTTTAAAATAAAAACAGTATTAGTATAGGGTGCCAAGACTTTTGCACAAGACTGTATATTGAGACATAACATTAAAAAGTAAAATATTTAAAGCCTTTGGTAGTTTATCAGAACAAGAAACCACTAATTATGTACTGATGTTTTATATATATATAAAAGTGCTGCCTTATTAAAGGTAGAATTTTGTGCCGTTTATTAGATAAACTTTAGTTTATTAAGAAATAAAATTTTGTAGAATTTAGAACCATTAACTTTGGCTTAATCATTACATCATTAACGTTATAATTTTGTAGCATTTACTAGCTAAACCTTTATCAAGTGCTTGTTTATTAACTGTAAAATCCAGTACAATTTTATCTTTGAAGAAATTTTTTTCTTACGTATATTTAGTGGCATTTTAACGATTATGCGTGAAAATGATGTATGAATCCTGTAACGACACAATATACACGTAACAACGCACATACAATGTTCACTTCATTTCGCTTAGCTACGTGTGCTAGCTGTATTGCGAAGTTGTTAGCATTTACGTAACGTTAGTTATTATTGTCTAGCTGTTAGTCAAGCTAGCTGTACACAATTACAGCAATGTCATTTAGCACTCAGTAATCCAGTAAGTCCACACCTTTTTAAAATAAATAAATAAATAAAATGTTAAATTTCAGGCTGAAAACGTAAACCTTACCTACAACAGCGTAGCCGCCGGGAACTATGGGATATACGGTGCTGTCGCTGTGAATGCCGTCGGGGAACAGGGCCGCCATGCTCTCGCCCACCAAGCGACCAAACGCAGCACCTGGGCAACACAGTCACCTTATCATTATCATTCCTAACATCAAAACATTATCAAATGTCAAAATAACATCACAACTTAGATAAAATATTATATATAATTTATATGGAATGGATATAAAACTGATACACTCTGCATTTTGATTATTAAGTTATAATTTACTAACATTTACTTTAGTTAAACTTGTGCTTGTTTATTTAAAGTGAAATAGGGTCATTTAGTAACATCAGAATTTAGCAGCTAAACTTTAGCTAATTTATTAATATTCTAATTTAGTAGCATTTAGCAGCTAATCCTCAGCTAATTGATCATTTATTAATGTTATAATTTAGTGGATTAACTTTAGCTAAGTGTTAATTTATTAATATTCTAATGTAGTAGCTAAACTTTATCTAATTGATCATTTATTAATGTTGTAATCTAGTAGCACTGACTAGCTACATTTCAGCTAGGTGATCATTTATTAATATTATAATCTGGCGAACTTGAGAAGCTAACTTTATAAATAAAAGCGTTCACTTATTTATTTAGTATTTATTAGCTGCATTTAAGCCAAGTGCTTGTTTATTACCTGTTGAATTTTCACCTTTTTAACTGTTTATCGACAGTAAAAGAATTTAGGAGAATTTATTATTCTAATTCTAAACCAGATATATATATATATTTTTGTTTATTAATGTTAGAATTCAGCATCATTTAATATTCAACTTCAAATTCAGATTTTATTTGTCACATGTATAACCATACACGGTTCGACTTGCAGCGAAATGCTTTATACAACAATTACGACCTAAAATAAAAAAATAGAATTAAATATAAGGAAAAATATATACATAAGAATATTAAATATAAAGAAAAGTACACGGCCAAAGAAACAGGTCTCTGTTTAGATTTTATTAGGCAAATCCGTAAGAGTGTGTGAACGGATCATTATTAGAGATTCTAATGTTTCTAGCGTGTTATATGTTGGGCAGCAGGTCTTCTAATGTTAAAGGATGACGTGTGGAGCTTTTAGCTCTTTAATACCCGTGTAGAAAGACGTCTCATGGCCGTGCTCCAGGACGCCGCTGAGATCCATCAGGGTTAAAGTAGTGAAAGAACGTCTCAGAGAGCATGAGGAATCATTCTCACGCGTGAATCGGCTCCTCCGAGTCCTGACCTTAACCTCAGTGAGAGTCTCTGGGACGTGCTGGAGGAGACGTTACACAGCGATCACCTCTTTCACTGTCAGGACGAGATCTTCACCAAAAGCTGATGCAGTGCTTGATGGAAATAAATGTTGTGATATTATTTCCATCAAGAGGTGCATCAATTCTTGGTCAAGATCTTGTTTCACTACTTTAACCCTGATGGATCTCAGCGGCGTCCTGGAGCACGGCCATGAGACGTCTTTCTACACGGGTATTAAAGAGCTAAAAGCTCCACACGTCATCCTTTAAGATTAGAAGACCTGCTGCCCAACATATAACACGCTAGAAACATTAGAATCTCTAATAATGATCCATTCACACACTCTTACGGATTTGCCTAATAAAATCTCCACAGTGACTTCTTTTATGGCTGTCAGTGTGTATACATAAAAAATATCAAGGGATTAAACAAAAGTGTATAAGAATATACATTATATATATATATATATATATGAATATATGGATGGTGGCAGGAGCAGTTCAGCATAAAGTCCGATATAAAGTGCGGATATTTGTGCAGTAATGTGCAGTAATGTGCGATACTAAATACTAAATACTAAATACTAAACTGCAAAACTAAAATTAATTAGTAAGGTTGTGTATGTAGATGTAAATGGAGGTTGGGTGTTGGAAGGAGAACTTAACCTGGACGTTAAGCTAAACTTAAGCTAGGAAATAATTTACTAATATTATAATTTGGCAAACTTGACTAGCTAAATTTGTAACTGTGAAGTTTTTAGCATTTAGCAGCTAAACGTCAGCTACACGGTCTTTTATGAACGTTTTTCTAATGCCTTAAAATCGTTCTCATTCAGTCGCTTGTTTATTATATATAAGAGTCAAATGTAGCTGAATTTCATAAACTTCAGCAGCTAATCGCTCATTTATTAATAGATTTTCAAAAAAGAAACGAAAAAGGAAAACTCGGAATAACAGAAGTGAAAGTGAAAATGTGAATAAATGAGTGTTGATGATACTTACACGTGCACACAGGACGGACTGTTCAGACACTGATGGTTGTGAGGATGAGGATGAGGATGAGGATGAGGATGAGGATGGCGTGGGAAAGAGAGACACGAACGGTGAGCTAATGAAAGAATACAATCAACTGAGCAAATGAGTGAGAGGAGTTTCGGAAATGCTGATTGTACAAACAGTATATATATAAAAAAGACGAAAACAATACAATGGTCTAAAATGATCACGAAAGCAAAATGACAAAAAGACATAAAAACGTAGCCGATCCGACCAGTGAAGCGACAACACGTTTATTTATGTCTCATTTTCTTTACACTTTTGAATCGGCTTCTGGTAGCTAGGTGCTTGTTTATTAAGTGTAAATTAATAATTAGCATTATTTAGTAGCTAAACTTTAGCCCAGTGTTTGTTTACGATTGTTGTAATTTAGTAGACGTTAGAAAATAAATGAATCGATGTTTGTTATTGTTAAAATCTGCAGCATTCAGAAGCCAAACTTTCGGCATCGTGTTATAAATCAGTAGCAGGAATACAGTATCAGAAAAGTTATGCTTTTTATCAACGGTAAATTTTAGTAAGAAAAAAACTTTACTCTTTATAAACTTCACTGTAAATGCAATAGAAATTGGCGCCGGCGCCGTTAGAGGTCCTGAAGTCTCTGGTGATGTTGAATCGATCTTCATGTGACGCGCCTGGAGTGATGGCGATGGCGTGAGAAAGCGAGGGGAAGTGTACGAGGGTGCATCAGGGTACGAGACTCGGATCACATACCTATGAGGAAAACGGGCATGAAGGCGCCGCATGGTACCGGCATCGTCGTAGCAACGGCTGACATCCAGAACTGTGAGGGGAAAAACAACGACAACGACAACGTTCTTCCAACTCGCTTTCCCTTATCGCTTCTTTAATGCAGATTCGTTCAAAGAAGAAACATATTATTAAAGTTTACATCAGAATTTCATCACAGCTGTAATGTCAAGCTTCATAAATCATGCACAACTCCTGACTCAATCCTATACAGATGTTGTTTTCTATAATCCAGTTGTTTAATAGCCACCGTACGAGGTGCACGCCATGGAGGAGAAGGTTATGATCACTTAAATCCAGGCCACGCCCATCACCCTTTCAGTCTCCATTTAAAGAGAAAAACTCCAGGACCTTCTGTAATTGAACACATTCAGAGATCTCTGTGTGTCTCTAAAGATTGCGGTGGTCAGACTTTACCTTCATGACGATGAAGAGGAGGAGGGTGATGAAGACGCTGACCTGCGGGTGCTTCCAGGCCTGAGGCTGACTCGAGTACTCAAACTCCTCGGACACGCCCTGCTTGTACCACGTCTGGTTGTCGAACAGCGTCACGAGCGACTCGTGCTGAGTGAGCTTAACGTCGACACACACCACATTATCGTTCGCTAACAGCAGAAATACCCAAATCATTTACGATCAGCGTTACGCAAACTGCTCGAAAATAACTCCTGCTTTTCCAGATCACCGCTGAGCTGCGCAGAAGAGCCATGAGAGAGCATTCTGACGTAAGCGCACAGGGAAATATTACACAAACATTTCCCTTTGTGGGTTTGTTTTTTTTTGTAGCGATAAGCATGATATTTAATCATTTATTAATGCGTTTCATTTTAAAAAGTTCCCTTCGTGGCTGGTTTACTGAGAATGTACTTCATATCACGCATAGTTTAGTAAATAGCAATGAAATACTTCTGAGTAAAATATGACAGATGATTTTAAACCTTTAAAGAGCAGTGTATGCAAAATGTAAATATATACAGTCCTGTGCAAAAGTCTTGGCACCCCCCCTCCCTTTTTTCCCTCAGTACAG
>CM074965.1:18338173-18345673 GCA_037577455.1 Pangasius macronema | reverse complement strand
TATATATATATATATATATATATATATATATACGTATATACAGAAACAAAGATGAAGCTAAACATCCACTTGGGTGCGTGTTAAAGGAGAAGTTTGGTTAAGCAGGGTGTATACGATTAGCGCTGCAGAGCTCCAGAGGTGTCAGCATCTCCTCTCTCGCAAATAAATAAATAAATAAATAAATAAATAATGAACACGCTAATCCCATTACTCTAATATCCGACTCTCCTGGTGGTGGCGTGAGGATGATTTGACACACAGCTAGTGTGAAGAATATTCCAGTAATATCCTGAGCCGAGGCTGTAATGCGATGCGGCATGCTGATGTCTCACAGGGCTCGAGATGCCTCTAAACGCTCATGTGAGATTAAGTCTCTGTTTGCTAGCACATTTGGGATTGCACACCATTAACTCAAGGGAAAGTGCAGCTCTGTTAGAGGGGGCTAGGACGTGGAAAAAAAGTTCAGCAGTGGGAGGAGTGGGAGGAGCCTGAGGTCTGTAAGCTGATGTTGTCCAGTGATGATCAAACATTTGGCTAGGGCCAAGGAATCCTCTACTTAGACCAATGAAGACTTACCATAGAGAGATGAAGGTCTAGCTTGGGTAGAAAATGCTTCAGATTAAGCATAAGAAGCTTCAGCTTGGACAGTGGTTAAAAAAAGCTTTGATTTCAGTAAAACGAGCCTCAGCTTGGACAGAACAAGCATAAAAAAGAAAAGCTTCCATTTGGACAGTAGAGGCCTCCTCTGTAAGGGGCAGGAGATGTTTCAGCTTGGACAGAAAAAGCCTTAACCTTTGCAACAATCTGACTCGTTTTGGACAGAGCTTCAGTTTGAGCAGAACAAAGCCTCACTTATAGATGAGGAAGCCTGAGACCGAACAAAAGCCTCCATCTGTAAAGGACAAAGTCACACCTCCGGCAGAAAAAGCTTCAGCTCGGGCAGAAGAAGATGCCTCAGCTTAGAGAGAAGACAACGCTGGAGCTGGGACAAAAGTCTCAGCCTGGACAGACAAATCCTCAGCTCGGGCAGAAGAAGATGGCTCAGCTTGGGCAGAAGAAGAATCCTCAGCTTGGGCAGAAGATGCCTCAGCTTGGGCAGAAGAAGATGCCTCAGCTTGGGCAGAAGAAGATGCCTCAGCTTGGGCAGAAGAAGAATCCTCAGCTTGGACGGAAGATGCCTCAGCTTGGGCAGAAGAAGAATCCTCAGCTTGGACGGAAGATGCCTCAGCTCGGGCAGAAGAAGAATCCTCAGCTTGGGCAGAAGAAGATGCCTCAGCTTGGGCAGAAGAAGAATCCTCAGCTTGGACGGAAGATGCCTCAGCTTGGACAGAAGATGCCTCAGCTTGGGCAGAAGAAGATGCCTCAGCTCGGGCAGAAGAAGATGCCTCAGCTCGGGCAGAAGAAGATGCCTCAGCTCGGGCAGAAGAAGATGCCTCAACCTGGGCAGAAGAAGATGCCTCAGCTTGGACAAAAGAAGAAGCCTTGGCTTCGTCAACAGAAGCTCTAGAATGAGAAGAAACATTAAGCAGAAGCTTAATCTTTAGCAGTAGAAGCTCCAGCTTGGACAGAAGAAGCCTCAGTGTGGAAACAGAAAGCCCCAAAACAAAGACTCAGATTGGGCAGAAGAAGCTTCAGATTCTTTCAAGTCTATTATGTATATTTATGAGCCCAAGCACAGACGCTGGTGTTCCATCCTGGGGCGTGAGGAGACGTGACCGGAGACGTGACTGGAGACGTGACCGGAGACGTTTCTGGTGAGTCGTTTAGACCCGGCAGCAGGTCGTTCTGCTACAGCGTGGATCAGTTAATTTATTACCAAAGGCGGCCGAGACTCAGCGGCAGGCCTGTAGCTCACCTCGCTGTCACCACAGGGGTCGTCTTCATGTTCTCCTCGACACTGTGCCACTGTGCTGTCAAAACACACACACACACACACACGCACACACACACACACACACACACGCATGCACACACGCACGCGGAGCTCTTCTCTTAGCAAAGGAGAAAAAAAAGAACTCAAGAGGCTCATTGACATTACAGCACCAGTCATTACACCATCTGGGATTGTGTGTGTGTGTGTGTGTGTGTGTGTGTGTGTGTGTGTGTGTGTGTGTGTGTGTGTCAAACTTGTTATCCTCTCCAGTCCTCATCCACCTGTTAAACCTTCGCCATCATTACCGCTACTGTTGTGCATCGTTTTATTATTTAGTCACATATTTCAGCCAGCATGAATATTCATTAGCAAAAAAAATGTGTATTTCAATTTTATTTTCTCTTTTGTAAAAATACTCGTTAAAAGTATCAGAAGGAATCTTTAACATTATTTAAAACAGAAAGTAAAAAAATAAATATATCAAAAAAAAAATTAACACAAAATTAAGACATAGCAAGTATGACTGACTGAAGAAAAATAATAAATCAAACAAACTAGCAAATAAATATATAAAACAAAATTAAGTAAAAAATGAGCAGAGACATAAATTATATATAAAATATACAAATATACAATAAAAAAATACAATAATAGTAAATAAGTCAATTATGAACAAACAAAAAATAAAATTAAGTAATGAATAAGCAGAGATATGAAATCATCATGTTTTCAATCCCATTTTTAAAACTTTAAACACTAATTTGCAGATGTTTCACTAATTTTGTTGCTCATTTAAATTTAAATCGTTTAAAAATAAAAAAATATATAATAGTGCATCGTTTTAAAATAAATATTTTAATGTGTATTATGGTAGCGAATGCTAACTAAAGCTAACACGTAGACTGAAAACAGAAGTGGCCGTAATACAGAGCCTTGAGGATCACCTTTAATTTTTTTTTTTTTTTTACGTAAGTACCGAGGTATAATTTTTTACGCCTGCTGGAGCAAGACTGATTTTAGCTTTCTTCTCTCTGTGAAAAAATTTTGGAAATTTTCAGAATGATTTAAACAAAATTATAAAAATTCCAAAGCTAATTAATGCAGTTCCGCTACGCATATTCCCGTGAAAACGAGTAATATTTGAGATAGCGTAAATAACTTAAATAAACGTAAACACATTGGACCGTAGAAAACACCAGACATACCGTATGCTAATGTAACATTTTAGCCGCTCTAGCTACCTGCCGGTTCATCGGTGAATTAGCTGTAATCGTAGAGAAATGTTAAACGTGTGTATGACCTCTAGCTTTATATTACAGATAACGTAGCTAAGTTTAAGTTTTACGTTTAGCTACACGACAAACACCTCTGAAACAAGACGTTACTGTTAGCTTTATGCTACACACAAAAAACACACACATTAGAGACGATACGGAATAACAGTCTTTATGCACTTTTCTTCCTGAAATGTAACGAATTTCCAAGTGAAATTTCCCGACGTTGAGTGGAAAACGTTTAATCAACGGGGATTTGAACGGATTCGAGGGGAAACATTTCGGTTTCGGTGAAATATGTTCGTATCTTTTTAAATTTTTTCGTCATGACATCATCGAAAGGTCGTTACATGTTTATAGATGGGCAAAACATTTTAGAATCATGTTGGGTACACACACACACACACACACACACACACACACACACACACACACACACACACACACTCGTCCCGGGCTCTGTAATGAAGTGACCAGGGCGTATGGCGTGAACACTGAACCCACTGATCGATGTGGCGCTCGATGGCCAGCCACCATTTTGTGAAACGCCGTATTGATCCTCACACTGATAGGGAAAGCAGGCTGAGAGAAATGGCCTCGTTTTTATCCATCACACTCGAACACGCCGCCTCATCTTGTAGGCTGATCTCACACACACACACACACACACACACACACACACACACACACACACACGGCAGAAACGGAGCACTCAAAAACAACCTGAAATATGCTAACGTAGTTTAGTTTAAACATTTTGCTAGCAATAACAAGACAAAGAGAGAGAGAGAGAGAGAGAGAGAGAGGGCAAGAGAGAGAGACAGAGAGAGGAAGAGGGGGAGAGAAAAAGAGAGAGGGAGAGAGAGTAAGAGGGGTGAGAGAGACAGAGAGAGAACAGAGGGTGAGAGAGAGAACGAGAGAGAAGAGAGGGCAAGAAAGAGAGAGAGAGACAGAGAGAGAGAGAAGAGAGGGCGAGAGAGAGAGAGACAGTGAGAGAAGTGAGAGCGAGAGAGAGAGAAGGCTAGAGAGAGAGAGAGAGAGGGTGAGAGAGAGAGACAGAGAGAGAGAAGAGAGGGTGAGACAGAGAGAGGGAGAGAGAGAAAGAGAGAGTAAGAGAGAGGGAGAGAGAGTAAGAGGGGTGAGAGAGAGACAGAGAGAGAAGAGAGAGCAGGAGAGAGAGAGAATGAAAGAAAAGAGAGGGCAAGAGAGAGAGAGAGACAGAGAGTGAGGAGAGGGCGAGAGACAGGGGGAGAGAGAGAGAGAGAGAGAGAGAGAGAGAGAGTGAGAGAGAGAGAGAGAGAGAGAGAGAGAGAGAGAGAGAGAGNCCCCCCCCACCGCGCCCCACCGCGAGAGAGCTGTGCGCGCGCGTGTGTGTGTGTGAGAGAGCGAGACAGAGAGAGTGAGAGAGTGAGAGAGAGAGAGAGAGAGAGAGAGAGAGAGAGAGAGAGAGACGTTCTATTGCGTAACACCTTCATTCTTTTTCCATTTCCTGGATCTCTTCTGAATAGAAATTCTCAAGTGTGCAGCTGTCCATCACGATGTGACAGAACTGAAGACAACTGGTGTGAGAGCTGATAATCATTCACACAGCGTCCACGTTTAGTCCACAAACGCAGAGAAACGCAGAGAAACGCAGAGAAACGAGCAATAAAATATAAAACCCTTCGCGTCTCAGACAGACTTGCTGATGTGTTTTCTGGCGCTGTGTGACACGCTGATATCTGTAAACACGGACAAAAGGACAAACTCATAAACAGTGAGAGAAATACGCACAGCGAAAATCACTTTTCATCCGCCTCAGACTCAGGTAGGGGGCGTGGCCTAAAGGTGGAAGGCGGAGCCTGTACGTTACAGTGATTTGCTGATATAATTCCAGTTTAATTTGCATAAACATCTAATTTATTGTGCTGTTTACAAACTTATTTATTTATTATTTATTTATTATCTAACCTGTTTGCAGGAGCAGTTCTAATCTTTACAATTGTAAAATGTTACATTTATTTATTTATTTATTTACAATTTTACCTTCTTTTAGTTTCAAATTATTTCGTTTGTAGACAAATATCAGAAGCAATGGCGTTATTTTGTTGGTAGTTTGTAAACAAACCATTTGTGCTCCGTGTCGTGGAAAGCGGCGTTTTTGTCCCATCGCGCAGCCGTAACGTGCGTCACATTACTGTATAAATTATATTAATGTAGCACGATTTTTTATTTTGCAAGTTTTAAAATAAAAATAATAAATGTTAGGCAGCAGGCACCTGTGAGACCGCACAACTAACAAATAACTAAATAAGGAAGGAAGGAATAAACTAATTAATAAATCATGAAAAGAAATATAACAACTATATATAAAAATATAAAACGCCCCTGTGCACAAAGCGAGCTCCATGAAGACATGGTGTGTGAAGGTTGGAGTGGAAGAACTCGAGTGTCCTGCNTGAACACAAATCCCCACAGCCTCGCTCCAACATCTAGTGGAAAGACTTCGCAGAAGAGTGGAGCTCATTATAACAGCTGGAACGAGATGTTCAACAAGCACATATGGCTGTGATGATCAGGGGTGCACATACTTTTGGCCATATAGTGTAGATGGATAGAAAAAAATAAACAAAATAAACAAAGTGTCATGTGAGACAGCAAAAAACAGAAGAAACACAAACAATTACAAAATGAATCCATTAATTAAAAAAAAAACAATCTTAGCAGGCAGATGAGGGAGCAACAATAAATAAACTCTAGCTGAGAAATTCCTTTGCTGTGTTTTGGCTTTGTGTTTAGTTCTTTGTGTTTAGTTTGGTGTGTTTAGTTGTGTGTGTTTTGTTTGGTGTGTTTTGTTCTGTGTGTTTAGTTCTGTGTGTTTAGTTCTGTGTGTTTTGTTCTGTGTGTTTAGTTCGGTGTGTTTTGACTTTGTGTTTAGTTCGTTGTGTTTAGTTCTGTGTGTTTAGTTCGTTGTGTTTAGTTCTTTGTGTTTAGTTCGGTGTGTTTAGTTCTGTGTGTTTTGTTCTGTGTGTTTTGTTCTGTGTGTTTAGTTCGGTGTGTTTAGTTCGTTGTGTTTAGTTCTTTGTGTTTAGTTCGGTGTGTTTAGTTCTTTGTGTTTAGTTCGGTGTGTTTTGACTTTGTGTTTAGTTCTGTGTGTTTAGTTCTTTGTGTTTAGTTCGGTGTGTTTTGGCTTTGTGTAGCTGGTGTTTAATGGAGGCTCCGAGCGATGGCTGTGGTGAAGACAGTTAGCTGTGATCTGATCCCGCATCTCTCGGCTGCACACCGCGACTCTTTCACAGCAGTTTGGTTTGATTTTACAGCAGATGAAACCCTCAGGCTGTTTTCCAGAAGCTCTGGCTCCACGCCGACTCCGGATTCCTCCACCTGTGCGAAAGCGCCGAGGCCATTCGCACGCTCATGAGCTTCTTTATCTCTTCTAAAGCTGCTTTTACCCGTCACGACCGAGTGCAGCACTGCGTCCTCGCTCTGTAGGCTGCTTCAGTTCTATATTTATTACCTTCTCCTACTTCACACACACACACACACACGCACGCACACACACGCACACACACACACACACACAACTACTCGAGCTGAGTCACTACTGCAATGTGCAACGAGAAAACAGCACAAACTTTCCCCCGTCCTGCCCACGGGGATTTAAAAAGAAAAAGGAGAATGAAGTCCCGGCTCGCCAGCGGCTCGGTTCCGTCTCCGGCGTTCCGCCTCACGCGTTCCGCCGTCTTTTAAAAGCTCAACATCAACGTCGCTGCCGCTTTAATTAGGACGCTAATTGCCCGTGAAATCTGTCCTCATATCCCGAATTCCCGCACGTGGGAGGAAGTGAACGCTCAACGTGTGAGCAATACTGAAAGAGAAAGAAATGAACGTTTAACGTATTTGTAGAAACGGTGAGGAACTGCTGAGTCAGCGCGAGCTAATGGGCTAAACGGGTTAATGCAGCGTAACCTGAGCTTTATTAATGACACGCTAAAAAGAGCCAAAGATCCCAACACGCTAACAACACGCTAACACACGCTAACACACACTAACACACGCTAACACACACTAGCACACTAGCACCGAGCAACAGGGCGCCAAGAGTTTTACACTTCTGTTTGTTTATTTTTTTATTTTTCTTCTTCTTCTTTTCCCTCACGTGGTCGGAGTGACACACACTGAACCGTATTCCTTTCTTACACGTCTCCATTCTCGGATGTTTTTTTTTTTTGCATGCACGTGTGTGACATTTAAAATTCACACGTCATTCTCACGTCACAGCTGCGCTTTTATTATTTATTTATTTGTTTGTTTGTTTGTTTGTTTGTACCAATACAGATACTTCCTTCTTAAACTTGCTTAAAAAATTATTTT
>CM074965.1:18319746-18329746 GCA_037577455.1 Pangasius macronema | reverse complement strand
CAGGGGGCGCTGAACATCACGCACCGCTCCTTTAAACACTACCGATCCCTGGAGTGCAGCCTTTCCCGGATATCCCACTGGGAATTCTGACTCAGCTGAGTGTCTGTTTCCGCCTTTCTGAGTCTTGATTTCGGAATACGATGGAATTGCGACATCAAACCGAGGAAGAAAGGCGTGGAGTTCCGACTAAAAGTGTTCTTTTCATGCAGGTTTAGAGCGCCGTGCTAAACCGGTAGCTATAAGCTTCCATCACCTGTTAGCAACATTAGCAGCAGAGCTCCAGCAAACCAGGGAAAAGTGCAGGGACTCCATTTTTGGTCATTTTTGGTCGGTAGCTGTGATGGTCATTGCCCTCTGCGTGGAAGCTTAATCATTTACATAGAGACATTTACACACACACACACACACACACACACACGTACACGCACACACACGTACACACACACACACACACACACACACACACACACACGTACACGCACACACACGTACACACATTCATCAATATTTTCTATGAGTGATGAAATAAACCTAATAAAGTCACCTGTGGAGCTTCTTGTGGCCTTTTCTTATAAACACACACACACACACACACACATTTTATCGTGATTAAAAATGGATGATTGTGCGGATACAAGGCCACGGATGTTTGTTGTGTTAAACATTAACTTGCGACATTAAAGTTACAAAATTGAGCTCCTGTTTGTTTTTGGACATTAAAGCAGAAAAATTCCACCGAATTGTGCGCTGAGGCCTAAGCGTGGGAACGTGTTAAACTTAAAGTGAAAGGAAATAAAGATCTGATAAGGCTAATCTGTATCTGTGTGTGTGTGTGTGTGTGTGGTTTTCTGTATCTGTGTGCCTGTGTGTGTGCCTGTGTGTGTGTGCGCTCTGGGACAGGGGGGTGACAGACACAGGAACAGTGTAAAGAGTGTAGGAGTGAGAGAGAGTGTGTGTGTGTGTGTGTGTGTGTGTGTGTTGTGCATCACATCGTACAAATGGTCGACGCACACACACACACTCTTGTGGCTCAGTCTCACTTTAACGCAGACTTTCTCCCATGGAATGGAAGACGACCGGGGAGTGTGTCGCGCTCACGCTTTCCCACGTGAGTAACTTTATCACGCAGATTATTACGTTTACACGCAAACATTAAAAGCTGAGAATTCGTGAACAACTGGATTTATACTATTTACTTTTTTTAAAGTATTAATATAAATGATTATTAGTACTGGGATGTTTCTTATACAGTCTTTTGAAGCAGGATTAGCATTATTGTTATTCTTTATAAGATTTATTATTTTTTAATGATTTAATGTTTAGTTTCAGCTTCATCACTTTAATAAAGTAAAATAAATCACTTTATTATCAGCATTATACAGAAAGAATGACAGATTACGTGCTAAAGTCTGAAAGGCGCGAATCTTCTCCGTCAGTAAAGGTCCAGACTGTAGCTGTAGTTTCTATCATTAGTTTTATTTTAATAGTTTTGGTTTAATATGTATTTTTTATTTTAATATTAATTATAATATCATGTTGTGGTTATTTCTGATCAGATTATTTTCTTCATTGCAATGCTGTACATAGAGTAGTTTCTGGGACAATAAAAAAGTATGCAGAAGACATATTTCCCATTTAAAATGTTTAAAATTAATAATAATAAAAAAAAACCCAGACTGTCCCACTCATTTTATGAAAGTTGTAAAAGAAAAATTTTTTTTTTGCACTGTAAATACCTTTATAACTGTGGGGCTTTGGGATCAGTATAATTATTTAGTAATAAGATTAAACAAAAATGAACAAATATTTAATAATATAAATGTTGCTAAATAATTCTGCTTTAAGATTAATATTTTATTAATATGTAATAATAATTCTGCTTTAATTTCTATATAGTAGAAATTGTTTGATATATTTTTAACTACACTCATGCTGTGTGTGTGTGTGTGTGTTTTAAAAAAAATCCCAAATTAAAAGAGAGAGAGAGAGGAATAGGAATATTTATTTATTAATTTAATTATTTATTTATTTATTACCGTGTTGAATTAACTCAGGTTTGAGTTCAGTAACCCTCTAGTGCATGAATTTGCTTTTTTTAGCCTAAAAAATTTAATTATTTCCTTCCGCTCTGCCCAAAACTCTTTACCCGAGACAAATGCCTTGCAGGAGTGTTACTCCACACTTATCCTGATATTACTCTTGTGAGGGAATTCACATAAAAATGCTCATAAATATACATAAAAAGACTAAAAGGAGGCCCTCAGTGCTGCCATCAGCTGATTTAAACCCTTAAAGTGCACAAGTAAATACAGCACAATGTCCTTCAATAACAAATATCCAAAGAATCTCTACAGCGTGTCCCAGAAGTCTCCATCCGCAGGGGCGGTGTTTACCAGCAGCACGGCGGCCGCGTCTCCGTCAGCGGATGTTCCTGGACGTTCACGTCTCATTCGGTCCACAAACATTCCCAGTCTTTTCGAATTTGTTAGTAAGTTTGGAAGCAGTGTGGTGTGCGATGTGCTCGGCATGTTTCCTGCTAAAGTCCGGACGCGTTGTTAAAGACCATCTGAGGAAAAAATATGCATGTAGACATATAACATATAATATATAACATATAACATAAACTCAGTGTGAACATCTTGGAAGACATTTTGCTAAAAAGTGTTCATTTCCTCTATGTATGGAAACTTTTGGTTGTACATGCTGTACTATGGAGTAAAAACTAATAAAACTGATAATAATAATAATAATAAGTTAAACAGGCGACTTCTCCATGACGCGAGAGCGACACCATCCTGCGAATTTAATGAAGCTAAAACTCACCGGACATCTACGGATTCGTCTGCTGAAGTATATTTCATTATCTGTTCATTAGGACCTTGACTCCACAACATTTGGCCAAAATTCAAAAGTCGTTCATTTTGTCCTTCACCCTAAACGCCGCTGGTCAGTCTGTCCGTGTTTGGTGTCTGACGTTGGCTGGTTTATTTCTTTACTGGTGCTACAGCACTAACGTGGCTAACGAGTAACGGAAAGTCTTCCTCACCCGAAACCTGTAGTGTAAATCTCTGCCTCCAAACCACGTCGTGCTCTTCAGTGATGCCTCGCGGATCTGCTGCAGCCCGGTGTCACGCCACCAGCGGAGGCCTCGCCACCATGAGCCCCGCCTCCCACGATTTGAAGCTGGAATTGTGCCAAAAATGCTGCAAAATATGACATATGAGATTACAGCATTTAAGAATTTCGTTAGTAGCGGGTATTTGGACTGGCCTCGTAAATCAGGTTTTAACAAATGAAAGAAGGAGCCTTCAGACACCGAATATGTCACGTCTGATCGACTGCTCCTCCTTTTTGAGGTGAAATGTACCCTTAATTCAATGCTGTCGAATGTGTGTTGCGTATAAAGTCATTAACAATTACTATAAAAAGTCTTCACTGTAACGCTACACACCACACCAACAACGTAGACAAGGATTCCTAGTTTCCATCCAGTAGCAAATCACTCCATTCTCCAAGCAGGTTCTCGATATGACTTCCTGAGAACGAGTGCAGAACTTCGCCTGACATTCGCTCAAGGTGTCCATGCTCAGTGTATCTCGTTTGTCTTGTTGGTCTTGTTTGTCTCCTTCATCTTACTGTCTCCTTTGCCATGTCGTCGGCTGCAGAAGCTCTGTTTCTCCTCCTGAGCCTGGTTTTGTCTGAAGTGTCTCACCCCGAAGCCAAACCGCTGGACTTTGTGTGTGTCAGTGAGGCGAGGAAAGTCATGCACAAGGTCAAGGATCTGCAGGAAGACCTGGTAAGTTGATAAAACTCAGGATTTCTCCTTCTCCAAAAACCTCTTGAGTAGTTGTTCTAATTTCACAGCAAACTGCTTGAAAAGGGTTTCATTATTTCTGCTTATCCAAAACTCCGTCTCTGTGAGCATATAAATCTTTATTTATTTATTTTTTGCACATTTGCATTCATATATTTTGCACTTTCACACACTGAGGCAAAATCCAGTCCAAGCAGAGAGCTGAGCAGCTGAGGAATTCGTCCTCCACGTCAGCGCATCAATTCTTTCATCTGCTTTTAAAGCTCTTGTTCAGTGGCATGATACGGTGAAGCTTTCTTTAAGGACACCTTTATTTATGTGTCAGCGGAGTGTTAAGGAGTCTCCAGTGTCAGTGCTTTATTACAGTCAGAGGTCAAAGCTGTTTAATTGAGATTTTAAGTTACGCTTTACAGCAAGCTGCGGAGTTTTGTTGGTTCTTTTTGGTCTTATTAACTTCAAGAGAGAGAAAAAAAGAGAGTCTGCTGAGGGAGCGGCTGTTTAAGTAAGCGAGAAGATGTTTCACAGACGTTGAACGACAAGGACATTTGATCTATTTACTTATTTAGTTTACAAAAAAAATGCAGCTTTTATTTTTAAAACACTGAAAGGTTTCGTGGTTAGATTTAAGTGTAGCATCACATTAACTAGCTGCATTATTAATTATGTCAATGGAAAGTCTTTACAAAGTTAATAAGACTAACGCGCGTGTGTGTGTGTGTGTGTGTGTGTGTGTGTGTGTGTGTGTGTGTGTGTGTGTGTGTGTGTTGTCTCTAACAGGCCCAGTGCAGTGCTGCAGAGTTCCTCTCTGCTCCAGTCCGAATTCCCCACATCAGGGTTCACATCATGACCTGGAAAAGCAAACCTGTGAGTCAGTAAGCGTCCTCCGTTTAAACCTGACCGTCTCTTTACACCCTAAAGCCAAGAAGATGTCTCCTTATGTGCTTGTGTGTGTGTGTGTGTGTGTGTGTTCCAGATCCCAGAGCGCAGAGCTGAGATCCTGCAGTCTTTGCGGATGTTGGTGCAGGATATTCACCATGCCAGGAATGGAAGCCAAGCCGAATGTGCGTACAACCTGCTGGGCCGCCTCGAGCACAACATCAACAACTACATACACACCCTCACACAGATCCACTCGCAGGTACACACTGCAATTAACTCAAACCTGAGCGCTGAGCTTTCTCACACCCACACACACACACACACACACACACACACACACACACACACTCGTTCTACAGTCACTACGCTGCTCTTATCCGAAGCGAGGTCCTTATTATCCAGGGATTTCCACCACAATAGTGTGGACGTCTGTCGCTCTCCCAACAAATATTTCCTGACTTCCCGTAATCTCTGCCGATATGTCACACCATTTCGGTGACGTCGAGCCCGAGTGACTTCCTTCCCCAGGAAAGAGTTCTGATGAGCCGTGTTCTCTCTCATCACCTCCACACTGTCACTTTCAGAGCAACACAGCCGTAAACCTTTCTTTTAGAGAAAATAAGGAAAATACAGACTCCCGGGAGAGTCTCCATATTCGTGTGGAAATGTGAAGCCTGTCACATTACAAAAACATCATTTATAGTGCCATGCCATTTGTTAGGAAGGAACATAAGGGTTAAGTAAGGCTAGCGTCAGAGGCGTATCAGACAGCGGACAGGAGCAGACCCTGCTGCAGATCCAGCGATTACGTCTCGCGGTTAGTTCGGGAATCCCTCAGGAAGAGCGTGTGGCTGGCGATAGAGGAGTCTTGGCTGATATTTATCTATAGCAGCACATCCTCATGATTATTTTCCCCTCTTATAGCACAGCAATTTACCAACGATGACGATTATTAAAAAACGTTACATCATACTTTTTATCCATTTATAACTACATTTAATGTTGTGGAATGTCTAAGAAACAAGTTAGTTCCTGTTCTCACTTACGTTACAGCAGCTATAAACAGTCCTTCTGTCACCAGCCGCTCTTTACTCTCTCTCTCTTGAGGTTAATAAGACAAAAAAAAAAGGCAGCTCGTAAAGAAGTGTCTGTCCTGAAATATCAGAAAACTTAAAGTTACAGCTTTACCGCTGACTGTTACAAAGCGCTGACACTGGAGACTCCTTCCATAAATGTTAAATAGACATCTATAAACGCCGCTATAATCAATGTTTTTTTTTCATGGAGCATCTGCTGTACACATCCCTGTGAATGAGCCGTTGCTATAGAAACGATAACGTATTCGAACGAGCGCATTAATTAATATAAACCTTGATTTGGAGCTGCGCTACTGTCAGAGCTGCTGTTATAGGAAATTAATCAACACCTCCTCTTCTGACCAATCACAGTCCAGAACTCAACAGAGCTGTGTTCTGATTTTTAATCCTGACTTCTTATTTTATTACTGTAGTAAGTGTTGCTACTAACAATCCAACATGGCTGACGATGAAAGACGCTTCTGGAATTTCTGTCTAAACTTTACACACAAAAGGTCTAATCCAGTAAACACAATCTTATCGGCTTACTTAGATTAGACGTCATTTAAATTCTGAGCTAAACTGCATAAAGTCAATTGATTAATTAAACGTGTGTGATTGTGTGTGTGTGTGTGTGTGTGTGATTATTCCAGAGTGGATTAGATAGGCCGGTAGTTCCGGACCCTTCTGTTCAGAACATCTCGAATCTAAGTTTGGTTCTGCAACGCTTCGACCTTCTGATCTCCAGAAAACTGGAATTGCTTGTCAGTGAAATGGCGAAAGAGTGCGAGACAACAACAGCCACTTAAAAACCACAAGTGTGGCATCAGGGACAGGAGAACAGAAGGTCAGACACTTGATAGGACGCCTACTGAGGGTTCGCAGAAATATGGAGACAGAGCGCCATCTGCTGCTGAAAGATTCCACCACTTCCTCATGCACTCATGGAGTCCAGATGGACATTAGAGGGACGCAAAGAAGACTACAGATGGACGTGCTAAACGCTTTCATCTTCTTCTGGACCTTAAATATAGAATGTGAGATGAAAAACATTATTTTTATACAGAGAGTTTGTATTTTCCTTAATGTCATTAATGCACTCCTTTGTAATAACATGACTCCATTCACACTTTACTACAGGATTTAATTTTTTTCCCCTGCTCTGACTATTTAAGTGTATTTTTGCATTTCTCTTCTACACATGTTCCTAATTTTATAAATTTAATGTGAAAAGTTAACAATAGGTCAAGTTTAATTTTACAGGAATAGTTCAGCCAAAAATACCTCCAAACATGACCATAAATGCAGCTTGGCTTGTTGTCTGAAGTTTCCTTCTTTACTTCTGCACAGGTTAGAGTAGCTAACGAGTAACAGAAGCGTAGAGCCACCGCTTTAGCATCGCGTACTAAATCTGCATGTTACGTCATTAAGACATTTTGTCTCATTTTCATAAAATAAGTTTGATAACTTGATGGCCCTTACCTGTTTACCCACATTTCAATTTTGGTTGAACTGTTCCTTTAATTTTTGTGTAAAGCTAAAAAAAATGTTATACACATTGTGAAGTAGGTTTTCTGTGTGAAATTGTGTAAATAATAACCCTTCTGTCTATTATTCAGAATCTTAATGCTAATATTAATATTCTCTGGAGCATTAAACCCAAATAATAAAAATTTATACATTTTTAGTGGCACTAAATTAATGGTTTATCATTTTATAAAACTTATATATAAGTTATATATATATATATATATATATATATATATATATATATATATATAAACTTATGACCTACAGACTGCAGACATGTCAGATAAGTTTTGCAGAGTTTGGCTAAAGTAATAGCGCTGAGTCATTTGCAAATGGCTGCCGATCGCTACGTCGATCCGCCTAATGGGAACGGGTTAAAGCTTCTGTTTCGGGTCGTTTGTGCTTTTCATTTTTGTTGTTCCTGCATTTCAGTTTTGATGTAAAAACTCTGAAACATGTCAGTGTTTGGAGGAAAGACTGCAAGTTGCTATGAAATGGAAGTTTTCAAAAGTTTCTGTTCATGTCTGTAAACAAACGGCTATGATTTTTCGGTTTCCGTTTTCCAGTTTACAGCTATTTAAACATTTAAATACTTAAAACGATACACTTTTGCACTATGACTTATTTTACAATTATTCTCCAACAATGTATTTTACAATTTTGTATGTTTTGTTGTGCAAATCCAAAAACTACAAAAAGTGGATATTCCAGACAAGATGGCGGCTCCGCCCCCTGAAATACAACAAATTGTATGCGTGACGTCATTACGTCATGACGTTTAGATTCCGCTACAATTCAACACAATACTACTACTACTACTACTACTAATAATAATAATAATAATAATAATAATAATAATAATAATTTGTTTATGCACCGCCTACGTGATCACGTCACCTCGTCTTCCTGATGCGCGGCGTCGCCATGCACCCGTGCGCTGGAAATCCAAAACCCCCACAAGGTTATGAAACGGGCGCCATTTTGGCTCAAGTGCGTATCACTGCGTGGGGATTCCGCGCCGCTCCTGGGTACAGCGCAGAGCCACAATGGCGGAGTTTGGCGCTGCAGTTCACAGTAACCTTCCCTAGTAGAAAGCTTGTGGGAGGGATATCACGACATATTACGCGCAAATACTTTTCTTTCTGACTTCTGCGGGAGACTGAAATGGTCTGTGTGTCAGGACTATTTTGAAAATGTCACAGAAACGCTGATTTTTCCTGGAATGTTATTAAAACCAGTTTCCTAGTGGTGAAAGATGGGAATCCTGACGGTGAGTGTTTTTTTTTTTTTTTTAACAAGCTGCACGCGGAAATGTTATATTTCTTTTATAGCACATGGTTGCAAAGCTTTTAAATTCATATATGATATAAAACAATATATTATACTATGCTGTTAAACACAGTACTGCACTTATGGACCAGTTTTACAGGCAAAGTTAATTATTTATTGTTTTGCTAGCACTGGCTATTGCTAACTCGCCTCAGTACAACACCACGGTTACTAGCATGCAGCGCAAAATGTTTACATTCTCTTTATTTTCATATAAAATTATGATTTGTATCGGGTCCACGGGTTAAAAGCAGTATTTCATGTCCTATCAGCTAGCTAGAAGTTGTAGAAATGTTAATGTGGATGTGAGTTTTTAAATATCTTTTTTATTTAACGTGTATGGATCCAGGGGTTGGACGATACGATACTGTCAAAATATGTCGCGATACTTCGAGAAGTTTTTTTCACGATATGTCTCATGATATCAAGTTTTGCAAGTTGAAGTTGTAAGTTAAGCTTGCATAAGCTAGCAACATGGCATAAAGTAA
Organism: Pangasius macronema; assembly: GCA_037577455.1. Taxonomy (NCBI): domain Eukaryota; kingdom Metazoa; phylum Chordata; class Actinopteri; order Siluriformes; family Pangasiidae; genus Pangasius; species Pangasius macronema. Next base: position 18,320,630 of record CM074965.1, on the reverse strand, counting down.
ATAAAACATTTCTGAAACCTAGATATACAGCTATATATACATTTAATATACATATATAAATACACGATATATAAAGTTTACAGTGTGTGATAACGTGTGTTTTCCACATCAGATTATACGATGAAGTTTCTCTGACGAAAGACTTTGGATTAAAGTGTGATCCGTACAGAAAACAGCTCTGATTTTTATATTTTTATCCAAATTTACTTAGATTTGTTTCAAAAAAAGTATTTTTTTTAACACAAAAAAAAATCTCCATGCATTTGTCTATAATCTTCACACGTCTAAAGATGTGTGTGCGTCCTCATTCCCACAGCTGAGGAAGTGGAAGTTTGTTTTTTTTATTCCTCGAAGACGGAGGCAGTGAAACTGCGCTTCCTGTCAACGCTCCTAAATTACATTGGGTAATGAACAATAACAGGAAGTGAGGTCATATCAGATGGTGGGTCGTTGCACTCCAGTCGCTGTGCACAAATATTCATCCCAAAGAAAGTGATATTTTCCTGAAAATTGTGTTCTTTTCCAGCTTGTGCTGGCTCTCATCAGGATATCTGGGAATTTCTCTTGGCTTTAAAGGAACATTTTGGTAAACATTATACACCGTGATTCCTTCTTTCCAAATGTAGTTAAATGCTGCAGAGATCCTGTAGGCTGAAAGTGGTTTGGCCCAAAAGTGAAATCCAGCATAAATGGTTTGTTCCGCCCAGTGTGAATAGATAGAATATGTCCCTGGTATGAAATGGTTTGGCCCATTAGCACACCCACTTTGTGAATGGTTTGGCCCAGCAGTGTACCCACTTTGTGAATGGTTTGGCCCAGCAGTGTACCCACTTTGTGAATGGTTTGGCCCAACAGTGTACCCACTTTGTGAATGGTTTGGCCCA
>CM074965.1:18301822-18319684 GCA_037577455.1 Pangasius macronema | reverse complement strand
CAGTGTACCCACTTTGTGAATGGTTTGGCCCAACAGTGTACCCACTTTGTGAATGGTTTGGCCCAACAACACACCCAGAGTTTTAATGATTTGGACCAATATTACTGTATTATCCACTTTCCTGTTTTCTCTTCCAGTGGGTTTCCTGCTTTCTCATGCTGTACCCCAAAATGCAAATGCAAACACCCCCCCCCCCCCTCCCCAGAGCGAGTGGTTCATCCCGACTGTATATCCCTTCCTCGTGAGTCTCCTCTGATTAGTGCTGCCAGTGAGGCCCAGCTCGAATCTTTAACTAACTGGAGAATGTGCCGACTCTGCTGGTTTGTAAAGCCGCTGCTCGGCAGAATCTCGCGTCTCTGGAGTCGTCCGTCACGCCACTTCTCACTTCTCACTTCTCCTCCTGTATGAGCTGCATTCTCTAAAATCCACTCCATCACTGACACACTCTGTGCACGACCATGTGATTTGCGGTGTTCGCCAAACCACCATTTTAATATCGTCACCTATGACCTCACGGAGGGCGTCACTGGGAATCGGACTCAGCAACCAGGAAGAGAATTCAGCTTCTCAGTCAGCTGAGCTGTTTGTGTTCTCCGACGTGCCGCAGTCCATCCAACAGAGTGTTAACCGAGTCCATTCCTGGTCAAATCAAATGGCCTGCGGTGTTTATTTATTTATTTATTTATTTATTTAAATTTTGTGCTCTGCCTTTTATTTTATTTTTTGCTGACAGTTCCTGTTTCGTTTTAGGTTTGGCCGTCTGGCGTATGCGAGACCGGATGAGGCTCAGGCGGCCGAGATCCGAGAAGTGAACACATTTCTGGAGTTTTGCTGAAGAGGACCTGTGCACAGGTGAGAATCAGGATCCTGTTTGGGAAGGCGGGGGGGGACACACACTAGGCTGGGGGTGGAGACATTTGGAGAAAATGTACTCGGAAATGTTCGTAAAGTCACTGTCTCTAACAAGAGTTGCAGAATCTGGACATCGTATACAAGTTTCTGTGTATTATGTTCACTAGGGCTGGGCGATACTGATAAAATATCACATCACGATACTTAAACAATTCCAAGGTACACAGTGTGTATCATGATATAAAGGTTTCTAAACAAACCCACAGCAAATGAGTCTTTTTACATATAAAAAAAATTAATTGGTACTTTTATTTAATGTCAACAAAATATCTATCCACATTTACTGCAGAAAAGCAAGGAAATAAAAATCATAAAAATTCTGTGTGTAAAAAAAATTGTAACATTTTAAACAGTCAGAGTTTATAATTGTTATAAAAATACTGAAGATGCCAGTGAAAAAGCGCATTGCGACATAATTCATCGAAATATTGATATTATATCCCCGTATCACCCAGCTCTAAAATCCATCGGTGAAGCGTTGAAGTGTTTTTTAATTGTGAGACGGTGTGAAAACAGAGAACAGTCGGACTGTTGAGGACGATCCCAGGTAATTAAAGCATTCTCGTCAGTTAACGCTCTTCTCTCGCAGGTTCACCCTGCGCTCGACAGAGTGGAGCTTCCTCACCCATGGAGAATTACTTCCAGGCTGAGGCCTTTAACCTGGACAAAGTGCTGGACGAGTTCGAGCAGAACGAAGGTCCGTCACCCCGATCACTCGGTTACATACTGCACATCCACCAGCGCGAGCTTTTCCTGGTTTATTCCTATTCAAACCTTCTCTTTTCTGGGTTTAAAGGCAAAAACGTGCTTTCAGATTTTCCAGATGTGACGTTCTAACATATCCTGAAGTTTTTAACTTGAACATTGTCACTGAGGTTTGATAAACACTTCTGCCAAATTACAGGCTGCTAAAATGCCACCATTGTTTATTTTTAGTCGGCTTTTTGTTTTGGTTTTGTACACCATGTAATGAGCTGAAATATCAGCGAAAAACGGAAATCCTGAGTTTGAATACTGAACTGGTTGGGAGTTCAAGAGAGCAAAATTGGGTGGGTGGAGCATTCTCTCTTTTTCTCACCCCCCTCTCTTTCTTTCTCTCTCTCCCTCTCTCCTTTCTCTCTCTCTCTCTCCTTTCTCTATCTCTTTCCCTCTCTATCTCTCCCTCCCTCTCTCTTTCCCTCTCTCCCCCCTCTCTCTTTCTCACTCTCTTCCCCCCCTCCTCGTTTTCTCTCTCGCTCACTGTGCTGTCAATCACAGTGACACTAGCCAATCATAGGTGTCTGTAAGCTAGTGTATGTGGAAGAGGGTAGATAGCACATTCCTCCACATGTTACGTTCCCCTGTGATGTAGCATGAGCATCATTTTGAGAAGATGGGAATATGATATGAGCAAAACATGTATACGCGCATTTAAATGCGTTCAAATACATTGATACGTACGTAACAAACCGCTCATAACCTCAAATGATTGGTTATTTTCCTATAACTGCACACCCCCAAGTGTATTTCATTCCTCTTCAACCACAGCAATTTGGCAACGATAGCATTAATCATGTATTAAAGAACGGTGCATTATACTTTTTATCCGTTTCATCCCATGTAACGTTGTTGAACGTCTGCAAAACAAGTTAGAACATTAATCAACGCTGCCCATTGTTCCTTATTTTGGGGAGAGTTCAAGGCAGTGTATGTTTTTGCACATATATCTTACTAGAGAAAGCAACCCCAGGATTCTATTCATAAAAAAAAAAAACATGGAGGATAGAACTGTTTCTCCGACTGAGATGTATGCTTAGCATGGTGCGGCTTGCTGATGCTGGTAGAAGCAGTCTAGCATGCTAAATGAGGCTAATTAATAGGGAATGAACATTTCCCAAAGGACTTTTGACTGTCTTCTTGGCGATTTTAATTGATGTCATAGAGCCAAGTACATGTAGTTTACCAGGTTAAGGTCAAAGATACTTGCTTCTAATTTTAACTTTTTGATTTATGGAAGCAGCTCGCATTCATTTTGTGTATGTCTAGGGATATAATTAAATTATTTTGTAAACTCTGGAATGCAGATTAACCTCCTGTAGCATCTTAAAAAGGCTGACTCGTGAACACCCGAGTGAAAGGAAAGAATAATTATTGTGTTAAATTGAAAGTACGCCTGCATTCCTTTAAGTTAAAGAGGCAAGCCCTTCCATATTCCAAAGCATTTCCATGTCAGATTGAAAAACAGATCTCACGGCAAGGACTTAATTGCCCCAGTTCTATTCTGACCTCATTTCCCAATTTATCTGCCATTTCTTTCATTCTTTCACTTGTCCTTCAGAACCAGTTCTCCTTCCACATGCTAATGCGTTTCCTCTTTGTTGGTGTCACTTGTAGATGAAACGGACACCCCCACACTTACCGACGCCAAGTGGACTCAGATTCTCGCTCCACCAGCTCACCTCTTGTCCCTGAACCCTGCCTTGACTCATGCTGATCTCAGTCCGCGAGACAGCCCTCTCAACTTCAAACCTCTTCTAGAACCTTTGAGTTCTGGCAGCTCTTCCGTGGTGGAGGTAACTGCGCCTGAAGTGAAGCAGGAACCAGAAACATGGAGTGAAGAAAGGCCAGCGGATATCCACAGTCCCCCTTTGCTCCAGCCCAACATCGGCAAGCTGGTCAGCGCTGACGGTCAAGTGCTGGATTCTCCTCCTGCCGCTAGGACGACGATTGAGAACGGGTGTCTATCCAAGCTAGAGTGCAATGGGGTTAATGAGGTTCCTCAGCCGAGAGATGATCCAAAGCCTCCTTCCACAGATCTGCCCAGCATCCTGGACTTGGGTACTGGTCAACAAAGGCAAGAGCAGAACGATGCTGATGTGCAGGATAACGCCTGTTTTAGCGATGCCAGTTTTTCAAATCCTGAGGAGGGGCTTGGCCAGGGGGAGTCGGGCTTGAGCAATGGTGCTTTGTCGGTTGAGATGGAGTCTGAGGGCGTCAAGGAAATTGGCGGAATGGACTATCATTTTGCTCTTCAAAAAGGGGGCAATTTTGGGAAAGAGGGGAATGTTCTGCAAGAACCTGGTAGTGGCACTCAGGAACTTGTAGTCGACGAAGAGTGTCATACTACAGGCACTATTCCAAATGGAGCTGTTCTCAAGGCAGAAGGCTTTGAGCAAGACAAATTGGTCACAAAAGAGAAAGAAATGAAGAATCAAGATTTGGTCGTTGAATCACCGCAGAATGAGAGATCTCATCCTAATGGCCTGGTTGAAGAAAGCGATGGAGATCGACCGGTCCACCCTCTTCCAGCCCTTTTAAAGGAAGACTCGATAACCGAGGAGAAGGAGATGGAGGAGAGCAAACAAGAATGCTGCGAGCCTAACCGAGTCTCCGAGACAAGCTCCAAACTCAACAACGGTCGATTGCAACTGGTCAGCGTTCCCTACGGTGGTGCAAGGCCCAAACAGCCCGTCAACCTGAAGCTGCAGATCCCTCGATCTTTCTCAGGTCAAGTCCAAAACGAACTTGGCTCCACTGGCAGGAACAAGAACCTGGAGGCCCAGTGCAGGGCAGGTGCCCTTGATTCATCTTGTGGGGGAACGGAATCTAGGGCTGCTCGGGTCAACGGAGAGATCGGAGATGTTTCCTCGGGTTTGCATGTCTCCTCTGAGAACCCTGACAACGATCTCCAGGCAGGTCAACAGGGGGCCCTCACAAGGAAACCCTTCAGCTCCCTTGGCGAAGTGGCTCCTGTGTGGGTGCCGGACTCTCAAGCACCCATCTGCATGAAGTGCGAGGTCAAGTTCACCTTTACGAAGAGAAGACATCACTGTCGGGCCTGTGGCAAGGTATGCACTAATGACTGAAAGTAACGCACTACCTTTTTCCAAGCAAACAAGTGAATGTTTGCTTACTAATGAGGTTAATGCTGTTTGTGTATAAAAAGTCTAAATAATGGGTCACTTCATGTTCTTGGGTCTTTCTTCGTGTTCTTATCCTGAATTTATATGCTTTTAATATAACAGGTTGGGGCTAATCCTTAACATCTTCACCTGTAACAAGGCAGATAAGATGATGCTCTTTTTCAACCTGATGTTCATCAGAGTCCTCTTTTCAAATTTAAATGTTCTGTTAATTTCTGAGATAGGGTTCAAAACATAACCTAGCGAGTGAAAATGAAAGCTAGCTTAGCGAGTGAAAGCAAACTTCATGAGTGTATGCGAGTGAAAGCTAATCTTGAAAGTGTACCTTACTGTACTAATGCTATAATTAGCTGCTGGTACATGGAGGTTGAACAATCCTGATTTTTGTCGCTTTAGTGCTGTAGCAGTCTTGGGGCCTCGTCCACGTTAACGCTCAGGTAAATTTGAGAACGCTTATTTATTTATTTGTTTTTAAAAAGTTTACCATCTTCAGTGAAATGCGAAAATGAAAACAACACGCTCGACCTGACCTTTATGTCTTTTCCGTCATTTTTGTTTGTTCTGACGCTGCAGTTCTGTTGAGTTAGACAGAGAGAAACGAAAGAGGATGAAAGAAACCACACAGCATTAAAATTAAAATAGCTAACGGAGAAAACCGAATAGATTCCCCTATCTCGTTATTGTGGAGATCACATGACAATCATACATCTGCGTTTCGTATGGCTACAAGTTTTTCCGCTTTATCAATATTACAACGCATGCACACACACACACACACACACAAAGTTTTCAGGTTGGTCAACTTTTGGTGAGTGGATTCGAAAAGATGCCCCGGACAGAGAGCTGTCAATCAAGTGTACTCATTAGAATATTAAGCCACACCCATTAGTAGAAGTCTCAGATGGGGATATTCAGTGAGTAGTGCTGGTCTTTGAGCTGTATTTTTTACGCCTTTAGTAGCTCAATTTGAATTAACTAAGCGTCATTTCTCCTTCAGCGTAACACAGCCGCCACGACCGATCTGCAGTCATCAGTAAACAGGTAGAAGACAGGATAACGTACATAAAAATCACCTCGCAGTGCGTAGGTGCATCGTGTAGCCAGCTGTTTCACGATGCCACGCCCCGAACACTGCGTAATGCGAGAACTGGTTGTACTACTGCATGTAGAAGACCTGAAGAACTTGCCCAAAGCCTTGAGGGAGAAGGTCATGCTGATGCCGCGTTTTAAAATAGCTCCTGGCCTGCGGGAAACATGCTGTAATTTCCCCCGACGATAAACACACCGCCGCCGGCGATGACAGAAACGCAGGCCGGAACAACCGCAGAGCGAGAAGTGAAAATGGAATAGAGGCGTGAGGGCGAGGTGTGATGTTCCGGCTGACTGACAGACTGACGGACGCGTCGCGAGAAGCGAATAAGGACGACTGGGTTGAACAGTTTTCCGTATTTAGTATAGGGGTTAATGCAGAAGGGCTTCCCAAACTTCAGACCCTAAATGGACACCACGAATTTTCCGTGGAAGAGAACGTCGTTGCCTAGTAACGCACGCTGTCACCATAAACAAGCTCCTCATCGTATTTCAGCTTTTCTTCTTCATTCATTATTCCTTATAGAATTTAATTTAGCATTCCCTTGATTTATTTTTCCATTTTTCATTTACGCTTCTCTAACATGCGTCCTTGAGTTGTGGGTAATACGAGCTGAAAAAGTGTCCACGGATCCACGCTTCGAAAATCTCCCCGAAAGAGTCGAGCACCTTTGGGATCTTCTACCAATTGAGACACGATCATTCTAATCTCGGATGCTATTTAGGACGGATGGTGGGCGGATTGGGACCCGGCGAATGTTTCGGCATGTTTCAGTGTTCGTTTTTCTCGTCTTCGGTTGTTCCACTCCGTCAGAGTCACGCGGTGTCGTTGAGGAGCGAGCGAAGGCAGATGGACGGAGAAATCCGACCGTTATTAACCAGTAAACCCTGGCGCCAGTGCATAGCGGGGAAAACGTTTAATTGTTTGATCATTTGAATGTGAGGAGAACCAGAAACATCTCACAACATCAGCACACGGAATCTGTCTTCATGATTAGAGCGACATTCCTAGTATTCTTTTGTAAAATGATTGAATAACACACATGAGGAAATAATGAGCGTGTGTGTGTGTGTGTGTGTGTGTGTGTGTGTGTGTGTGCGCAGGTTTTCTGTGCTGCATGCTGCAGTCTGAAGTGCCGGCTGATGTACATGGACAGGAAGGAGGCGCGCGTGTGTGTGACGTGTCATCACACTTTAACCAACGGTGAGAAATTGAAAGGAAAAAAGAAAGTCAAACCTCCCCGAGTGAAGCGCTTTACCTAACGAGACATTTTCTCCCTAATTTAAACTCATTTTCTCTAAAAACCTGTAATCTGAGGTATCTTTAATGCCAGTGCAGTGTGTAAAGGTTCAGCGTTGTGTGTTTTGTGTTGCCTTTTTGCTTCTTAAGCATATTTTTTTTTTTTTTTGAAAGACAAAAATCTATGTGTATATGATATTCACCTTTCTTCCACAAACGTAGGTAATTATTCTGGACTGCTTGATTTCAAAAATAATGAATGACAGGGTAAGCACAATCTAAAGGAAAATGAATAATGTATACTTAAAGCTCATCTCTGACGTGCTTCAGGTGAATAAGAGAGAACAGGAATGAAAATAAATTAATATCTAAAAGGGAGAGTTAAATATTGATCAGAAGGAGTCTGGAGTCTGAGTCAACAAATTAACAAAGTAAAATCAAATAATAATGAAATGAATGATAAATAAAAGTGTGATTTTTATACACTTAAGAGACGCCACTGATCCGTTACCCAGCATTCCCAGTATTCCCAGTATTCCCAGTAGCATTATCGGGCCGATACCAGCAAAATTGTTGGTTCTGATAGCGGAGAAAACGAATCAGATATCAGATCCTGTAACTAACAGCAAAGACTGGAATTAAATTTGGAAAAGAAATTTATTTTTGTAATTGGAAATGTTCACACGCAGAAAGAGACTTGACCTTTGTTTTCGTTTTTGTAGCATTTCGTCCCAGAATCACGTCATCTGAACGTTTCCTGAACTTTTCCGTATTCTTTCCGTTTCCAGCTCAGGCGTGGGAGAGCGCGGGCAGCAGCTCCAGTCAGAGTCCGAACCCCAACAACCCGGCGGAGTACTGCTCCACCATCCCCCCGCTGCAGCAGGCCCAGGCGTCCGGCGCCCTCAGCTCTCCCCCTCCCACCGTCATGGTGCCTGTCGGGGTCCTCAAACAGCCGGGCGCTGAGGGTAAAGCGCCGCCTTCCTCATTCTGCTCTACAGGAAGCTCCGGAAGTATTGACACCCTCGATAAAATGGGTTTGAATTACAAATTTATGGGGAAAAAAAATCTAATCTTAATCCGGTTAATTTTTATTCATCTCATCCCGAGAGAAACCTTTAACCGAAGTAAACTTATTCTTAGGAAATTAACAGAGCCTTATTAAAAGTATCTATTCTGAACAAGAATAATTATTGGCACCCCTACATTCTAACCTTCCGCGTGATTATGCGCCCTGCGTCGCCTCGTATTTACACCCTAGTGAAACAGGAAGTCACGGACGAACATCTCAAACACTCAGAACAGTAAAACATACATAGGAACATGCCTCAGTTACATTTCGAGGTGTGCCAATACTTATGACGGTTTGGAGTCCGTGTATGAAGCTGAAACGTAACTTCCTGTTTCCTGTATTTTAATATTTGTGAGCAATGTGAGAGAACCTGTTTTGAGGAGAAATAAAACTGAACATCTGGACTTTTGGGATATTTTTGTAGGCTCTCTTTCTCGTGAGCAGAGAAGAGTTTGGTTCGCTGATGGTATTTTACCCAACGGAGAAACCACAGACTCCTCTAAAGGACCTGCTCCGAACCCGAATGCTAACCCCGCCCAACCTCCGGCTGCGTCCCAAATCTCCAGCAAATCCACCACCAGCACTCATGAGGTGAGAAGAAGCTTTGTTCTCAGCTTGTTTGAGAATGGTCGTCTTCCGTTCCGGTCCTGGAGTAATCGTCGGACTGTAGTGTGTATCCGTGTGATTGAGAGTGGGTAATTTTGTCCCTTCTCGCGCACCGTAGGCGGCCCGCGCTCCCGGAGCTCCAGTGGGAAGCTCGGTCAGTCTGATCCCCGAGGACGGACTTCCTCCCATCCTCATCTCCACCGGAGTTAAAGGAGGTACGGGAGGCCACATCGCAGGTGCTTTACTCATCCTCACCATTCACCTTCATCCTGCCTGCATGTGCACATCATCATCATCACCATCATCATCAATAACATTACCATCATCATCATCACCCTCACCCTCACCATCATCATCATCACCCTCACCACCATCATCATCATCACCCTCACCACCATCACCAGCACCACCCCCACCATCGCCATCAATAACATTACTATCTTCACCATCACCCTTATCATCATCACCACCCTCACCACCACCATCATCACCATCACCATCAATAACATTACTATCACGACCACCACCATCACCCTCACCACCATCATCGTCATCACCCTCACCACCACCATCATCCTCACCACCATCACCACCATCATCCTCACCACCACCATCACCACCATCATCCTCACCACCATCATCACCACCATCACCCTCACCACCATCATCACCACCATCACCCTCACCATCAATAACATTACTATCACGACCACCACCATCACCCTCACCCCCCTCACCCCCCTCACCACCACCACCATCATCGTCATCACCCTCACCACCATCATCACCCTCACCACCATCACCACCACTGTCATGTTATTTCCCACACAGGCATGGGAAGGTTAAACCCGAGCTACAAAACAGAGCAGAAGTAAAAACGCAAGACTCGTGAAGAGTAAATAAAAAGATGGACATGGATGGATGGATGGATGGAGTTAATTTTTAAATATGTGTGTAAATAGTTGGATAGATAGATAGATAGATAGATAGATGGATGGATGGATGGATGGATGGATGGATAGATGGGTGGTTGAATAGATTTGTGGATGGATGGATGGATGGATGGATAGGTGCATGGAGGGATGGATAAATGCCCAGTTGGATGAATGGATAGATAGAAGCACCAGCGCACATTAACATGTACAGGAAAGGATATAAATAAAGTGACAGTGTTTATATACACACACACACACACACACACACACACACACACACACACACACACACTCACTCTCTCTCTCTCTCACTCTCTCTCACACACACACACACACACGCGCACACGCGCACACACACACACACACACACACACACACACACGTGTTTACAGACACATCCAGACTATGCCATTCTGATGCTGTAATCATGAATTGAGCTGTAAATATACAGCATACGTAATTACAGGACCAGTAAAGTGTGTGTGTGCGTGTGTGTGTGTGTGTGTGTGTGTGTGTGTGTGTGTGTGAGATTATTAATGAATATATATTTACACACGCACAGACTTTACTGCATGGACTTTACTCCCACTGCAGTGTGATGTCATACTGACGTACGATGAATTTATCATAAATCCCCCAACCCACCCCCACCCCCTCTCTTCATCATGCAGTGTGTGTGTGTGTGTGTGTGTGTGTGTGTGTGTGTGTGTGTGTGTTAATGCAGCATGGTTTCTCGATGCTCTCTGTAGATTACGCGGTGGAGGAGAAGCCGTCAGAGGTCCTGCTCCTTCAGCAGCTGGAGGAAGGAGGACCTGAGCCGCTGGTGTTTGTGCTCAACGCTAACCTGCTCGCCATGGTCAAGCTCGCCAACTGTAGGCGCCAACGTGCTAACAGTGTAAAAAAAAATATTTACACAAATAAATTAATTGTTTTATATCGTATCTCTCGATGTGTGTTTTTTGTCTCCTCGTCGCTGTGCAGATGTGAACAGGAAGTGCTGGTACGTGATGTCGAAGGGCATGCACGCCGTGGGCCAGGCCGAGGTGGTGGTGCTGCTGCAGTGCCTCCCTGACGAGAAGAGCATCCCGAAAGACATCTTCAGCCATTTTGTGCATCTTTATCAGGAAGCGCTCGCAGGTAAGCCCTGAGCAGACGAGGCGACGCAGTGAGACCGAAGCTCGTTAAGCGGAGGAAAGAAAAAAAAACAGCAGGAGGGTGGAATTAACCGGAATTACATTTCCCTAACACAATCATCCCGCTGTGACGGCGTGTCGGCGGGGCGCCAATAATTATACACCGAACGTTTGGAAGGAGAGATGGAAATTAGTTTCATGACAAGCATGTAGTTTGGGAGGGAGCTGTTTCTTCACCCCACCACTTTTTTTCCTCCCCTTTCCCCTCCTCCTCCATACAGGAAACGTGTTGAGCCACCTGAGCCACTCGTTCTTCACGCAGAGTTTCCTGGGCAGTAAGGAGCACGGCGGGTTCCTCTACATCTCCCCGACCTTCCAGTCTCTCCAGGACCTCCTGCTGCCCAACCCGCCCTTCCTGTTTGGGATCTTGGTGCAGAAGTGGGAGACGCCGTGGGCCAAAGTGTTCCCCATCCGCCTCATGCTGCGCCTCGGAGCCGAGTACCGCTGTGAGCGTACAGCGCGGCATGAATAAAACCTACACACCTGACTATAATTATTTCATCCTTACACGATCATCTCCTCTCGCACACTAAGTCTATACGTTGAGATGTTTCCGTCATGTTTCTCCATTTAAACACACATGTTCTCTGTACTTGTGTGTGGGGGGCGGAGCTAAATATGAGCTCATGGTATGATGTCACAAAATTTGTTCAGTATGTTTATCAGTGTATTTAATTAACAGTGCTGCAGTATTTAATTGGGGGAAACAATCCAAAAATTCCTGCATAAAGATGCTTTTGACTTGAACACATTACCGGATTATTTATTTGTTTGTTTGTTTGTTCGTTTATTTTGCAAATTAACGTCACAGAAGGAATTTCTAGGTTGTTATTGAACCGCTTTATACTGAACAACTGATGCCTTGAGGATTTAAGGACACTTTCTTTTTTTAATGTAAATGGTGTGTGTGTGTGTGTGTGTGTGTGTGTGTGACAGTTTATCCCTGTCCGCTGTTCAGCGTGCGCTTCAGAAAGCCCCTTTTTGGAGAAACTGGTCACACCATCATCAACCTGCTGGCGGTGAGGACTTTCAGATACTAATCCGTCCATCTCAGGAAGATTCTGTTTAGTGTCTGTGTAATAAATGCCTCAGGTGTGTTAGGTGTGTATACCTGTGTGTGTTTACAGGACTTCAGGAACTATCAGTACACATTACCGGTGGTCAGAGGTCTGGTGGTGGACATGGAAGTGAGAAAAACCTGCATTAAAATCCCCAGCAACCGCTACAACGAGGTGAGCGGGAACCTGCAAACCTCTCGCCAGCACCGAGCAACCTGTTCACCTGTCTGTCTGTTTACCTGTCTGTTTACCTGTCTGTCTGTTTACCTGTCTGTCTGTCTGTCTGTCTGTCTGTTTACCTGTCTGTTTACCTGTCTGTCTGTCTGTTTGTTTGTTTACCTGTCTGTCTGTTTGTTTGTTTGTTTGCCTTTTTGTTTGTTTGCTTTTTAGCAAAAACTCGGCCTTCTATACTAAATATCCAAGTTTAAATCGTGAAACTTTAATTTGCATTATTGAGGTGTCAGAAGACTATAGAACCCTTTTTTATGTGTGTGTGTGTGTGTGTGTGTGTGTGTGTGTGTGCGCGCATTCAGCTCATGAAGGCCATGAACAAGTCGAACGAGCACGTGTTGGCGATGGGGGCGTGTTTTAACGAGCGGGCCGACTCACATCTCGTGTGTGTGCAGAACGATGACGGAAACTACCAGACGCAGGCCATCAGCATCCATCACCAACCTCGCAAAGGTGGAGCGCGCACGCACACACACACACACACTCGCACACACACACACACACACAGGAACATCATCACCGTACTATTATTCGCCTCACTCCCCGGGGTGTTCAGAGACATCGAGGTTGTTTTTGTTTTTCGTTGTTATTACATGTTATTTTAGCTCATTCCTCATTCCCTCTTGTTTGTGTTGCTATAGTAACAGGAGCGAGTTTCTTCGTCTTCAGTGGAGCTCTGAAAGCCTCGTCTGGGTTTTTGGCCAAAACCAGTATTGTTGAAGGTATGACGTCGGCAGCGAATGTGGGTCAGCATGTCGCTATGGAGTCTACACTAAGCCTCTTAGCTCCTGCAACACACACACACACACACACACACACACGTTCTCACTTCTCACAACAGATCAACACACTAACGGTACTCAGGGGCGCTGCATGTTGCTGATTGGTTAGGAGAAACTGCATCATATAATATCTGACCACACACACACACACACACACAATAAAACACACAGCCTGGTTTGTTGTTTCTGTTTTATTTCTCCAAAAGTGCAGCAGTGAAAAACAATCAAGTCATTTCTATTTTCTCCTAGTGCAAATTTTTTTTAAAAGCTAATAACATTTAAACCCACAAAATAGACAAATGGCAGAAAAGCAAGTTTATTTTTTTTTGAGTGACACAAGGAGAAAATCACTGCAGGGGTCGGTTCTTGTTTTCTTTTTATTTATTTATTTATTTTCTTGTCTAACGCTGATGTTTCTTACAACCAGCAAAACGTCAGTGGTTCATTCATGGCGATTTGTCACAGGAAGTTAGCGTGAAGTACAGATGCTTAAATCATTCGTCTGTTCGAAGCTTCACGTACACTGCAGGTTTTCTGATTGAGCTTGGGCCGGACGTTTGAGAGAGTGAGATCTGTAAACCATTCCGCCATTTTGTTTCCTGCCCTTAATTCATTCAGAATTACGGGATTGCGTCCTCCTCCTCATTTGGTCCAATTTCGTCCTTCTCCTCATTTGGAGCATTCTGAGACGTCCTCTAGGGGGCGATGGTGGTGGTGGTGATGTTGACTAGTCGTTGATGCATGTCCGTAACGGAGCGTCTCTCTGCCAGACGGCGTGATGGTGCAGATCACAGCCGAGACGATGGAGGCCCTGCGCCAGGCCCTGAGAGAGATGAAGGATTTCACCATCGTGTGTGGAAAAGCCGATCAGGAGGACACGCAGGAGAACGTCCACGTCCAGTGGACAGAGGACGACTTGAACTTCAACAAGGGGTGAGGAACTCCGTCAGGAGGCGTTGATTAATTCCCTCTCACGGCAGCTCTGACAGTAATGAAGCTGCACATCTCAGGTTTATACTAATATTAATATTAATGCTGTCCTTCTAACACATCACCGTTTCTATAGTAACAGCTCATTCACAAACAGTTGTCTGTAAGGTGTGTATGTAACACTGATGGAAGGAGTCTCCAGTGTTTTGTGTTTTAATCACGCAAGTGGGAACTTGTTTCGCGATATAGTAAGTGTAACTATAAACGGATAAAAAGTCTTTAATAAGGAAGAACTGTACGACGTAACAGCTAATTAATATACAGCTTATATCTGTGTGTGTTCGCAGGGTGATCAGTCCGATCGACGGAAAGGCGATGGAGTCTATAACGAGCGTGAAGATTTTCCATGGATCCGAGTACAAAGCCAACGGGAAGGTTATCCGCTGGACCGAGGCGCGTTCTTTTCCGTCATTTTTAAATGATCGTATTTTTTCTGTATTAAAAAAATGAAAACGTCCCCACATGCAGTTAATCAGCCGAGATGATTTGAAACGTTATTTGAGGTGACGTGGACGTTGTGGACGTTTCGGTCTCGGTGCTCTGTTGTTAATCTCAGGTCTCCGTCTGTGCAGGTGTTTTTCCTCCAGAGCGAGGACCAGCCTAACGGGGACCCGGCGGATCACAGCCGGCTGACGGAGAACGTAGCGAGAGCCTTCTGCATGGCTCTGTGTCCTCATCTGAAGCTGCTGAAAGAGGACGGCATGGCCAAGCTGGGGCTCCGCGTCACGCTGGACTCGGATCAGGTCTCTCACACACACACACACACACACACACACACACACACAAACATTGCACTAGAGTGGAATCGTAAACAGTGTTAATCTTTCACAAACGATGATGATCTCTCACTTTGGGAAGGAGAACATTTAGAATCACACAGAAACTGTAAATATCTCGTAACTGGAACTTCAGCGATTATCAAACTATAGGATTTAGGATTCAGTGGAATGTATTGAAAACAGGAGCCTCGGATCTCGGCTCTGGAGCGTGATGGGAAGCTCAAACTCGGATTCCTGTCTTAGTCTTGAGCTCCTTAATCTGTGGTGTGAATTTAGAGAAAATTAGAGAAAGTCAAAATTTTCACCCAAAAAAAAACACACAGACTAACCCCTTACTGTTTTTTGGATGAAAAATCCGACTTTCTCCGATTTTCCCCAAATTCCCACAGTAGGTTAAGGAGGTCAAGACTAAGCCAGGAATCCAAATTTGATGTTCCTACCACGCTCCAAAGCTGAGATCCGAGGCTCCCAATTCCAGTATATTCCAGTCGTTCCAGCATACTCCTTAATCTCCTGTGGGAAGTTTGGGAAAATCTGAGGAAGTGTTATATATTTAATATTTTCAGTATATTAAAACACACAGGTTTCAGATGAATTTAAAAACTGACATTTTTGATTGAGTATAGTTTGAGGTAGACACGTTGTGCAAGAAATAATGATCAGTTTGTTATATATTTTATATATATTTGGTAATAATTTTATATTTTCATGTATAACTTTTGTATTTTATTTCAAATTTTTAACAAATCATTTTCCCTTGATGTTGAATAGAGAATGGAAAAGGTGTGAAGGTGCTGATCAGGTGTTTCTCCTCACACTCGTCTCTCTCAGGTGGGCTACCTGGCGGGCAGTAACGGCCAGCCCTTGCTCCCTCAGTACCTGAGCGATTTGGACAGCGCCCTGATCCCGGTGATCCACAGCGGGGCGTGTCAGCTGAGCGAGGGTCCCGTGGTCATGGAGCTCATCTTCTACATCCTGGAGATCATCTCTTAAACGATGTTCTCCTTCTGAAAATCGAAATCAACCTCATCTCTCCTCCTCGTCCTCTCTCTCTCTCTTTCTCTCTTTCTCTCTCTCTCTCTCTCTCTCTCTCTCTTTCATTTGCACTTCAAAGAACCTGAATGCTGCGGAATCATGGAGAGGAAGCAGCAGCGTTCCAGCAGATCACCTATGCACCATTTTTACACACAAACCATCTCCAAACATCTCCACCGGAGCCATGGGTTCCAACAATCTCAGAGTTTTGGTGCTTTTTTTTTTTTTTTTTTTTTGTTTCTCCTCCACTGTGGAAATCTAGAAATGCTGCTGGGAGCAGGAAAAAAAAGAGAGAGAGAGGGAAGAGAAACCTCTGGAGGTGTTTGATCTTGATGGATGGAAGATGGATGGAGGTATCAGAGCGTTCTTGGTTCTCAGAGGAACGCTGCTAAGAGGCTTGTACAGAAAGTCTGAAGAAGTTACATTTCTTTTTGATAACCAATGAAGCTGCGAGGATTTGGGATTTAAAATGTCAGGAGCATCCAAAATATTATTTCATACTGAAAGTATTTAACACTAAAAGATGTTTGTATATAAATCCAGGACAGAATTATACAAGATTTCCAGCTAGCTAGCTGAAAATGCTACCTGCTAGCAACGGTTTTAAAGGGGCGGTTTGTAATTTTTAGATGTTTCTAAATGTCTAAAAATGTCTTTAAAAAAATGCAGTGAATCTTGCTATAGATTCTTCGCTTCAGGCTTTTGTTAAGAGTTTTCTGGCTGGGATATTAGCTCCGCCCCCAAGTTGGAACACATCTCGCCCCTCCCCCCACATCCTTTTGTTAAGGGCGGGGTGGGGTTGAAGCATACGATAGGGAACGTACCATTTGAATGATGATATTGTAATTGCGGTTCATTTTAACGGACAGCAGGGGGCGCTAACACTGACACTGCGCCTTTAATTTCATGCTAGCACACCACCACGCAACGAGCACGTCGTGTTGCTAATTTGCTGCTTTTTTTGTAAATCGAATATTAAACAAAATATTTAACTTTTTCATTTTTTTCTGAACTGTTGTTACAGCTTATAACTTGTCCTGAGGGCGGAGCTTAAGTTGAAGTTGACGACTCAATTGTAAAGATCACACGACGTCATCGCTAGTCCTTTTTTTTCTTGGCTAGCGTTTTGGGGGGGGGGGGGGGGAGTACAGGTTTTGGTTACACAATATACCAACATTAGCATTACGTTGCGTTAGCATGTTCATACAGCTAGCCCTGTTTGCAAGCAATCTAGCTAACGTTATGTAGCTATTATATTCTAACATTGAAACCGGTATCTAGTAGCTGGTGATGTCATATGAGCAAGCTCGCGATTGGCCGATCAAATTGAGCTTAAGCTCCGCCCCTGTTGATGCAGGAGTGCCTGTCATTGGGGGAAATCTTTGGCTAGTTTCTGAAAGTCTTGCTTAATTCGAAAAAACGTCTCAAATCCGCCTCCTTTCATTGGTTTTTGCACTTAACCAATCAGAGAGCTTTCTGCTGGGGGGGAGGGGGAGGGGTCACACAAGCCAGAGAAGTGATGGTGTGAAGACAGGACGTCCTGCTCGGAGTGATTTATTTACTACTAGCTTTAATCACCAGATGCTTTATTTCAACAGTATGGACCTTGTGGTTTGTTTTGTTTTGTTTTTTTGTTTTGTCTTTTTTTTTTTTTGTCTGTAAGTAAAATTCCTCCAAAGCCGAAGCGATGTAGCTTTTCTCGAGCTGAAGCGTCGGATCGGGAACGAGCGTTGCGTGACACATGGATGGATGACTGTTACAGAGAGATCAATTACACAGAACCAAGTGCTTTTAGAGAATTTAACCCCAGACGGGTTTTTAACGCTTCCTTGTCCACTTCCCTTAACGATCCCGAATCCCTGATTTCACGGAACGGGTTTGGAGACAGATTTCCGATCAGCTGGCTAATCTGCTACGAGAATCAGAAATTCTTTCCGTTTCACTTCGTCTTTTCATCTCTTAACTAACTAACTTGCTAACCAGCTAGTTTGTACCCAGATCATGTATACCAGCTTGCTAATTGACAGTTTCTGTTAATCTA
>CM074965.1:18284087-18299381 GCA_037577455.1 Pangasius macronema | reverse complement strand
GTAAATGAGGCTCCGACAAACACCTTCAAAATGCACTCGGATTTCAGTTACATCAAATATTGGAATATTAATCAGGTATTAATTTTGTATTAATATCAAGATATAAATTCTAAACTTTGAAATGTATAAATTTATCCCTAATGAGCGAGCCAGAGGTGACGGTAGTGAGGAAAAACTCCCTGAGATGATATGAGGAAGAAACCTTGAGAGGAACCAGACTCAAAAGGGAACCCGTCCTCATNACTACATGGAGAAATAGTGCGATTGTGTAACCAGGAAATTCATCACAGCTTTCACAAGAAGCCCATTTTGTTGAAGTTGTCAAATGTTCACAGACTTGAGTGTAAAACTGTTCATGGGAATTGCAGTCCTAAAGCCGTCTTCACGGTTTCTAAGTGGTTCCATCCACAGTAACCTCAGTGATCTTAAAAGTAATGTTTTGATATATTTATTTTACAAACAGGAGCCTCGGATCTCGGCTTTGGAGCGTGATAGGAACGTCAAACTTGGATTCCTGTCTTAGTCTTGCCCTCTTTAATCTGTGGTGTGAATTTGGGGAAGATCGGAGAAAGTCGGATTTTTCACCCAAAAAAACACAAAGACTAACTGTTACTGTGACTTACTGTTTTTTCAATGAAAAATCTGACGTTCTCAGGTTTTCCCAAAATTCCCCCAGTAGATTAAGGAGGTCAAGTCTAATACAGTAATCCAAGTTTTAGCTTCCCATCATGTTCAAAAACCAAGATCCGAGGCTCCAAATTTCAGTTAATTCCATTCATTCAGCAAACCTCGGACCTCGGCTTCGGAGCATGATAGGAAAGTTAAACTTGGATCCTTGTTTAAGTCTTGACCTCCTTAATCTACTGTGTGAATTTTGGGAAAATCTGAGAATGTCGGATTTTTCATCCAAAAAAGTAAGGGAGCCTTGGATCTCGGCTCTGGAGCGTGATGGGAAGCTCAAACTCGGATTCCTGTCTTAGTCTTGAGCTCCTTAATCTGTGGTGTGAATTTGGGGAAAATCGGAGAAAGTCGGATTTTTCACCCAAAAAAACACAAAGACTAACCCCTTACTGTTTTTTTGGATGAAAAATCCAACATTCTCAGATTTTCCCAAAATTCACACAGTAGATTAAGGAGCTCAAGACTAAGACATGGACGAAAATTTGACGTTCCAATCGCGCGCCGAAGCCGAGATCCGAGGCTCCCAATTTCAATATATTCCAGTCATTCCAACAAAGCTCAGATCTCGGTTTGGAGGAGTCCCTCAGGGGTCAGGACGCTGTCATTTCTTATTCTCATCAGGTGATCAGGTCTCATGACACACACTTCACTCCTCTTTCCCTTCGTTCCCCTCCCACATCCCTCAGAAGAGATCATACTGCCTTTCTGACCTCACTTCCTGGTCCATCATCTGACACACAACATCGCCAAATACTCACACACTCTCACCTGGCTTACAACGTTCAAAGATCCCTCACGTGAACTAAAAACGAGTGACGTCTCAGTCTTCCTGTAGCTGTAAGAATTAAATTCCAAGCTCTCACAATCCATACCATGAACTTTATCACACAGGTCCACCATAAATGTGAGAAGAACCAGGTTTTAAAAGGGTGATTTGGCTAAGATAAACATTTAGGAGAGAAACACAGAGGTGTCTTTTAAAGCTAAAAGAAGTTTAATTCACAAACTTTCTACAACAGACTGAAAAATCCAGCTTTCAGCTTCAGTCATGAAGCTTTCAGAGAAACAGGACATCATCTTCATCTGCTCAGGTCAATGTGTTCTACACACACACACACACACACACACACACACACACACGGTTATTTAATTCCAGCTCAATATGTATGTGTATGTATGTATGTGTGTTTGTGTAGAACATCCAAGCATGTGCCAGTATTCAGTTCCCATATCAGCATTTTAAAACAGAATTATGGGATTGTTTCCTCCGAGATGGAAACACGATGTCCAGAATAAGGGATCATTCAGACAGACTTAAACACTGCTCCCTACGTAGGCAGCCTACTGCTGATTGGATCAAGGGGCGACGGTGTAGAGGATTATTGCGATACACTGAATAACTGATTAATGGCACATTCGCTTCTAAAGGAGGGAAAAAGAAAAAAAAGACATTTGAGATATTAATACAACTTTGAAATGGAAGAACAGTAAAGTAGTGAAATGAACTCTTGGTGTAATCAGCATTTAAAGAAACAAAAATATCCAAAATGTCCGCCTTTATTCCAAAAAAAATAAAATAAAATAAAAACTCAACGTGTTTGTCAGTTTTGCACTGAAGTTACGAGGTTAACGACAAACACACACACAAAAAAAATATAAATCACACCCACATGTTCACTGTGTAGCTGAAATTTTATACGACTTTTTTCCCTTCAGCTTTGACGGCTATGACTCCGCCCCCATCTAGGCTCCGCCTCCTAGAATTTAAAGGCAGGGTAGTTAGGGAGATGAATGAAATTGTTTACGATACATATACGAAGATGTGGATGTGTATTTATAGAAAAAAAAAAGATTTTGAGTGACACACCTTTTACTGTTAGCTACATTTTACGTCAACGATTTTTGACCCCAAACAGCGTTTTTATTGAAAAATAAAAAAGCCGCTTTGAGCCACCTTGATGTCTGATTTCGTATTTAATTATTTTCGATATAATAATTTAAATCCACAATATGAATTTCCTACATGTCGTCAGTTCAGTCTCGGTGACGCCTCTCACGATAGTTACCATGGTAACGTGCACTGCTGCTCGTACGTTTTTTTTTATCGTAACCGTTTCCTTTCTCCCAATAGCCAAAGTTTTAGCTTCCACCCTGTGATTCGGAAGTGCTTATGATAATATCGTGTGTTAAATATTGCAGTATATCGTATAACTGATGATCAGCACAGCCTCATCAGTGACGAGTGAAAGCTATCTTAATAAGTAGCGTATGTTTCCATGGCAACCACTTAGCTTGGCAAGACTCGGACAATATTATATACTGTCTAAAGTGAAAATACGGACACTGATAGTTATAATAGTTATAATAACAGTAGGAGCGTGTCCGGTTTGCGCAGCAGAACGTTACATGTAAACGTGGCTAACAGCCTGAAGAGCGACAGAACCACAACCCCGAAACCGCGTCAAAGTGCAAGAAGAGCAGCCGGAAAGTGTGTGCGGGTCTCGTCCTGACGTTTACAACGCGCCCTCGCCCACTTCCACTAAGTTTAAAAAAAAAAACATAAGCTCCCTACATTAGAAAAACAATAAATTAGTGTGATTTCCAGATATTCAGCTTTTGTAGATGAAGAAAAGCACTTTTAAAGATAAAATCCTCAGACAGAAGAGCAGAAGAACTGCAGAACAAGAGGTTTTACGTTTTTGCTGTTGTTGCTTGGAGGAGTAAAGGAAAATCTTTAGGTAGACAAGTGTGATCGTTTGAGTGTTTACGTAGGTTTCTGACACGGAGCTTCAACTGGTGACGTTTTCGCTGTTTTATGCAAATTAGTTATTTATTATGAGTTATGATTGGAGCAACGGTTTAAACTTCGCTAAACGCACGCGCGGTCATCGGTCAGCTGTCGAACAAACTTAAACTGAAACGCTGGTACGTTCCTTGACGCCTCAGCGTAATTACTGACACCTGGGAGCGTTTCACGAGAAAACGAAACCACCTTCGTGACATCACGGATGTGTGTACGCTCCATGGCTCTGACTGAGCCGTCGCTTACGAGTGCTCCGGTCCTGCAGGGGGCGCTGTTAAAATCTCACGGCAGTTTCCATGACTACAGGAAGAAGATGTGCTGACAGCATGAACCTGTTTGCAGGTTTGTTCGTACTCTCGGCTGTGACGTGCGCGACACGGGGAGCGAAATCTCCACACGCCATGATGTTCATGGAGGTCAACCGAATGTCGTCTCAGGATGAAGTACGCTGAAGGCTTGGAACTGTGGAAGTGGATAAGGGTGCGTTTAAAAAAAAAAAAGATACTGGACGAAGAGTTTCCTCACTAAATGCTAGTTTAGCAGTGCTTTTAATTTTTTTCAAATATATATATATATAGAAACACACAATAAATAGGCGTATTGTAATCATTCCGGTTTTGCGTGAATGCGGGTTATGGCTTTGGCGTGTGACGTGAGGTTAAACCCGTGTCTCTCCGTGCAGCGGATTTGCTTTATAACATACAAACGAGGTTACAAAACGATTTAGGCGTTTGAGGGAATCGACACGAACACTTTGCATAGATAAATCAATGCAGCGTTAATGTTACAGCAGTGTTGTGCTCTAAAACAGCAGGTTAAACAAACGCACCACGTCGTGTTCCAGCTACAACCATCGCTTTGGTATTAGTGCATCAGTGCGGTTTAAACGTCACGCTTTCATCACAGACAGCATTTCAGATTCACACACAAGTTCATGAAAGTCCACACGGGGGTGTGTGTGTGTGTGTGTGTGTGTAACATTCATTTAATCCCACTGTGTAATGTGAATCACCCAAGCTGTGTGTGTGTGTGTGTGTGTGTGTGTGTGTGTGTGTGTAATATCATTCGTTTAATCCCACTGTGTAACGTGAATCACTTAAGGTGTGTGTGTGTGTGTGTGTGTGTGTGTGTGTGTGTGTGTGTATATGTGTGTGTGTGTGTGTGTGTGTGTGTGTGTGTGTGTGTGAGATCAGATCTCCACGTGGTTCTGGTGTGAAAGTGTGACGTTTTCTCCCAACTTCTGTAAGGAAGGACGAGGAACAGCAGCGTGTGACATCACAGTCAGAGAGAAGATCAGATCTACTGCGGAGAGCGAAGACAGAGGAACGTCTCAGTAACACGTTTATTACTGTAATAATTATGAGCACTGATCATCTCATTTATTATTAATAATTATTTATATAGTCATTTGCAATAACTCTGCCTACTGCATGTGAATCATATATGAGTGCCAAACTCAACAGAAAAATGGAGAGGAAGAGAGAGAGAGAGAGAGAGAGAGAGAGAGAGAGAGAGAGGGAGAGACAGAGAGAGGGACAGAGAGAGGGACAGAGAGAGGAAGAGAGAGAGAGAGACAGAGAGAGAGAGAGAGACAGTGAGACACAGAGAGCAAGCAAGAGAGAGAGAGACAGAGAGGGAGAGAGAAAGATAGAGAGAGAGAGAGAGAGAGGGAGGGAGACAGAGAGAGAGAGAGGGAGAGACAGAGACAGAGGAAGAGAGAGAGAGACTGAGAGCAAGCAAGAGAGAGGGAGAGAGAGGGAGAGAGACAGAGAGAGAGAAAGAAAAGGAGAGAGAGAGAGAGAGAGAGAGAGAGAGAGAGAGAGAGAGAGAGAGAGAACATATTCACTGAGGGGAGCTGAATCATTCAGTACTGCAGTTAGAGTTAATATCATGAGTTAATATAATGGAGTTAATAGAGTTAATAATGTGTTATAACTGCGTGTTATGAGACTTGTATGACACTGACGTGTGATTGGTCGAGCACCAGCCAGCGCTCAGTGACCGTCTGCATGTCCTGACCACTCAGCGGCTCTCTGAGACGAACCCTGACCTCTACACGACCTCCTGTGGGCTTCCGGCCGTCCATCACCTAAAACACACACACACACACACACACACACACACAGTACATCAGGACTGCAGTAATCGAGTGAGTCAGCCAGTGAATCAGTGAGTTGGGGAGTCAGTAAGTCTGTGAGTCAGTCACTGATTCAGTTAGACAAAGAGTCTGTTAGTGAGTCAGTGAGTCAGTCAGTGAATCTGTTAATCAGTTAGTGAGTCAGTCATTCAGTAAGGGAATCAGTGAGTGAATCATTTAGTGAGTCTGTAAATCAGCAAGTGAGTCAGTTAGTGAGTGAATCAGTGAGTCAGTGAATCAGTNGTGCTCACCTCCACTATCTCGCGCACTTCACTCTCAGTCTCCAGTTTGTCCAGTTTAATGTGAGCTGTTCCTACAGGCTTATCACTCCTCAGAAAACCACTGTCACACACACACACACACACACACACACACACACACACACACACACACACACACAGTTTGATTCAGTTCAAATGTTATGGTTAATAATAATAATCTTTCACATTATGTAAAGAATCTTAGGAGTGTATTAGTTTACAAAGGCATGCGTTTAAGCTTTGTTATGTAATAAACATATTTTATTTTATTTTACTGTCCTGTACAGATGAGGTTTTGTGTGTTTGAGTGTCTCAGCGTCTCACCCTTTATGAAACACTTCCAGTTTGAGGCCTTTGGACTGTATCACTCTCCTGAAGCCGCGGTGGTTGCGGTTTATGTTTAAGGTGAAGCTCTGGTTGTACTCTACAGCGTCGAAAAGGAGAAGAGGATTAAAATAATCCACGTTAAGAAGCGACAGGCTGCATCCTGCATCATACGCACGCAACTGGAGCTGAAGTACGATGATAAACGTACTGAACTACTCCAGCCAAATCAAGCCAGCTTCGAGTTTTACAAAAACTAAATGATTCATTAGAAAAGACCGAATCTTGGGCTGAAACTGATTCAGTCTTCGCTACATTTTCTTTTCTGTGTAAAATGATGAACTGGGCGACTCTCACCGGGGCTGTTGGTGTTTTTAATCACTGCAGTTTTGTGTCTCTGGGGCTGATCCTGGAACAGACCGAATTGGTTACATCATCACTTCATGTGGATTAAAACTCGTCCAGAAATAAATTCATTCATCAACTGCGCCTGAGTTTATTGAAACATTCGTTCACTTCACGTGACGGTAAAGATTTATGCGTGTGAAGTAATCCAGGGTTAGGATCTACGGTGAGACAGAAAAGCCTGCTGAGTACAACAGGAAGAAAATAAAGTGTTTTACAGCTAAACTGGACCATTTAATCGTTATTATTATTAACACTGCTTTGCCGTATCGTTTCAGTAGCTTTAGGAGCACTCATCATCCGTGCATCATTTCATCATGAGCTGAACATCATCATTTCATCACGGCTGTGTGTTAGAGACGCACCGAGCTGGGGAAGGGGAAGTCAAACTTCACGTAAGCATCCAGGTCGTTCGACGCGACACCTGGTGGACACAGAGGAACGTAAATAAGGAGGGGAAAAATACAAAAAGAACGCTGGAGGACACGAGAGACAAATGATGATGACGAAAACACACACACACACACACACACACACACACACACGGATCAGACGTACCGTGAGGAGCGGGAAGATTCATTCCTTTAACGATCAGCACCACCATATCAGTGCTGCTGAGCTCCGGAAATATCCTTCAACACACACACACACACACACACACACACACACACACACACACACACACACACTATTTCAGTGCATTCACACCCTTTGACTGCTTCCTCATATGACATTACAGCCTTACTCTAAAACAGAATTTTTACTGTAAATAATCACGTTGAGAAAATTCTCCATGATGAAAGACAATCGAGGAATTCTCTCTCTCACATAGCTCTGCAAACATTTTTAAAAAAAAGTAAAAATAAATAATTTTGTTTTTCATTACAGATTTATTTAGCGATTGATGAGAAAGATTTTTATTTATTCGTTGAATCCCTTTTCGAGTGAGTGTGGGACGGGACAGAAGGAGGGCAAGAAACGGGGAAAAAAGTGAAAGAAGTAAAAACATTTCAACATTTCAGGGCAGGAAAAGGTGACGTGGCTCACGTGTACCTGACGGTGCGATACGTTCTCTCCTCAAAGTGGTGCTTAGGCGGCTCGAGGCCTCGGTTCTGAGCCAGCTTCAGGATCTCCAGACTCTTCTTACATCTCGCCGCCATGTTCTCAAACCTAGGAGGAGGAGCAGAAGGTTACAGAGCTGAACCTTCAGTGAGGAGAGTCAGGATCTCTGTGTGTGTGTGTGTGTGTGTGTGTGTGTGTGTGTGTGTGTGTGTGTGCGCGTGTGTGCGTGTGTGTGTTCTTACTTCGTTGTCTCAGCGATGTTCCCCATGTGAGTAAACTGCTTGGAGTAAGTCGTACATTTCTAAAGAAAGGAAAGAACATGGGGCTGAGCTGAGCGTAAACCTGTCTGTCCGTCTGTCTATCTATTCATCCATCCATCCCTCCATCTGCCTATCTATTCATCCATCCATCCCTCCGTCTGTCTATCTAATCATCCCTCCGTCTGTCTATCTCTCTCTCACCTCGTACTGCTCCTTCAGCATGGTGCTGAGCTGAGTGTAAACCTCCTCGGCTCTCTCGGACAGCTCCACCTCACTCTGATGGATCACGATGAAGTCCTCGTCCTCATCGGCGGGAGGAGACGGGACCTGACACGCGCGCGCACACACACACACACGCACGCACACACACACACGCACACACACACGCACACACACACGCACACACACACGCACACACACACACGCCACTTTGTATTTTTTTCCACATTTGTATTCATTCATTCACTCGCATTGTTATATTCATTCTCTATCTAACCATCTGTTCATCTAATTGTTCATCCATCCATCTATTCCTGTCTGTTTACCTATCCATCAATCTATCCATCAATTTATCAAACTGACTAAACATCCCTCCCTCCCTCCCTCCCTCTGTCCATCTAATCAAACATCAATCCATCTATCTATCTATCTATCTATCTATCTATCTATCTATCTATCTATCTATCTATCTATCCATCTATCAATCCCTCTGTTTACCCTCAATCCATGTGTCTATCTAATCATCTGTCCATCCATCCATTAGTCCACTTAATCTATCTATCTATCAATCTATCTATCCATCCATCCATCCATCCATGCAACAATTTATCCAATAGTGTAAACATCCATCCATCCATCCATCCATCTGTTCATCTACCTGATAATCCTCAATTTTTCTATCTAATCATACATCTGTCCATCCATCCATCTTTCTGTGCACCTAACCATTTATCTAATCCACCCGTCTCTCTAACCATCCATCTGTTTATCTAAACATCCATCTGTTTATCTAACCATCCATCACTCCACCTGAACACGTGTCAATGTAACTATCCTTTTGATCATCTAACTATCCAGTCATCTGTCCATCCATCCATCTGTCTATTCTTCTCTTTTTCTCCATCCCTCCATCCCCATCATCAGACAGACTGCTATATCCGGTGGAGGTGATGTTTCTCACCTTGCTGAAGTCGACGTGTTTGCCGCTGCGTGCTGCAGTGATCAGCGGCTCCAGGCTCTTGGCTGTGCGTAAATGCACCTTGGCCTGCTCCACGTCGTTTCTCTGTTTGGCCTGCAGCGCTGCCTTCATGTACTGCTTCTTCCGAGCCTCCAACATCTCCACCTGCTCCGTCACTGAGAAAGATAAACACCGTCACCATGAAGGAGGACAGAGTTACGACAACATCCTGAAATAAAAAAAAACACTAAACTGCTCTGATGTAACGTTTAAGCGAAGAACCAAAAAGAACGTTTCTGTCAGCTCCTGTTCTGCTGAAGACTCTGAGGAGGAACCACAGGGTGAAGGAGTTCTACTGACCCGTGGAAGACGGGTTCTCTTTCTTGGTGGTTCTCTCAGGTGAAGGTGAAGGTGAAGGAGTTCTTTTAGGATGCTGGACTGTCGGAGGAACCGTCATCGTCGGCTTCTTCTGCGTCTCCACCGCTGCTGGAGCTGCTGGAGCTTTGGGCTGAACATCAGAGAGAACGTCACTGATTCATACGTTTATTAACTGCAAGAATTCATGACTATATCACTCATGTGTTTATCCATCCATCCATCCATCTATCTATCTATCCATCCATCTCTCTATCTATTCTATCAATTCATATCTTCTGCATGCCAAAGTATCCATCCATCTATCCATCCACACATCCATATTTTTGTCTCCTTAAACATTCATCCTTCTATCTGGCTACTTAAGCATCCACCATCCATCCATCCATCCATCCATCCATCTGTCTGTCTCTTTCTGCGTGTCTATGCATTCATCCATCTCCTTTCTGTCTGCCCAAGTGTCCATGCATTTCCTCTAAGCATCCATCTATCTTTCTGTCTTCTTATGTGTACATCCATCCTTCTTTATGTAAACATCCATCCATGTAAGTATTTATACAGCTATCCCTCCATCCGTCTCTTTCTCTAAGCATCCATCCATCCTTCTATCGACTATAGCGCCTGTCCATCCATCCATCCATCCACCTTTTTTCTCCAAGCAATTGTCCATTCATACAAGTATTTATACATCCATCCATCTTTCTACTTTCTACTTTCATCTTTAAGTGTCAATCTCTGTCTTTTTCTCAAAGCCTCCACCCATCCATCCATCCATCCATCCATCCATCCATCCATCCTTCTCTCTGTTTAAGTGTCCATCCATCAATCCTTCCATCTGTTTTTTCCCTCTAAGCATCTATCCAGTCATTAATCTTTACAGCTATCCATTCATCTTTGTCTATTTATCTTTTTTCTTTCTTTCCATCCATGTCTTTTTCCTTAAGCGTTCTACTCAAGCATCCATCTCTCCATCTTTCTCCCAAGCATCCATCCGTCCTTTTAACGATAGCAGTAAATAGGCAGACCTGTCTGCTTTCTTTCTCCGTTTCCTCTTCCTCGTCGTCGTCTCCGCCCTCTGCCTCGTTAGAAGCGAGCTTATTGGCTGTTTCCAGCGCGGCAGCCAATCCCTGCTCAGGTTTAACCGCCTCCTGTCCTGGGATTGGTGGGAAACCTGGTTGCGAATGACAGATAACAAATTAGCATTTATAAAAATCGAGTGTGTATATATGTGTGTGTGTGAGTGTGTATATGTGTGTGTGTGTGTGTGTGTGTAACTGACCTGGCGGAACCGGAAGCTCTTCATAATTAACGGCTCGTCCTGCTTTATGAGAGCGGACGGCGCTCTGATATTGCTGTGGACGGCAGGAAAATGAACCGGTCGGCCATTTTGTGCAAGACTGCGTTTATTTATTAACGAACCGTACGACAAATGGGTCATGTGACCGGTTACCTTGACGATGCGATCGTACATGCGAGCTTTGCGGTCGTCGCCGTTAGCTTTAGCCTGATCGCACGTCTCTCTGTATTTAGCCATCCTCTGCTCCAGAGCTTCCAGTACGGTTTTGGGCGGAACCGGGCCGGGAGGATTCACCGCCGCCTCGTGTGCTGGAAGAACAAAATAACGAGAATTACGTCAGATAGTTTAGCAGCATTCATACGCTGATATTCTCTGAGGCCTAAGAGTCGTGTGTGTTACCCATAATGCATTGCAACCATAAACATATTTATTAGAGATGCATATCCATGTACATATATGATGTCATGCTAGTTTGTTTCCTGTAAAGCTTAGCTAGCTATGTTAGCATGCCAGTTTACACAAGTCAGGTTCTCGTAGACATCTGAGTGAACTTTCTTGTAAACCTTGGTTAGCATGTTAGCATGCTAGTTAAGCGTGTCAATTTTTGTACAAACATTTCTAGTCAATTTGATCTCTAAACATTAGCTATCTATGATAGAATGCTAGTTTAGGCTCTCGATATTCTAGCAAGCGTTTCCAGTCAGTTTTCTCTGTAAACCTTAGCTAGCCATGTTAGCATCTTAGTTAACTGTTACTCAATTTTCTCTATAAACTTTAGCTAGTGATGCTAGCATGCTAGTGAACATTTCTAGTGACTTTTCTCTGTAAAACACAGCTAGTTATGTTAGCATGCTAGTTAAAGATGTCTATGCAAACCTTAGCTAGCGATGTTAGCATGCTAGTTTATGTGGTCAGTGTTCCAGGAAACATTTCTAGTCAATTCTCTCTGTATACGCTAACTGTGTACATGCTAGTTAACCTATGCTATCAGGCTAGTTTAGGCACTTTTGTTAAAATCTGTTAAAAATACTTCTGAATAAGAGAATTTTTTTATCCGTTAAACTCTTGGCTGACCATTCAGAGAATTTTCTTAAAGAATATTAAACAGTAAAGACTATTTGCAGGATAAATAATTATGCGATTATTTATTTAAGTGCTTTATTTTTTTAATTTATTTTTCGCTTTTTTACGTGTTTAGAGAGCGTGTTTTAGCGTACTGACCCTGCATGTTCGGGGACGACTGCGAAATCTTCATAGATGGTTTTGGAGAAGTTTCCGTCCCTACAGCAGAGGAAAAAAAACAAAAAAAAAACAAGAAATTATTATTAAACTAAACAAATTTTCTTTACTTTTAACCACAAATAATTCAGAAGTAACATTCTTTAGTTTTGCACAGGAGCTATGACGCTAATATAGCTAGCAAGTAACGGAAGCTTATAGCTAAAAGAAACTGAAACTACCAAAACAGGAAGTTTAACCCGGGAGCACTGATACTGCTTTGGATGGGGATCAGTTTGGTGAATTTATCGTGTGAATTCTGGAGAAAATGGATCTTACGCACCTTCGGACAGAGGAGGAGGAAGTTTACGGAGGTCCACGCTCTCTCCTTTCTCCAGCGCCGCGAGCGCAGCATCAAAACTCTGAGGTGGAGAAAGAGACAAACAGGAGCAGTGCTGTGTAACTTCCCTCGTGACTCACGGAAAAGTGGTTAGTGTTTGTGCTGAGACGAGCAGAAAGCAGGAAGTCTAACAGCGAGAGGATCATGGCAACACACACACACGTACGCAACCGAGCACTGTGTTCAGCAACGCCAGGGGTGCACAAACTTTTATTACCGTGAGACCGCCGGCTATCTATAATAAAAGCAACACTACTATTGTTATCGAATAAATATTCCAGATCTTTTCTAGAGTCTTTCCAGATTTTCCCAGAAATCTTTAAAAATATTTCTAGACTGTCTTCAAGTGTCTGGCTATTTTTAAAAGATCTCTAACTGGACAAAAACTGAAAAGAAAACATCGAAATATGGGTCTTTTCAAAGTCTCAGTCTCTCCAGAATTTTATTATAAACGGTTCTCAGTTTTACGCACGCTCACATCCACATGTGGAAACGAGCGCCTTCACGTCACAGAACTTTCCAGACTTTTTTTTTCTAAACCTGCACAAAAAGCCCTGTGTACTGAGACACAACTGAACAACAGAGTCTTGTTTATAAACTGAGAGAGAGAGAGAGAGAGAGAGAGAGAGAGACAGAGAGAGAGAGAGAGTCAGAGAGACAGAAAGAGAGAGTCAGAGAGAGAGAGAGAGAGAGAGAGAGAGACAGAGAGACAGAAAGAGAGAGAGAGTCAGACAGACAGAGATACAGACAGACAGAAAAACTAAAAAATACAGAAAAAAAAAGAAACAAATATATAAAACAGACAGAGAGTAGGAGAATAAGGTGGCAGGCAGAGAAACAGGTGGCAGACAGACAGACAGGTGGCAGGCAGACAGACAGGTGGCAGACGGAGAGACAGACAGGTGGCAGACAGACAGAGAGACAGGTGGCAGGCAGACAGACAGGTGGCAGGCAGAGAGACAGATGGCAGACAGACAGGTGGCAGACAGACAGACAGACAGACAGGTGGCAGGCAGACAGACAGGTGGCAGGCAGACAGACAGACAGGTGGCAGGCAGACAGACAGACAGGTGGCAGGCAGACAGACAGGTGGCAGGCAGACAGACAGACAGGTGGCAGGCAGACAGACAGGTGAAAGGCAGACGTTCCTCTCACCTTGCTGCTCTTCATGTGTGTTTTGGCCTGTTCCAGATCTCCGGCTTGTTTCGCCCTCAGAGCGGCCGTCCTGTACTGCTTCTGTCTCTCCACCAGCGTCTCCTTACTGGGGGCACTTACTTTTGCATCTGTGCGTAAAATCACAAACCCAATAAATCTTTTTTAATCCTAAAGAAAGTGCCAGTTTTCTCAGATTCCAGAGCGGCACGTTCAGGAGACACGACGCTTTAATCGGCAGAGACACTGATCAGATGCTAGCGGTGGATATTACCACAATAAAACTCCTCACTTTATAAACTCACCTGCAGGGGATTGTGGGAAACGCTCCTCCCCTGCTGAGATCGCGCGAGACGGACCGTCACTGCCGGGCGAGGTCTCTGCTGAGGACACTTTCACTTCCTGTGGGCGGGGCAGAAACAATGACATCATCCTATAGCACATCCTATCAGCGTCCAAAAGTTACGAGAAAATCTGTTTTCATTTTGATTTTTATTTAAAATCACAAAAAAACTTTTCTGTATTGAATAATAAACTGCTTAATGTTGTGTTGCAGAAAGAAGCGAAGAGGCGCCAAAACTTTTCCTATCATCAAGAAATTCAGATTTTTTTTTTTAAATGTACAAATTTACAACTTTCTTAACCCAATAGGCCACGCCCCTTCTCCTGGGTAACCAGTGCTGCATGGCCTTCATTTGCATATGGAATCTGATTGGCTCTTGTATTTTATGATGCAATAACGCTCCTGTAATGAGATTCTCAGCCGTTTCCTAAAGAATGTGGCTTAATTTTCAGATTTAAAATCCCCTGAAAAATGTATTTATTCACCACCATTTTTTTTCCTCAATGAACCAAAAGCAAAAAAACAATAAATCGGCTTCGCGTCACAATCTTCAGCGCGTTGGAGCGTTACATTACAGATTTAAACCCTTTCGAGAACATTTCAGATCAGCACTCGTGCGAACCGGCAGCGTGGACACGGAGAGGGTCTCCGGGGACGCGGGCGAAGTCTCCACGGCGCTGTCCGACTCTTCGTGATGCTCGGGTGGAGGCGGGGCGGATGTGGGCGGAGCCGGAGGAGGAACAGCGTCGCTACGGTTACCAGACGCCACCGGAGGCGGGATCTCCGTTTCGTTTATCTTTCCTCCTTTACGAACGGACGATAGCATGCTCTGTAGGGTCTGGGGGAGAAAAAGATGAGTAATTAATCAATCAATTAATCAATCAAATAATAATAATAATAATAATAATAATAATAAAGGCAGGGTGTATTTGGTATTATATGCCAAAAATCAACACTATTAAAACCTTAAATATATAAATAACAAAGAAATAAGTAATAAAGAAAGTAAAGATTCACAGATTCTCCTAAAGCACAGGAAGTGATGATAAGACAGTAAGATGAAGGAATAGTTTTGGCACCTTGAGCCCTCTGTCGTAGCGGCGAGCTTTAGCCGACTCTCCTGCAGCTTTAGCGTTAGCTACGGCCGCGGTGTACATGACGATTCTCTCCTGAAGCGTGTGTTCAACACTACCACATACTGCTGCTGGGGGGGTGGTGGTGGACGACAGCTTCACTTCCTGTGGGCGGAGCAATGACAGTGACTTCATCAGTACATAAATAGTCAGACGTCCTTGTGCATCCTATTTGTTTCAGTACAGACTCTGTTACAGATGTTTATTTTCTGACTTCTACATCACTGATTCAGTACAAAAACATTTTAGACTCCAGACATTAGTTTT
>CM074965.1:18247110-18266994 GCA_037577455.1 Pangasius macronema | reverse complement strand
ATTCACTCCCCCACCTACAATCCCTGCCGGACCCGAGACTCGAACCCACCACCTTCAGGTTCACCTTCAGGTTACACATCCCACTCTCAGACCATTAGGCCACGACTGCCCCCTAATAATACTTCCAACATGTTACTGATAACAAGCCCAAACGTAGAATAGCTGCTTTTCTAAACCAAGTTCTCAAGGCCGAGAACTGAAAAGATAAATAATAAAAGCTTAAATAAGCTTAAAATGTGGGAAGAATCGTCCTCATAAATAATGTTATTGAGTGGAGAGTCGAGTCCTGGCCTTTTTTTTTTTTTTTTTTTTTAAACATTCCAAATAAACTCCTTGTGTCAATGATTTGTGTCTTTCAAAAATGGAGAGAAGGAGAGAAGGGAATCATTGGAAAAAAAAGAGAAGTGGGGAAGAACATTCATTTTTATTACAGCAACTCAATCCCTGAGTGCAGACTTTCAAAATAAATAAATAAATAATTTTTTAAAGCAGATGCCCATTTGTTTGCCCTGCATTCAAAACCCAAAGTACTGAGAGACGAGATTAGCGACTCACCCGGAGTGAGAGTGATGCCCCACCACCAGCTCCAGGGCATGAACGAGTGGTGAAAGATGTGCAGGAAAGTCACCTGACTGTGTTTCTTCCTCAACACGAAGAAGACCTGCAGAACAAAAACCACACACACACACACACACACACACACACACACAGGAATGAAGAATAAAGCGAGCATTGTAAAGAATATTGATGAAAAGCATTGCAGAGTAAATGAATGAGATGCAGTGAGGTGATGCAGCTGTGCTTCTCTTATACAACACAAAACCCAAAAAGACGTCCAGAGGTGATCGCTACGTAGCAAACACTTCAAAAACAGAATACATCGGACACATAAGGCTATAAAACACAGACAGAGAGGGAAAGTCCTTACAGTGTCTAGAAGTTCAATATATTTTGAAAAGTAGAACAGCCAGGCCACTCGGATCATCTGTAGAAAGAAAAAACAAAAACATCCAGCTGTAATTCCACACACACTTTCCAAACCACAAGACAGGAATAAACCACCGATCCAGAAAAGTTACTGTTCCCACCCTAATCACAAACACGGGTGTTTTATTCCTCTTACACCACAGCAACTTACCAGCAGTTACAGTTTTTATTTATTAAAGAAGGACAAGTCATTACTTTTCATCCCTTTATAGTCACGTTTGATGTTGTGGAGCATTCGTGAAACAAGTTATTTCCTGTTTTCGCTTAGGCTATAGCAGCTATAAACGATAAATCAGCTGATATGTAATGAGATGCTGATGTTTACCCTGAGAGCCTGCGGGCTGGTCGAGACGTCGATGAGGTCACATCTCCACGTGAACGTCGTCGCCCAGCCGGACATCATGAACTGAGAAACAGTGAGAAATGAAAATGAAGTGAATTTCCTCCTTTCAGGTTAGACACGTTTCGCGTCTAGATCGTGAACTCTCACATGCAAGATGT
Organism: Pangasius macronema; assembly: GCA_037577455.1. Taxonomy (NCBI): domain Eukaryota; kingdom Metazoa; phylum Chordata; class Actinopteri; order Siluriformes; family Pangasiidae; genus Pangasius; species Pangasius macronema. The sequence continues at coordinate 18,265,506 of CM074965.1, read as the reverse complement.
CATTCAGCCTGGATTAAAGAGCGATGATGTCATCGAGTAATTGAAGAATGATTGACAGCTGTGGAATTCGCATGTCATGTCGTTGGGACGGGTTATTTCAGGCCCTGGTTTGCTTTAACATTCTTTCATGGGCCATGCGATAAATTTCTTATTTATTTTAAGGTATATACGCGTACATACTACATCAGTACTGTTATACTCTTCTACTATCAGCGTGCAGTAGATTAATATTATATTTGTGTGCACTTGATATTTTACTCAGTCACAAACAATTCGTTTGCCTTAAAGACAAAACTTCAGAATAATGAAGGTTGAAATCTGATTGGCTGTTCGAAAAATAGCTCGTGGTGAGGAAAACGTGGTTGAAAGTGGGCGTGTCGTGGCCAGATTTATTAAAACTGGTACACGTTTAAAAAAAAATAAAAAATTCTGAGCACTTAAGATGACCCTCTCGGAGTTCTTCATCCTCTGCTGGGGAACTGTTAAAGGCTCTAAGTAGAATCCTTTTCTGGAAGCTAACAGAGAACCCATTACCTGGGTACGTCTGTGGTACAAACTCCAAATTACTGATCATTATATTCTTCTTAATATTTAGAACCTATCATGGTTCCAGGTAGAACCCTTACTTATCCCACAAACCCTTAAAGAGCCTGCTTTCTAAAAGCACGTGTGTTGACCGGCTAAGTGTGTGGAACTCCAAAGTGTTGCTCAAGAATTCTTCTTAATGCCTAGAACCTGTCACGGTTCAGAGCAGAACCCTTGTTTATCTAATGAACCCTTAAAAACCCTTGAGGAACCTTTTTTTCCCCTAAGTGCATCTGGGTAAAGTGTGTGGAACTCATTATTATTTGTCATTATTTTCTTCCTAAATAGCACTTAGCTAAACTGTATGGTACTTGGTATATTCTTAGAGAACAGGTTCTTCAAGGGTTCTTCTTCATCTTAAAGGGTTACTTAATGGTTCTTCTGGTAGGGAAACATTTTGTTGTAGAGTTCTACATAGAATCTTCAAGAGTTCCCCTCAAAGGGACAATCAAAGGTGTATATTGTAAAGAATGTTACTAGCAAAGTCAGAGTATTTAACATTATCAGGGAAGCAGAAGTCCATCAGGTTCTGCTGCTGTCTCGTTAGGTTCTCTTCTTCAGAGGCGACAATAAAAATTTTAAAAAATGAACCAATCCCATGGTGAGCACTGGGTTTGGAATGATCTCACCCTGAAGCCCTGGAAGGTATCAGATTGGGTTTGACGTATTTGATGGATTTGCTCACGTCTTTTATCCTCACTCTGAGAGTTTAACTGACAGTTTAATAGGTTTTATGCAAAGTCCGACGGCTCGGAAAGGAACATTATTTCCATCTTTAAGGACAGGCGAGAGCACATGTGAATAAAATTTGCAAGTCGATTTCCTGTCATGGGAATGAAGGGAAATCGGAATGACCAGGAATGACAGAAAGGAGAGAATTTAAGGACCGAGCTCCGTGAAGAGAAGCGCCGTGAGGAGAAGCGCCGTTTCCCACCTCGTAAACGATGTAGGCGTTGAAGAACACCATGCAGAAGTTGTAAATGACCATGGGGGTTTTGAGGTCGTAAGGTTTGCGGTTGGCCATGTAGCGCGGCCCGACGTACAGCACCAGAAACACATAGCTCAGTAAGATGAGGGTCATCTGGACCGGGCTCTGCATCAGCGGGTAATCCCGGACTCGTGCGTCTGAGGACAGATAAAAGATCATTTACTTTATACCTGACCAAAAATAATGTTTCAGCAAATCATCAGAACAGACAGCTGGACAGACTATTACCATATTTTCTGGACTATAAGACTCTTTATTTTTGCTTTTCAGCAGTTTTTTAATTACCGTAATTATAAATGCGACTTGCCCATTTGTTAGTGTCTTTACGGTAGGCTCTACTACTCCACAATTTACGGGAAGGTTACGGGAAGCTAGAACGTTTTTACTTTGGTGGTAACTTTGACGAGCCAGTGTAAAGCCAACTGGCCAATACGAAGCCCTGTACACATTTAGTTACTGCTGTAATCCAAGTTGATGAATAAATCTGGAGCGTTAAATGACGTAAATGCGGATAGCAACGGTTGCTATGCAGAAATTAGAGGGGCAAGAAAATTAGACAGGGCTCGGGATTGGACAGGCAGGACAGAGGGATTGGACAGGTCAGGACAGAGGGATTGGACAGGTCAGGACAGAGGGATTGGGAAAGTCAGGACAGAGGGATTGGGAAAGTCAGGACAGAGGGATTAGGAAAAACAATACTACGGCGATACTAATGGGACAAACACTGAACTAAACCACAGAAAACAAACATTATTTAAAAAAAAAAGCTGGAACGCTAATGTGAAATTTCACAACAAAGCAATTTATAGACATTTCTTCTTTTAAAGTGGGCGTGTCTTATATTCTCGGGTGACCCATAGTCTGGAATATACAGCAATCGACGCAACTATCGTTGAACTTGGGACTCAGGTACAGGGGTTACACCTGGTCGTGGAGTAACGTGTGTATGGTTGGTTAAAAGCATGATGATGTCACCAGTAGGAAGAGAAGGATGAAAGTATGAAGAGGTATTGCTAGATAACCTAGCATGGTATAGGATAGCAACCTGCTTTTATATGTTTATTCAAGAAAACATTCTTTTCGCTGCCCTTAGATGTTATACACTTGTGTCATGCAAATCCAGCTGTAAATAAAGCTAGTAAACACACATCAGCTGAGCTAGTTAACTGCTGGGAAATGATACAGCCAGATAATAATAATAATAATAATAATAATAATAATAATAATAATAATCATCTACCTAGTTTACCAAATTGTCGGCTGTTTAATGCCCAACGCTGACAAGCTCGCATGTTTACTGATATCTTTTACTACACTGTTACTCTAACGCTAGCACATAGCTAACAGCCCGTAAATCAGCTAGCTGGATTTGTTTGCATGCGATACTGTCATAATTTGAATACTGGGTCACGATTGGCTCAAACCTAATTTACGACATCACAAAGTGAGGCTTTTTCCACTCACAGCGAACTCACCTGTCCTTTTGAGGAGGTAGTCGTAGAACCTCATGATATTTGAAAACACGTCCTGAATCATCCTTCTTGTGTCACTTCAGCTGAATTGTAAACTAAAAAGAAAAAAAAAAGAAAAGAAGGAAATGAGTGAAAAAAAATGGGACATCAGGCAGCTTTACAAATACACCATTAATACACTATCCATGAGTCAACAATGAGCAATGAGCGAGCTAAAGCAAACAGGAAACACCTGTCCAGGTGCGCAGAATAAACACCAGACCCTGAGCTCGGGAGCTGATCTGACAGACGAGTGACAGAGCCGTGATAAAAAGAAAGGAGAAGCCGTTAATTTGCAAAGGCAAATGCCGTGTGAGACCCGACACGGCGAGCTCGTAAAACTGATCACGGCACATTAAACCTCATTCCTGCGCTCGTGAGTACGACGGCGTGCCGTCAGCCTTCAGCACCGCGACCTGCTCGACTAGTCAGACTACACGCGTGCTCGACAGGATGACACAGACCTGCAGAGAACAGCCAGCACTGATGAGACAGAACGTCACAAATGCTCCCGTTCTTCTCAAGAAGGTCAGGAACGAGTAAAGAACGAACAAGAACAGATCAGGATGAAGATCAGGAGTTGTCTCACACGGCGTTTCCTCTGTAGGACTTCACGGTAAACCTTCATCCAAAAAATATATATATATGGAGGGAAACCAAGTGCCATACTACATTCTGAAGGGTTCAGTGGTTGTCCTTGAAAGAATGTTTGAGAAAACCCTTACTTACTTGCAGAACCCTCGCAGAAGCCTCGCAGAACCCTCGCAGAACCCTCGCAGAAGCCTCGCAGAAGCCTCGCAGAAGCCTATTTTCTTCTTCTTAGAAGACAATGAGCACTAATTTGGAGTTTGTGTCGCACACTTACACACTTAGAAGAAAAAAAAGGGTTCTTCGACGGTTCTTCGAGGGTTAACTGGATAGTTAAGGGTTCTTAGCTTAAAAAACACTTAGCATCTGATAGGAAAAGCCTTTTTGTTGTAAGGTTCTATGTACAACCATTAAGGGTTCCACAGGACAAAGTGGGGCAAAGTGGAAAATACAAAATAAATAAATAAATAAATAAAGTGGAAATTTCCCCCCAAATATAATATGCGATGCACATGAAGATATTCAGGTTTAGTAACAAAGCAGCAGCAAAATAACTGTTAATTATTTCCCTGTTAAAATCTATAAAAATACCATAACTGTGGCGTCACTGATTATTTTTATTTAGCAGCTTTAATATTAAATTGTGAGCACGTGGGTTGGTCGGTGTTACAGATGATACAGATCGTATCCCTGATAACAGTTTACTGAAGATATGAATAACGTATCGTCATATCAGTCAGTAAAATGCTGAGGAAATTTCTGGAAAGAAGCTAATGTCATGGCTAATGTACAGTGCTGTGGTTGAGTTAGTGCTCCCTCAGCCTTCATTTAAACTTTTATATTCAGACATTTAAAAAAAAAAAGTGCTAAAATGTCTTTATCATCATTGATGAATGTTAGCGGTGTCACATTCTTTCCTGTCCTGACAGAAACAAAGAAAAATAAGAATATAAACCTTTGTCCAAATTGTAGTAAGCAAGGAAGAAAAAAAGACAATTAAAAGTGTCTCTACTCAAAAATTAAGAGACCTTTTAAAAATCCATCTGTATTTCCTCAGATTAATCAAAAACGCTCTAAACTGTCCATGTTAGATTTTACTGCCTGCAGTAAGGGTGTGTCACTCTTTTCCCTTTTCACAGAAACAAGGAATAAACAAACAAACAAACAAACAAACAAACAAACAAACAAACCTATTCCATATCAAACTCCAGCACTAAAAGTTTATTTCAGAGTAAAATTTCTATTTAAAGCTACAAAACAGGAACGATTGCAGTATTTTTATTTCACTGTAAACCTGCATTCCATCATCTCAGAATTTCAGTTCTGTTCCAGTAAATTTGACTCAGAAATAATAATTAAAATAATAATTAGTCTTTCTGGTCCTAACAGAAACAAGAAACAAGCAAAAAGCTTCATTCCTTATCATCACTCAGTCTAAAACGTCTTTCGACATCGCACGAGGATTCCTATGATCAGTATGTTGATTAAACTAAAGTAAAATGCTGAGGTAATGAGTTATCTGTACTACAGCAGTGTCACGCCCTTTACTGTCCTGATGGAAACAAGTGAAAGCTTTCATACTCAAGTCTACATGCCTTCGTTTCTGAATAAAACTTTCTATTTAAAGTAATATTAAATGAGAGCAGGTTTTCAACTCACTGTAAAAGCTCATTTCAATCTCATCCAAACAACAACAACAAGTTACTCATTGATTTTTCTAAAAACCTCTTGATTATGTGACAGTGCGACACATTTTTCTGTCCTGACAGAAACAAGCAAAGCCTCCACCTTCTTTCCTATTTCTTATAAATAGTTCTGAATTAAATGATCAGTGATTTGTCAGTTTTTTGAATCCTAAACTAAAATGTGTAGGAAAAAAAGTGGAAAAAAAACATCTACAAATGAAAATCCTGATCAAAAGACAGTTCCTCAGATTTAGCTCAAGTTCATTGCAGCTCAGACCTTAAATAAAATCCCAAAAAAGTTTCATTGTTGTTAAATTTCACAGTTTAGAAAACAGTGGTGTGGCTTCATCTCCTGCCCTGACAGAAACAAACCCCTGTTCAGAGAAACCAGGTAAAAAAAAACAATCCTGTCATTTATTAGAAAATTTCCATTTACAGCTACAAGCCATCAGCATGATGAACCTGTATGACTAAGTGAGTAAAGCCAGTCAGACAGGTGAGGTGAAGAGGAGCCGAGCGAGAGGTGCAGGTACACGAGGACAGGACCGGGTGAGGAAAAGACAGATTGTGGCTCAGATATGACGAGAATGATGAATTTCAAGTGTAAATCTGAGAAGAGACAATGTTTAGTTTCTGGTATCTCTCTCTCTCTCTCTCTCTCTCTCTCTCTCTCTCTCTCTTTAGGAAAATTAGAAATGAATGTAAAAAGGAAGAAGGAGCACACGGTGAAGATATGAACATGAGATTTAAAAGTTAAAATGTTCATCATTTATCAGTTAAGTGTGTAAGTGACTTGTTTCTCACCTGTTACTTCACACCTCAGGCCCAATGTGCCAAACACTCAGCCCTCCAAATCTGAGCCAACTCCAAACTAAAGTCAGAGGATATGTGGCTGTTTTTGAGCTTCAGCCCTGAAGGTCTTCATTTAAACGCTGTTCCCAGCAGCATGAGGAAGAAAAACCCAGAAAAACAGAAAAAAAGAAGGTGTGTTCGTTGGTAGTGACAGAGCAGAAGTGAATGAGAACCTCAGCTCTGAATTTAACTGAGAGTAAAAGTCACCAGGCACTGAAACCCCACCCACCTTCTCCTTTCAACCACACCCTGCCCTGGCCACGCCCACTGCGACCAAATCCAGGCTTCCTACTGGCTGCTGAAAGAATGCCTGATCTTCAGCACTGCTTTGGTCTTGCTATGCTGAAGAAGTGGGTGAGAAATCAAGGGATGATCTGTGTGTGTGTGTGTGTGTGAGTGTGTGTGTGGTTGATAATGAAAAGCTGTATTGTTCAAGCCACAACACACACACACACACACACACACACACACACACACAGCTTTTTAGTTTGCTGTAACAGTCAGTTTTAGACGCGAAACATGATCAACAACAACAACGATAACGAAAAAGATTTTATTCATCAAAACTGTTTGGATGAAGCTGCTCACTACAATCACTGTCACGAATAATTAACATTTTAATGAAATTAAATAAAAAACAGCTCAATATTGTGATGAATATACATTACACAGCTTCGGCAGTCATATTCGTTTAAACACACACTATATAGACGGAACATCTTTATCTACGTACGCACAAATTGTTTTTCTTTTCTTTCTTTTTTTTTAAAAACTATTATCATTTTAAAGTTTGAAATACAAAATATGGGTTTTTGTGTCTTTAACATATTCATTATATAAAGTGTATATATTATTATAGTTTCAATAAAAATGTGGGATTTTAATGCGCAATCTTAATATTTTTAACACATATTTTGCCACATTTTATTTTTAAACATGCTTTTTAAATTTTCAATCGATAATTGGGACGTAAATGTCTTAAATCTGCCGTTTTATTGTCTTTCCAGTAGAATTAGTTTTTAAACCATTTGTCATTTGTAGTTTCTGTTTTTAATAGAAATTTGGGATTTTATTCTTGAGGTCTTGAGTTTGTCTTTTTTATTATTTTCCGATTTTTTAAAAATGTTTAAATGTGTTTTTTTTTTGTTTTTTTTTTTTAATTTTTACAATCGATATTCGGGTTTTTAATGTCGCACTCATTCCTTAATACCATATTTCCGGTTGAATGTTGGGACTTTTAATGTCTCAAACTTGTCACTTCAATGAAAAGTTTGTTTTTTATTTGAGATTTTAAGATCCTAAACTTTTCACTGTCTTTATAATTTGGGTTTGTACCGTCCTCAGTGTTTGACTCGTAATTTATGTTTTTAGTTTCTTCTTTTCAAAATAAATGTTTTTAATATCATAAAGCTCTTTTTCGCTTCAGCCTCCACGTGAGGCCCTGCTCAGCGTCGCGCCGCTCGGTGAGAGTGCTGAGACTGAAACCGGCTGCAGATCTGATCTGAAGGAGATCGGTGATGATTCGGATGCATACATGACTTCGGAATGACTTTAAGACGTATCTCGGAGTGGGATCACTTTCTTTCTTTCTTTTTTTTTTGTAGCCCGTAGAAACCAGCAAACACTTTCAATCAGCATTAGATCAAAGGTCTTTGTTGTACACCTCTATTTATATGTAAAACTGTTACAACACTTGATGTATGGCTCTTCAGTTACTGTGTGTGTGTGTGTGTGTGTGTGTGTTTTCTCATTGCTTAATATCTTCACATTCCTTTATATGAATAAAGCTCATGAGTATGATGAATATCAGCCCATGATAAGTGACTCTGGATCAGTGTTCTTGGCTCTGCGTCCTCACTGAGCCGTCAGCGGGTGCGTTCCTCTGGACTGCGGAGCCGCAGGTCCGACTCGTTCCTCCGGTTCTGGGCGTGACATCGCGAAGGCCTTCGGCTCCATTCCAGGAGGACAGGAGGAGGGAAACAATCCGAGAGGAATTAGAGGAATCCGGATATAGTGGGAGGACAGCCATTTCACACACACACACACACACACACACACACGTCTATTTACTCTTATTATCCTTGTAAGGACCTTTCACTGATAATAATTATTAATGTAGCTAATTAATTACACTATCTCTAATTAAATCATAATTAATTAAATCTAACTCTAATCTTAACTTCAGTAGCCAAAATGAAAGATTTAGGATCTTTTAGTTTCTAAAAATAAAATAAAATAAAAGCAGTTTTCCTAAACTGTCTAAACTGTCACATATTCCTAACCTTGTAGAGACATTTTTAGACACACACACACACACACACACACAGAGAGGCTGATGTTTAGAGCATTGTTCTTAAAATCTCACAAAACTCATTTTTAGCTCACACAGTTTGGCGTCTCTGCACATCAGCATCACACACAGAAAGGGGGCGTGGCCTAAAGTTCGAGACAAGCAAGCGAGTGCGCCATAATTCAATGCTAAACGTCCATTACCTGCTAGCTACATTAGCCTCGTAGCTCCAAACACGCAAAGACATCTCAGCTGATAGACTACGTTTATGAAACTTTTTTGAAATTTATTGTTCAATAACTTTATTTGCTAATCAGCTTGCGTATAAAGTTTAAAACTCAAGGTCAGGATGAACAGTTTGTACTCCAAGGAAAAAAAACAATAATGAAAATTAAACAAATCCTAATATTTGGAAGAGTTAAAAAAAAACAAGCTAATCTTAAACACAATGCAGAAAAGATCAAACTAATACATCTCTTTTAGTAGTTCAGACTTTAGGCCACGCCCCCCTACCTGAATCTGATGACAAACTAGCTAGCTTAATATCAAACCTAGCTACCGGTTTACACAATACAAGAGTTAGCGTAATGATGGTTAGCTTGTACTGAACTTGTCGTTCTGGTTGACTTTATGTCTGTCCTTCTACAGCCAGCTCTAAAATTATTGGCACCCTTGAAAAATACTTATCTTTACGTTAACAAAAACGATTAGGATAAGAATGTCTCTCTTTTTTTTATATTATCTCTCAAAAACTTGAAAAAAAGTAAAAAAAAATAAGAAATCTGGAACGATTGTTAATTTTCCAGGAGTGTTCGATGCTAAACTGGAGGATCTACGCGTCTAACACGCGTCGTTGTCCGGGTCCGGGTCCGTCGTCAGTGCGTTGTCGTGTTGTACACGCTTCTGTCTGTTATGTGCTGATGCGAGTGTTAGAATGAATTCCGTGCTGATGCTATTAACGCATAAACACACATAAACTAATCACCGAGATTCACTCAGCTGATGTTCAACACAAAAAAGTCTCTAGAAACCTCTCTTTCACTCCCACCATCTCTTCCCTTCCATTAACCTGGAAAATTGGACAAATCGAGTTTCCTGGTCACGCGGAATGAAGCCGGGGTTTAGCATTCCTTCAGCGCTGTAATGGAGAGAAACAAGACATCGCTCTTTATTGTCCTAAATTAAATCACATGCCTCTTCCTAACGTCTGCGTTAAACTGAAATAAGATAGTTACATTATTTTTACCTCAGGTTTTTCTCTTTTTAAAGTCTTTTCCATATGTGTTACACTCTATGTGATAAGCAAGGGCTAAGCAATTTAGTCTTTGCTAATTTCCAGAAAAAAAAGGCTAATGGCTATAATTATCTATTAAAATAATTAATGTAGTGTTTGCTAACCTAGCTACTGGCTTACATAATACATTAATTAATGTTAGCTAGCTTGTTAATGAAACTAGATACTGGTTTACACAATATAATATTTAGCCTGATGTTAGCTAGCATCAGTAAATCAAGCTACATTTGTGGTACCTTGTAAGTTGTAATGATGTCATCTCCCAACTTGGGATATTCGATGTGTGAAGTGTGTGTGGGGGAAAAAGCCTTTTGTACGTAAAGCTCACAATATATAGTCTCATGTTAGCTAGCTTGCTAGCAAAGCAAGCTACTTTGTTTACACAGTACAACACTCTCATGTTAGCTAGCTTGCTATCAAACTTGGCTGTGGGTGTTGCACAATATAGCTGGCCTAATATTAGCTAGCATGGTAGCTTAATTTGCTAGCTATCTACTGTGTTTACAAAACAATAGTAATAATAATAGTCTAACATTAGCTAGCTTGTTATAGGTTTACACAATAATTTACACAATATAATAAACTAATGCTAGAATTCTAGGAAACCTAGATACTGGTTCACACAGTATACTAGTTAGCATAATGTTAGATAGCTTGCTACTTAGTTTAGACAAAATAATAAATAAATGTTAGCAGACTTGTGACATTAGATACTGATTTTAATGTTTATAACGGTTTGCTTAATTTTGCTAGCTTGTTAGCAAACATGGTTACTGCTTTACACAATAAATAGTTAGCCTAATACTAGCTAGCACCAGGGTGAAATTAGCATTAGCCACACAGTTCAGCTATTAGCTGAGCTATCTGAACAAAGTACTGCACCAGTGTTAGTTAGCTAATTAGTTAGCTAATGTTACCTCTGCAGCTGTAGCTGTTTGAATTTAAGTATCTAGCCAAATTCACAAACAAGCTAGCTAATGTTGGGGTATTTTATCATGGAATTGAAATACAACAATAGCGAGTTAGTTAACATTAACTCTAAGAATTATATTGTGTAAACAAGCTAACACGCTAACATTAGGGCTATTTATGATGTTGTGTAAATCAGTATTCATGTTTGCTAGCAAGTCTTAGCCCTTACACCTTCAGATTATTGATTCCTTTAGCATCTGCCTTTAATACAGTTCACTTGTGACTATTATTATTATTATTGTATTCTCTGTTGTGATTCATTGTTGATGTTTTTTTTAAATATGGCAACACTCATGGAAGTTTTATTAGCATTTGATGCTAAGTAGTGGTATAATAATTTTATTTGTATGGAGCCATTTCTTAGTCATATAAAATCATATCTGAGGTAAATGTTGATGTTCCTGATATTTCTGTCTTGTTTTCATTGTCATTCTGCTTTTGTAATGTTTGTATATTTAAAAAGAAATTAATTCCACATGCTAGCTTGCTAGCTAAATCATCTCAATCGTAGATCCTTTATGTTTTCTAGTTGCCTAGCAACACCTTTCTCACACCTTTCTCATAGCAACACAAGTGAGTCATGAGCTTCCTGTTAACTTTATATCTCTAACCATCTCTAACCATATATATATATCTACAATCAGCTCTAAAAGTATTGGCACCATCTACTTCATTTCCTTTAGGACATTGCACTCTCTCCTTTTTTTTTTTTAAATGATAATATAATCTCAAAAACATTTTAGGATTTTCTAGAAATATTTAATATGAATACATTTATCATTTGTCAAAAATGTGAAAACCTGCCAACCGTTTTTTTTTTTTTAAGGAAGAAAACCAAACAACGTTCACTATAAAGAACACCGACGGCTCTTTACGTCGCGTAAATAAAATGTTTTAGATGTCCAAGAAAAGTCAGAAATTCCCTCAAAACTCAAAAATGAGTCAGTTTTGCAATCGTAGTTCACACTCAGTGTAGTTCAGACTAGCAAGCAAAAAGTCTCTGATATCGTAGTAGCTATAAATCTAAAGCTAACAAGTTAAATAACGCACTAATCAGTGTGAAGATCGGTTGTCTGATTTACACGTTATGCTCTACTAGCTTCATTCCCAGATTAGATTAGATTAGCAAAACATGCTAACTGTACTAGCTCGCTAGAGGCAGCGGCGATCTCGGCTACTTCCTTCCAAGCTTTTTTTAAAATTTTTCTTTGCAACATCTCTATAAACATTTAATGAGAAGTCGTACATCATTCCAGGATAAGATGAAACCACGATTATGGAAACTAATTGCTCTTAGGAACTAAAGTTGTGAGCGGGGAACCGAAGAGCCGACGGACCATGCGATTGGTCTGAGGAATCATCCGAGATGATCGCTTTACAGCGTCGCACCTAGTTTGCACAGAATTGAGAAAATCTTTCTTTTAATTTTCACGTCGTATCTTGTAGCTATCATGTAAATCATGGCTTCATGCATTTAAAAGTTTAAATAAACAGAATTGTAAAGTTATATATAAACAAATGTCCAAGATTCAGCACTGCTTCTAAAACAGTGTGTGAGATTGACCGTGCTGTTCACTCGTTCGTACAAAAGATCAGATTTTCCTCGAGTCTTATCTCTTCCAGTGACGCACGTGCTCAGACGACACTCTGATGGATTTGATCTAACACGGGTTCTCAGATTTGTTGTTTTTTAGAACGACACGCTGTTGTTAATGTGAAAGGAAATTCTGATGTAAGTATTCAGACGATTCTACTTTTGGACGCTGCACTGCAAAATTTAACATCATAGCAAGTGATAATATGTTGAATATAGTCAGATTTAGTCAGTATGTCCTATATAAGATCACAATTAACCAAATGTGAGTTTATTAAACCTATTTCTAGATTTGTTTTTACTCATTTCATTTTTCTATTTGCAGATAATTTTGCTTCTTTCTAGAAATAATTGCTTAAAATGAGAACAAGACTTTCACAATTTCAAGCTTGAAATGAAAAAAAAAAAATCTAAGAAGAACTAGGTTTTAGTCAGCTATTAGTACTGAATATTTAGTATAATTGGTTGGGTGTAATCTTGTGAGAGAAAATATGAGATGAAACTGACTATATTCAAGATATTTTCACTCGCTAAGGTGCTTTTTCTTTTGCAGAAAGAATGTGCTGTATATTAAAATTGTCTACTTTTCATGAAGGGTGCCAATAATTCATAATACATTATGGAGATTTAAAAAAATAAACATTAGCTGTGCAGCGTACAGGAAGTTGTTGTCTCTGGTTTCCTTTCTGACCAGCAGATGTAGCTGTAATCCATCATATCACCGAGGATGTGGCGTTATTATTGTGTTCATACTGACACAAAGCGCTGGAGAGAGCGAAGCATAGTGTGTTAATCCAGTGAGTGTCAGGTGTTAGTCATTAGAGAGTGATAATCAGCAATTCAGTTTAATTCAGTTTAATTTGTGTAGCACTTTTAACAATGGACATCATCACAAAGCGGCTTTACAGAAATATAAACACAGGATGTGATAGATATTCGAAATTTATGAATTCATCCCTAATGATCTATCCCTAATTTATCCCTAATAACCATAATACTCGTTTGCTGTTACCATATGAATAAAAAAATAAGTTGTTTAGATAGTTTTTTGTGATATATCAATATGTAAATTTCTACTTCTGTTTGATTTAAGTATTTATTGTCACTGATAATGTGCTAACTGTGGTTGTGTGTTTAACCGTGGTTGTGTTTTGCGCTGCCTCCTTGGCCAGGTCCGTCCTGTAACAGAGAGTTTATCTCAGTGAGTTTTGGCTCCTGGTTGAATAAAGCTTACATGAGATTTCAGTTTCCGGTGATCCAGAAGATGAGAACGAAAGGAGATGGTTATGAATGAGAGAATAAAAGGAGAGACTGTAGCATCAGGATGGTCGAAGGCTGTTTTTCACGCCGCAGGTCCTGACACACGCTGCGATCCGCAGAGCAAAGACAACCAGCAAAACATTACAATTAGAGCATGAAGTCAAGCTTAACTAGGGCTTAGAGGCCATTTGTGTAAATGTCACTGAATCATAAACGCTGCACTGAGGTTATTACTGAGCCTCGTATTACTGAGCCTCGTATTACTGAGCCTCATGATTATTAACAATCTCCTCAAGCCCTGCTCCATTCACACTTTTCTGTCTTTACTATATTATATATTATATATATTACTATATTATTGTTTTTCTGCTTATTTTGTTGCATGTTTTTACTCTTTGGCTGTTATTTTTGATCTTTCAACTTTCTTCTTCATATTAACCAATCAATTAATCAATTATTAACCAATCAATCAAGTGATTAATACAGTAAATTCATACATTCATAAATTTAAACTTTATATCACATCATGAGTTTATACATTTCTGTAAAGCTTCTTTTTAACAATCTACATTAATTAATTAATTCAAATGATCACCAAATGAGCTAATGATAAATATTTTTATACAACCACGTGTCTTTATTATTATTATTATTATTATTATTATTATTATTATTATTATTGTCTTTCTTAGACGTTTTTGTTACTATGTACTGTTTTGTTATATTAAGTTAAATATTTTTAAATATACTTTTTTTCCCCAACATATCAGTATATTTAAAATGTATTCTTAGTCCAAATTACTTTTCATTTTTGGAAATGCATTTATTTATTTATTTATTTTTATTTATTTATTATGTATTTCAAATAAATGATATTTATTCATAAAAAATAATGAAGCTATTTTTCGAATGAAAAAATGAATTAGGTACAAATCATATTAAATCATAGTAAATATTTATAATTCATAAAAACGACAAATATACAAATTCACAAATTTATTAATTTTTTTTTAAATTATTGTTCACTCTTTTATTTGTTTTTTTATTTTATATATATATATAATTTACTTAAAGCAACACTTTATTTTGTTCATTCTGTCCTTGTTTTTTTTTATTTTTTTTTTTAAATAAAATCTCTGCTCTATCAGGTGGAGCTCAGGGCCAGATCGTGTTCTCTCAGTAATCTCTCCCCGGTCTGCACTTGTCGCCTCCACTTGAAGACCATCAGAGCTGCGAAATGGATCCATGGCTGTTTTTTTCCTTCCTCTAAGAGGTAATTGAGTTCACAGGCAGTGGCTTGGCGTGTGTGGACGTGTCGTCGGTGAGGGAGAAGAGGCCAGGCCGGGTCGACTCACGGCCATTTGTAGAATGAAATGGATGCCTAAATGATCTGCCTGAGGTCCAAACGAGGCTAATTAGCTGCTGTCAGGACTTCGTAATCTCTGCTGATTTCCTCTCATTGCGATAACGCCCACAACGTTTCAACAACATCCACTTAACGCTCATCGTTATCCACTCCCACACCATCGCTACGTTTGCTTTTTGCTTTGTGTTAATATTATTTCACTGTAATTGTTTGCACTCAGTCAAATGAACGTTACACAAGAGCCTTTAAAGTCTTTAACAGTTAGTGATCGGTGAAACGTACGCAATTTCCACTTCAGATTTACGCCAGAGCTGCGAGGCTAATGAAGCTTATAGCCTTTTAGCACATGGTGCAAACTGCATGTCTAAATCATCACGCACTCACACTCAAAGCCTCATTAACACCATTTAACCGTCAAAATACATTTTTAGCCATGCCTGCCTACTGATTCTGGAAATCATTACTCCGCCTCGCTGCTGAGTTCTGGATTGTGATTGGTCAGACGACGAGGTCATTTTCTAGGACCACAGGTTTATATTAATGAACGCGCTCGTTCTGATTCGTTACCGTTTCTATAGTAACAGCTCGTTCACAGGGACTCGTACGTTGGATACTGCACACTTATGGAAGGAGTCTCCAGTGTCCAGAGGTAAAGCTGTAACTTTTCTGACATCTTCAGGACAGCTGAGTTTACGATTCTTATACGACTTATAAGACTTACGGCTTTTTAACTTTGAGAGAGAAAGAAAGAGCGGCTGGTGAGGGAACTACAGTTTACAGCT
The DNA here is from genome assembly GCA_037577455.1 of Pangasius macronema. Classification (NCBI taxonomy): domain Eukaryota; kingdom Metazoa; phylum Chordata; class Actinopteri; order Siluriformes; family Pangasiidae; genus Pangasius; species Pangasius macronema. The sequence goes on along the minus strand of CM074965.1, from coordinate 18,249,739 downwards.
GCTATAACGTAAGTGACAACAGGAACTAGCATATTTAATGAGGGATTGAAGACACTTTCCTGATTGCATAAAAAACCCTCCACTGACCAGCTGCACAGGCAAAACAAGGCGTGTAGCAGTGAAGAAGTAATCCTTTATTACAGGAAGTGATTAGAAGTTATATTTTTTAAACACTTTCTGTAGTTTTTTTTAATCATCTGTCCCTGAACAGGTGCATTGTGGGAGTATTCTGACGTTCCACTCCATCACATATGTGTCTCGGTTTTATGCTTCGTTCTTTATGAGGGTTTGTGATGAAATGTGGATCGCTGTGCACGAAATCGCTAAACGCTTTACGGTTCGGCGTGGAAACCTGACACACGGAGATGTTTTGTCTCTCACGTGCCGTCTGAACCTCGCTCTCTCATCTCCAGATGTACATACGATACGCAGCGAGTGTGTGTAAACGTAGAGTATAAACCAGGCTCCTCTGCATCTCATTGATTAGACTGTTGAGTCAGTGCAAGGATTATTCCTCTGGGTTTCAGTCCCTTACATTACAGACACGTGTGTGTTACTAACACGTGAGTTGCTGTGGTCCTGTATTATAAATCTGGATCACCTCTGTCCATTCGGACGCCTGCCAAGTTCACGGCTTATCCATTGCTTGAGTCATCTTTTGCCCAAATTAGTCCCGCCTACTTTATTTAGGAAAAGAGAAGAATCGGAAATATACACACTGAAATGCTTAATCAGTTATTCATCAACACTGCTGTTATTAACCCTCATTAGAAACCAGTTCCTGAACTTTCCTGGGGCTTTAAATCATCAGAATAATGCTTTTGGCTAAACTGAGGCACTGGCCAATCTTTTAAAATCATGTCGCTCTTGTGTGTGTGTGTGTGTGTGTGTGTGTGTGTGTGTGTGTGTGTGTGTGCGTGCGTTTTTTATTATTTATTTTATTTTAATAAAATTTTTTATTTTAACTAGTATCCGAATCATTTGATGTATGTACAAGTAACAGTTAAATGTAACTATAAACAGACAAAAAGTAAAAAAGAATGAAACCGCTGAGGTATAAGAGGAATAAAACACAGTTGTTATAGGAAAATAATCCCTCTGGAGGCGATAACATTTGCTCCACTTCATCACGCCATCACACCCGTCGCTGATTATTTTTCTGTACCACGAAGACCCAGCGATGCTAAACTTCTACTTCCTGTTAGAAACATCAGCTGCATCAGCCTCCAGCTTCTTCTTCTCAGCACGAGCTCTGCGTGATTTATCTCCGTAAACTGCCGCACATTTTTCAGGGTCAATCTGAAATTCAATAACAGCATGGAACAAAAACACTTCATGCTTCGTGCCAGTCGTGAGTTTTACGGCTGAGCGTCTGAGAGAGGGGAATTAAACACTGCTTCGGCTGTGAGATTCAGTGCGTGAAGTGTGCCGTCAGAGCCACTTACCCCACCATTACACAACTCAACCCACAGGCCACGTGTTTCATTTTCACACGTTCAGAAACAAGAACAGACTAATATCTGATATTATTGAATAAAAACTCAGGAAAAGTGAGGACTTGGTTTTATAAAGCGGTTGAGGAGAATTTGAGTAACATGACCTAACATGACATGAAGCCATGAACAATTAACATCATGTGCAAAAAAACGAAAAATAATATTCTGTGTTTGTTCCTGTGGATTTGTGCTCCATGTCTTTGTGTCCTCATGTTGTTTAGTGTCTCTCAGAGCCGCCGAATTAAATCAGTTTTTAAGAAATTGAATTTATTGCAATGAAACGTTTGTGGTGGATTTTTATTTTTTGTCCTTGCTGCACTTTCGCCATTAAAAAAAAAATCACATAATCTAATGTGTAGATTATGTCGATTAGCAACTCTTTAACCATGCTAAATGCCATTAGCACACACACACACACACACACACACACACACACACACACACACACACACTCACACATGTTACACACACTGCCCCTATTAATAGAAGTGTGTTTCATTCATAAACATGCGGCAGGATGTGGGTGGGTGAGGCGTCTGAGCGGGAAATGTGTCACCGCTCCTTCCTGCACGCGTGAACGCTCCTCCGTTACCCGATTCTCCTCCGTTAATCCCACTCATGCACCCGCCTCCCCTCCGTTGCCATGGAGACGTCATCCCTATGGTAACTCGGCGCCCTTTTGCGGACCGTCTCGGGCCCTGATGATGTACAGCTCGCCTCGCTTTGCCTTCCTGAGGAATCATGGGAAATCCGGCTGATTAGAGGAGATTCGATTAAGGAACTTCATCCAAAGCTGATCAGAGATTAGAAGGTTCATTTAATTATTCGTGTTATTTACTTTATAGGAGCAGAAACAACAATAACAGTGCAAAAATAATAGTAATAATAATAATAATAAGAAGAAGAATAAGAAAGTGTTGTTTAAGTGCAAATATTCTTACAGAATGAAGCCCTGCTGTGGCAGTAAGCTCCTGACGTGTGCTGAGATGAAGCAGAGTTTCTGTTATTACGCTGAAGCTGATTACTTTCCTGTAACAGCGTGTCCTCACGTGGTTTATTCCTCCTACACCACAGCAGTTACGCAACAGTTTTTCATTTATTACTGTAAAAACAACACGTTGTACTTTCTATCC
>CM074965.1:18222876-18235163 GCA_037577455.1 Pangasius macronema | reverse complement strand
TTACTCTTGGTTAGTCCCAGTCTTTAGGGCTCTGACTCTTGGTTAGTCCCAGTCTTTGAGACTCTGACTCTTGGTTAGTCCCAGTCTTTAAGGACTCATGGCTAGTGCCAGTCTTTAGAGTTCTGGATTTTGGTTAGATATTAAAATGTATTATTATGTATGTATTTTTTAAACAAACCTGAATACTACTCATCATGTATTTTCGCTTCTTTTTCTCCAGACCCTCTACAGATGTTCCAGATATTTTGGGCAGGCGTAAACCCAAACCCTCAGAGATGGACCTTCCATAAACATCTAAAGCTAAAACCATCGACTGTGTGAAAGAACAGAGAGTATTATAATACAAGTTAGACTCAGACCTACAATTAATATCTGTGTTTGCGAGTGGAAACGTGAATGAGTTACTAGTATGAACATTAGGACATCTTGGCCATGAGATGTGTCTTCCCTCCTGCTGTGTATCATCGCCCCAGGCCGTCTCTTTAGACTCCAGATCAAATGCAAATGCGACATTTATTTAAAAAATCTCCAATATGCCTCATTTCCATTTCAGTGATGATCAATATAAGCAATCCTGATGGAAGATTTAAAACAAATCATTTTGACTCAGGCGGAACAGAATGATGGAGGTCTTTAATAGCTTTTAAATGTGTTTAAATGTGTGTTTAAAACAAAATGCTGAATTCTGGTGCATGAGTGAAATTTGGATGCCTACAAATCATTTGAGGTCATTTGTAATTTAAAATGTTTCTGCATGATTCTATACTGTCAAGAAATAAAATATTACAGGCAACACACTTAAAAGTTCTGTATTAAAAGTTAAAAAAATATATATATCTGTGTCATGTTTCGCCTCTGTGTGTGTGTGTGTGTGTGTGTGTGTGTTTTCAGTACCTGCAATGTTGGAAAAAAGGGCATTAAGATGAGAAACATCAAGAAACATCAACATCAACCCCCTTTTTTAATTTAACACACTCCAACTTGGTCATAATTGGTTGGGAAATTATATCAGCATCCATCATGAAAATTGAGGAGGTTATTCCACATTCCTGATTATCCTAATCATTCCGATGTTTCTGATCTCAATCGGGGAATGATTTACACCTTCCAACCTGGCTCATGTCCAATCTGGCAACCATGATCAGTCCAATCTGGCAACCCCGGCTGCCTCTGTGTGATCTTCTCACAGAGAAACGCAAAGGGAAACGCAGAGCAGAGGAACGTGCCCGAGAGCCGAGACACATCTCCACAGCTCTACAGCTCTCCCTGTGTTTATAATCGACGGCGCTCCTGGTGATTACACAGCTTTCAGAACACAGGATGATGGATTTACTACACATTTCTGACATTTTTATGGCTTCTTTCTTTTTGGAAAATAAAATATTCTCAAAGAGCTGAAGTGGTAAAACATCAGAGGATCATTCAGTGTCATTAAGAATTCACTGAGTGAAGGATTTACACTGCTTTTGGAGACTTGGAGATGGAGATGCAATAAAAAATAAAGATTGTAATTCCAGGATATGACCTGTCTGATTTCTCCAGACTGGATTAAGACTCCAAGATTTCATCTTTCTTACAAGTGAGTTAAGGATGCATCTTTATTCTAAATAAAGTCCAAATCAAATTCATGTATTCGAATACATTTCGAGTTTTTGAGTTATGTATCCGTTTGACTTTGCCCCACACTTGGGTGAAAACAGCATTGTAGGATTTAAAAACGATTTTATAAGGAAACTAGTATAGCAGGGAAGTGAGATTGAAATGACTGTTTGGTTACGCATGTGCTTCCCGAGTTTCTGATGACATTGCAGCAGTTGTCATGACTAAGCTGTGACCTTGTTTGAAGAATGCTGCCTGGGATCTCTTAAGAGCTTTTATTTTTACGATTTGTCACACCATGACAGTTTACAAAGGTGCTAAGACCAGAAGAGAGATGGATGTATCTTCTGTACCTTTGTGATTCCTCATTAAAATCTTTCTTTCTATCCTTTCATTACAGGTTGCCTGAAAGTAGTCTCCAACGATTAACGATGCAACACTAACAAGACTACGTCCAAGATTACATAACGCCACGACGGTAGCCACGATATAGAAATGGTGTGTACTGAGCGAAACTCGGGCACCTCCGTGCCCAAAAAGGAGCCTCAGGTCCGTCATAAACGCAAATCCCGCCCTCAGGGCCTCCCGTCACCGGCGCTGTGCTGTGCGTGTGGCCTGTGCATCATGCTAGCGGGTATCAACATCACCCTAGTGGGCGCGTTCGCCTTTACCACGCTCCTGCCCTCCGGTAACCCACCTATCATCATCGGACCCGTCCTTCTGCTCGTCGCCTTCACTTTCTTCGCCGCCTGCTGCGTGTGCAGCCGCATGCCTCCTCCGCATAGCTCACGTCGAACCAAATCAGGCAACGTGGGCTTCATGAGGCACCACGGGGCGGCGTTCGAGATCGAAACGAGCGAGCACACCATTCAGGACACGACCGCTGTCCAGCTCAGTCCCACCAACTCGCCCAGCTTGTCGCGCAGCTCGGAATCGGATCGAGATGCTCATGTAAACGCAAATGCTAATCTTAATGCTAATGCTAATGCACCCGCTCCGGACTATTCGCTCTTCACTATGGATGCTAACAGGCCGAACTCGGTGTCAGCGGCCTTTTCCACCACGACAGGAAGTGGGGAAGCGGTCAGGCTCACGTTGCCGTCCAGTGCCACCTAGGAGAGACTGTACAGCTTTTCTGAAATGTAAATAAAAATGTTGAAGGAGGGAAGGTGGCACTCGGGTGCTGTTTTGTGGTTCTGTGTGGTGTGTTAACATAGACATATTAGCGCAACAGCTGGAGGAGCCCATGGAGTAACAAACTAGGCAATCTGCAAATCTTTGCTGAGATGTAAATAAAATGTTCTGAGAGGGAAGTGGCACTTTGTTTGGTGCTAATTTGTGGTTCGTGCTAACTAAGAAGCGCTGGAAGGTCCTGATTGGAAATCTATGTGGTGATTATATGAAGATCTTTATAGAAGAGAGACTTTTAAACTCCGTGAAATGGAAGAAGCCTCAGATCTAGGTATGCTAATCCTTCACTATGGATGCTAATCCGACAAGCTTGGTGTTAGCAGCTTTTCCCGCTTCTATCATCTAATTCCACTGAGAAGAGTCCATGAATTCCCACTGAGATGTAAATACCTTGTTGGATGTGTTCATCATGAGTGTATTAGGACCTCCTTGAAAGCTAATGCCAAAGTGAATGCTAGTTTAAACATGCCTTCTCCAGACTTCACACTCTTGCTAATTAGTGTAGCTTGGCATTGACGACTACTACTTTTGGGCATTTTGTCCACAGGAAGCAGAGACGTGGTCAGATTCACTTCATCTTCTGATGCCACCTCGGAGTTGAATAAGCGTAGTGCATTAGCGGAGACGTGTTAGCACTTTTTGAAAAAGTCCTGCTTTTGGAAAGCTGATGGTCGACAGAGAAACGTATTAAGGGCTTTTGAAACCCCAAACTCTAACTGGATGGAGCCTCGGTGTGTGAATCACTGTGTCTTGTGTTTCACACTTTCGCACTCTGCCACTGTTACTCAGATTATTCACAGTTATGGCGCTAACAAAGAGACAGAATCTGCTGTCGTGCCAAAATGTCTTCGCAGACGAAGCAGAGAAATACGGCGATGTGATGTAACCCAGACTAAAAGCAAATATGAACCTTCTCACTTTTCCAGGCACAAGTTCCTATAAAAAAAGGTTGTATAGTATCATACTGTGCCGGATGCACTGCCATTTTCTAAAGGAGGGGGGCCAAAACTATTAAGAATTATGAGTATTGCAAAAAAAAAAATTGCAATTAAGACAGCCATCATTAAGTTGTAGTATTTTTAGTATATCAGTAAATGAAGGGAGGTGACGCTGACAGGTTGCTGCGAGCGGTACAGCGGGGCAGCTGTAGTACTGGGAAGAAAAAAAAAGATAAATTCAAATAAAATAAAGTAAAATAAAATAAAGTCGCATCACTTTCCCATTGCGCTAGGCCACCTCGCTCAGACTCGAGTGTGAACGCCGTGTTCCCTTTAAAGCCACGCCCCCAGAACCATGAAACTCCGACATGCTAATGAAGGAGGCGGAGCTTTCTTAATTGTCGTTCTCTTCTTGTTCTGCGATACAGATACTGCCAAATACACCTGATTTATTCCCTGATCGATAAGGGCTGTAAAACACTTCTTTCTTTACGATTAGATCCTTTCAGGGGAATTTCTTGTCAGCTCCAGAAATATTGGCATCCTCGGCAAACAACCTCACACTGAAAATATGATCGAAATCTATCCATTAATTAAAGTCAATTTATTATCTATTCTAATCTTATCTAATCTCCTGCATGTGTAATGATTAATCATTTCTCTGTGCTGTGGATGAGTAAAGGATAACTCAGGTAAACTTAAAAAAAGGAAAAATATAAACACTAGAAACATGCTTCAGTTGTTTCAGCAATCTTGTTCATAAAGAACTTCTAAAAATACAAAGTGTTGTATACAACCTGTAGTTACACAGTGTAGTTTTCTTAAAAATAAAATAAGTTTATTTAAATGACGTGTATCATTGTCAGTGTGAGATGAAACCCATCTTTGCCGAGGGTGCCAATACTTCTGGACCCGACTATAGTTCGGACGTGTGGAAAGTGTCACGTCAGTGTTCTCGTCACGTCTTTTAAGAAACAGTGAGCTGGACATTTTTATCGGAAAAACTGTTCGAATTAAACATATGTAAGTGTTATTGCATCATAAAATACAACAACCAATCAGGTTTCAGTATGCAAATAAGGCACGATTTGGAAAGTGGGCGGGGCGTGCAATGTTGGGAGTGTGTTTTTTTTAATTTACATATTTCTGTTCTGAAAGTTTAGGCACTCTATATTTTATTTTTTTATTTTTGCGAAACCGTTACGTGAATTTGTTTTCGAAAATATTTTCCCCGCTGTTTTTTCCCAGCATGCCATATTTAGTTTTTATCCTTTCCACCAAATTGCCACGATGCATTCTGAAAGTGATTTTCTGTCCTGCGCTCGTTTAGCACACGCGATTTTTCCACAATACTCATCACAAAAGGGCATCCGCTCGTTACTCTAATTATTCAGGACAGATAAAGTGGCTAATGGCAAATAGCATTATGACATGACAAGTGTGTGTGTGTGTGTGTGTGTGTGTGTGTGTGTGTGTGTGTGTGTGTACAGTTACAACAAACACAAAACAAAAAAAGGGCTGATCTACAAATCATACAGCGTTTAAACTCCAGAAATCTGTGTCCTGATATTTAACGAATGTATTCGGCTAACGCTGCGAATTTATGTTATTTTATGCATTTCATTTTTTTCAGAAGTGTCGTACAGCTGTGTGAACATCTGCTAAAATCATCTGCAAAACAACGCACCGATTTTTACATTTTTGGCCCAATTATTGAAATTAAATAATTGTAACTTTTCCTGCACCATATGAGGAAATGATCTCCGACAGCAGCAAGGACCTCGTTTGAGAACTTGTCCCGTGTTAAGTTAATTTGCATGATGCTCATTTGCATGCTGGAGATATTTGTGACATCACTGCTGGAAAAAGTAAATATTGCAGTAATGCTGTGTTCACACTAGCGCCATGTGACAAGTGAAATTTGAATTCAGAGTTTCTGTGTTAATCAGTAAAATTACACGAAATCCAAAAGATTTTCTCGAATGATTCCTCGGTTCGACGTTTAAGTCACTAACGAGCTTAGTTCCCGCCTGCAGTTAGTTCCCGTTTCCCGTTTGACGCAAAAATGTCATACACGACTTCTCGTTAAACGTGTACTGCGACGTTAGGAAGAAAAATAAAGCTGGGAAAGAAGTAGCAGAGATCGCTGTTGACTGTTGACGTGTACGTAGCTAGTACAGTTAGCTTAGCTAATCTGAGGACAAAGCTAGTACAGAGCGCGTGACGTGTGACTCAAACAACCGGTTTCTAACTAGTTAGCTATCACTAATAATGTTTCTCATCGTAACAAAAAAGGCCACGCCCACAAGAGACGAACTACAACTCAGATGACTGCGTTGCTAGTGTGAATGTAGGGTAACAGCTAACTCTTTTTCTTTGTTATGTTTATTTTAACAAATTTATTGCACCATCATGACCAAACAGTGCCATAATACGCTAATATCCAACCTGGAGGTGGAACGATACGAACAATTTTCACAAGAATAATTACACTGCTATAGCATAACGTTAAAGGTGCTATACGCTAAAATTTCAGATTCTCTTATCAAAGTTAAACCATCATACCAATATACTGTCGCACCCCTAATCTAATCTAATCTAATCTAATCTAATCTAATCTAATCTAATCTAATCTAATCATGTGCTAAAACGATAACTATATTAAGCCGCTATTGGACACTACAGTAACTGTTACCATGGAAACAGAAAGCTGCCTTAATGACTGTGATCTCAGGATGGATCCGATGAGGGCTAATCAAACGTACGCCATACGCGATTCTGTAACGTAAAGCTGTGACTCTGTGGTTAAAGTTGGTCTGCATGTGTTTGTTTGTTAAACCTGTAATGATGTGAACTGTTGTTGCTTAAGAAAATTATAAAGAAAAATATAATTCATCATCATTCTCTTCATTTCTGTCAAATTGTCTTTTGTGTGGATTGCGTTGGAATTAGCCGATTATTCGCGCCGTTATCACGGACGTTTGTCACTTTAAATTGAGAATAATTTGAAAAGTTTGATAAACATGACGGATGGAAAGCGCGTACGAATCGTATAGCTAACGCTTTCCTGATTATTTGAGTTCACAGAGTGCCTGATGATGTTACCTTTACCTAGCTAGCTAGCACAACATGGCCTGCTAGTGTTGTGATAGCAAGCTAAATGTAACTCTAGCTATATAGCTAGATAACGTAAAGCTAGCTCTGTTATTTTAGTTACTTTGGGCAATTTGTGAAGACAAATGCATCCATCCGTAATAAAGCAACTATAGCTACATAGCTGTTTCAGATCAACGTTAGCCAGCTAAATATTACTATTTATATTGTGGGCTAGCATTAAATACTTTTAGCTATATTTAACTTTAACTATTTATAGCTAGCTAAGTATGTAATTATAAAAATATTATAATAGCTTGTTTTATAGCATTAAAGTCATTCCAGTGGTTATACTTTGTCACGTTTAAAGCGCGTGACAGCCCGTTATTATATGGCTGATATCGTCACACGGCTAGTTGGAACGAGTGATGAGTGATTTCACTCCTCGGGCACTGAGCGAACGTGAGCGTTTACATCAAACCATTTCACTCTTTTTAAGTGTTTTCACTGAAATGTGTGAAGAAGAGATGTTGTGGAATTCCGTTTGTAAAAATGTGCTAATAAAATCAGAGCTGTGAGTGAATTAAACACTTTAGCATGATAAACGAAACGTTAAAAGCGTGGTCTTTATTTCATAAGGTGGAAAGAACTGGGAAAAGACAGAGAGAGAGAGAGAGAGAGAGAGAGAGAGAGAGAGAGAAACAGTGAGATAGATAGATAGATAGATAGATAGATAGATAGATAGATTCTAGACACAAACTTCAAGACTTCAAGAATTTCTACAATATTCTAAAAAGAAATGAACCATCATAATTCTCTTTATAAAGAAATGTTTTTGATCTTTTTTGTATAAATCAGGAAAAGTGGTGAGCAATGAAACTAAAGAAGCACTATAAATACTAATAAACACTTATAACACACTTTAAAACTGCTAATGAAGGCTGTGGAACTGAGCTGAGGTGTTGAATCAGTTGTGTGAATGAGTCGTTTACCAACGAGTCGGCTCTTTGACTCATTTAAGTGATCGGAATAGACGAATAATTTTTTTTCTTTTTTTCCCTCTTGTCTTGTTGTAGATGCAGACAATGTCGTTACCTCTGAAAAAAAAAATTGCTTCAGTGAAAACCTGTTTTCGACATCCGAGCTGTTCAGTGAGTCGTGTATTTGACTCTTGAACCACGGAGGTTCATCTGCACATTTTATGTAATGTAACGCAAAGTAATGTTAATTTGCTTGTTAAAAGATTTGATGAAACAATATCAGTCATGTGAAGAATAATCACAGCTCACTGTGTTCGGGTTAGTGGGAAAAACATGGCACTGAATTGTTTGGGAGCCGAGAGTCGGTTCAGTGAAAGGAACCGGAGCGCTCATGTGAAGGACTAATAATTAGCGCACACTGCCTCCTGCTGGACTGTGCTGGAATTACAATTACTGTCCACTTCACCGTAAATCTGTATACATTTCTCAATTTATTGCGAATTGAAAGTTGCCAATAAACAGTGTGTGCTCTAGTTGCACAACACCACATTTTAAAATAATGTACTAAATGTATATTACATTATTTTACGCAGTGATGGATGTCCACCAGAGGGCGCAAGGTGCACAGTGAATATCTCATACTGCAGGCTATTCCTTAGTTTGATAAGTATCATTATTTTTGTAATTATGCAGTAATGTGAATACTTTTCCGTGTCTCTTATTTAATGCAGTTCTCTCATAAATACCAAATAATAATTTCTGTGCAGTTTGTGAGAAGGATCTGTGACACAAAGCTACTTTTAGTTGGTTAAAACACCCAGAATGATGCAAATAAGCGTCTGAGAGAGGATCTTGGTGAGTAAAGTAAAAGATTAGCTTTAATTTGGGAACAAGGGTGTAATATAAACACAGTAAGGACGTAATTAGGATTAATAAATATTCTATGCTGGTACAGTAATATTGGCTGCTTTTTAAAACACACCAGGGTGTTGAAGTTAATAATAATACTATTTATTTCATTTATAGCTACATTTAATGTTGTGGAACATCCATGAAACAAGTTAGTTCCTATTGTCACTTACATTATAGCAGCTATAAAACTGTCTTTTTTTTTTTGTTACGCAAAGAAGCGTAAACTCCTCTGTCCTGAAGATGTCGGAAAATTTAAAGTTACAGCTTCACCACTGACTGTTACAGAGCACTGACACTGGAGACTCCTTCCATCACTGTTATATAAACACATTTCTCCTTTCTGAAAACGATTTTTGATCAGTTTTTGTGGAGCGTCTGCTGTACGCGTCCCTGCGAATGAGCCGTTACTATACAAAACGATAACGTTTTAACAAACAGACGAGTGCATTCATATAAACCTGAGATCTGCAGCTGCACTACTGTCAGAGCTGCTGTTATAGGAAATTAATCAACACCTTCTCTTCGGACCAATCAGAGTCCAGAGCTCAGCAGTGATGTGGAGTAACTGTTGATATTATTCATCACTATCATTATTGTTTTACAGTCTTAAATTTTCAAAGACGACGATGTTTAAGGGTTCGTGATGAGTCTATATGCCTCTGATTTGTTCAGAACTGGACTGTGGCAAGAAATTTAGCGAGTAAACACGCAATTCTGAGGAGAGAGAGAGAGAGAGAGAGAGAGAGAGAGAGAGAGAGAGTAATGAAGCAGAAGGGATTAGTGGTGAATGAACTGCTGGAGATGTATTTAAGTAGACAGCAGTTACGTAACCGTGGCCTCATTCAGACCAGAGACAGAAAGAGTGAGAGACCTATACAGAGAGAGAGAGAGAGAGAGAGAGAGAGAGAGAGAGAGAGAGAAGGGTCTCACATGAGAACTACTTCAGTTGCTCGACATGTTTTAACTGGAAATAACAGAATGCACATGAATAAATGAACTCCAAATTAACAGCTATCAGCTATCTGCCTTGGGGCTCAGCAGTAAAGATGCTAATCTACGGACTGGAATGTTGTGAGTTTTCTAAAAAGCTCCTCCTGAAATAAATTTAGAAATTAAAAAAAAAAACAATAAATTAGGCTAGTTTTACATAGAGAGGTTAAAGCTTATCTGTAAAAACGTAGCTGGCAGCTTCCTGTGTTTACGCTAATTACATTACAAAAAGCCGTGTTTCAGTTTTATATTTTACATTAGGACATGAACAGATCACGAGACTCCTGCGGTGGCTACGGAGGATATTTTATAGCCATTTAACCAGAATATCACATTAATCACATTAATCTGGTTTAACTGAACAAAATGGTTTCCACACTCATTATTCAGCAGGGCACAGAATAGCACTTGATCCAGCACAAGCTGTTATTTTGCACTTGAATTGTTTATATCGTGCTCTGACTTTTACTCGTGTTAAATTGTGACATTTACACAACTTAATAGCAGGAGATACTAAACTGAGCTCGTGAACGTTTTGCCAAAATATGAATCATTTGATCATTTCCCCAGAAGTGACATTAAAACGAGAATATCTCCCAAAGTATTTTATTTATTATTTTTTTGCAGATGTAGTATCGTTTTTGGTCTCCACAATACTAATGGACCCACTTCAGGTGCACTTTAAAGACCAGAAGAAGATCAGGATGAAAGATATCCGTCCTTTCCATTCTTTAAAGCACATTTCGTACCATCCGGCAGTGAGGACAGTCGAGACTTTGTGTCTCTTTTTAACATCTTTAAAAGGCTGAAATGTGAAAAGCACAGAGCTCAAGTCTCATCCGCTTCTCTCCTGCCAGCTTTTATTCAGAGCCTTCGTTTGCTTGACAGGTGGAGTACGGAGCAGGTACACGGGGGAGCTCTGGCGCGAGAGCTCGGTGAACTCGGCTGGGAGGAAGTAAGCAAACACCATCACTTGTTTTCACCAGAGGGGCCTGAGGGGTTTTAACAAAATGAGTATAGTGTGTCCGTGGAATGGGAACAGCTCTCAACGGATTGGGGCTTCTTTTAGAGATGAGCTTCTTTACCATAGCAGCGAGAGAGAGGGAGAGAGAGCGAGAGAGAGAGGGAGAGAGAGAGAGAGAGCGAGAGAGAGAGAGAGCGAGAGAGAGAGAGAGCGAGGGAGAGAGAGAGCGAGGGAGAGAGAGCGAGAGAGAGAGGGAGAAAGGGCACTCATTAACAGCAGGACCTCATCGTCTTCCCTCTCTCATGGGATCCCTGTGAAAAGAAGGAAAAGAGAGACGCTTTACACTTTAATGACTTTCCCACAGCGCTCTGTGGTCAGGAGAAGAACCTCCTCTTACTCGACCATGGAATACTGAGGCAGTGTCCGAGAGAGCGCTCCTCTGCCAAATCCCTGAATAATCAAGCCTTTATGCCTGAACTTTTTTCCTCCTTCTCCATGCCAGCGGACACGTCGAGCCTCCACGGGTATCTCCAGCCTGGCTCAGTAAATGAAGTGAATGGATTCGCTGAGGAAAACAACAAACCCCTACTTTTTTTTTAACGTGTTCAGCACGACTGTGACCTCGCAGGACGACCCTGACCGTTCCGGCCTCCATAAAGACAAAACAAATGGCACTGCTTTTAAAAGCTGTGATTTATGCCTGCCATCACAAAAAAAAAAGAAAAAAAAAAGCCACGCACGCTGCTTCTGTGGAATGGGACAAAATAACATCACCGGAAAACGTAAAAAGTTGAAGAAATCAATCTGTAGGCAGTAAATGAACGAAAATTTTAAAATGTCTCTATTATGTAGTTGAAATGTGTAAGTTTTCAAAATAAGAGCATTTAAACAATTGAAAGTAAAAATTCCGCCCTGTTGCTTAGCAACTGCGTTCGTGCGTTACCTCAGGCTGAAGCGTATGTGTGAAGGTTTATTTATGATGTACAGAGGTCAGAGGTCAGAGGTCAGTTGACCTTTGGCTTGAATGGACTTAGCAGGAAACACATTCCTGCTTCTGCTGGGAAGAGCTTTTAAATTCATCAGTCAATAACGTTTTTACAAATTATATTTCTTTAATAATCCTCTACAAACCCAATAATGTGTTCTCATTGTCCCTGAGTAACGGGGCGGAGCTTAAGTTAAATCCGATCGACCGATTGTAAAATTTGATCATGATGTGACATCACAACCGTAATTTCATTTTCGTGCTTCGTCTTGATGCAGCACTTGATGTAAAGTGGCAGTTTTAATGACACAAGTGAGTTCCTGTTGTCACTTATGTTAGAGCAGCTATAAACAGTCGTCCCTTCGCCAGCCTCTCTTTATTCTCTCTCTTGAAGTTAATAAGACAAAAAAAAACACAGCTTGTCAACTCCTCTGTCCTGAAGATGTTACAGCTTTACGTCTGACTGTTACAAAGCGCTGACACTGGAGACTCCTTCCATAAATGTTAAATACACATCTAATTACAGAAAACTTCACCATATCAATGATCGGTTTTTGTCGCAGTTCTTCTGGAGACTTTGACTGTCGACTCGCTTCTTATTTCTGCAGCGAAACCCAGCAGCCTTCATTCTGTTT
>CM074965.1:18184632-18201620 GCA_037577455.1 Pangasius macronema | reverse complement strand
CCTCAGTGCCACTGTCTCTAAACCATACAGCATGGCCGCTCTCACCACTGTCTCCTACACCTTCCCCTTGACTCTCGGTGTCTCGTTGTGTCTCGTTGTGTCTCGTACCTGTGTGCGTTTATGTTTACTCCTTTTATTATCTATGACCTTAACGAAGTCTTGCACGTGTTTTGTCCCTGGTTTTTCCAGTTCCTTGTTTTTATCTAAGCCTTACTTCCTTATTTTTCTATTTCTGAGATATTAGGATCTGATCTTTGCCTGTGTTTTAAACTTCCATCTAAATATTGTCCTCAACTCTATGACAACTCTCGCAAAGAACAACAAACAAACAAACAAACGAACAAACAAACAAACAAACAAACAAACAAACAAACAGCTGCGTACACCGTTTTTGTCTGCTGTCTGTTCACTCCTCTGTTTCACTGAACTGGATTCTTTTTTCTTTTTCTTTTTTTTAATTCATTTCTACTGAAATATGAAACAGCGAGTGTGAGAGCCATCACTTCCTGAAAAAGGTGACTGTGTAATAATTCCGGCTCGAGTTTAGGATTTCTCAATCCTCCATCTGTGTCTTTTTTTTCTGGGTGATCGACTGAACTCACAGGAATGTGTTTTTGGCTTTTTATTAACATTTTATTATTTTCACTTGTTATATTTCATACTGTTGATATTTTATTCTTTCTGTCAGAGTTGTTAATTATTGTATTTATATTATTTACCTATTTTACTTTTTTCTGTTTTTTTTTACTTCACACAGTAAATCACTTTTAAATGTATGAAAAGTAGCATTTACATAAAATTTACTACTACTACTACTACTATTATTATTATTATTATTATTATTATTATTATTATTATACAGTGCAGGAGAATTATAAATACTCATAATGCCATTGTAAAGGTGACGAAACAAGATCTTTAAACTGATTTGGTTTAAAAAAGTTTACACTCTATGTAACCATCACAGGAGTGTTTAAATAAAATACATGTTTTCTTCATGTTTCTGAGTGTGTGTGTGTGTGTGTGTGTGTGTGTGAGTGTGTGTGTGTGTGTGTGTGTGTGTCTTTCTCTTTGCCTCAGACACAAGTGTTGATGTCTTTTTCTTTTTTTTAATGACTCAGCACATGATGTGACTTCCAGCTTTGCTTTTGTCTCC
Organism: Pangasius macronema; assembly: GCA_037577455.1. Lineage (NCBI taxonomy): Eukaryota > Metazoa > Chordata > Actinopteri > Siluriformes > Pangasiidae > Pangasius > Pangasius macronema. Next base: position 18,200,464 of record CM074965.1, on the reverse strand, counting down.
AGCTGTTTTTCTTCCTCGTTCTGTACGGCAACGGGGAGCTGATTTGTGATTGGCTCGTCTGGTTTTTACGGGAGCCAGTGAGAAGGCGTGCTCTGCGTTCAGTGTTCAGCGTTCAGTGTTCAGTCCATGGGAATGTAGGTAAAAGGTCCCGTGCTGAACCCGTTGCCCCAGCCCCCGTGGCACCGAGCCCGAAAGAAGGAAATATTTTTGTCCTGTTCTGTTTGGATGTTCTGCTCGATTCCACTGAAGCAGCGGAGGGAAAAAAAGCCGGCGTTCTTGGCAGCGGTGTGTGCCCATGCAGGCGGCGTGTGCTGGTGTGGTTTTGGCACAGTTCTTGTTTATGTCCTCCTCTGTGTGTGAGCGAGGAACAGATCGGGTTCATGTCACAGCCGTGTTCGGTTACACGGAGGAAAGTGCGCAGTCACCACGCTGAATTTCAGCTGAGGTTTAAAACCTTGCTGCGTTGCGTGTTTAAGTTTTCGTGTTGGTCCGAGTGATTCAGGACGACCTCACGTGACCGCCGTGTTTCTCCTGTGCGCTTTTTAAACAAGAGAGCATTCATGATGAGGAAAGACAGGAGGCTATTTATCACTCAGTTTGCCACATGCAGAGCTTTAATCTGATGAAAGTCTGAATCAGAATTGTTTGTCTTTTTTGTCAGCTGTATTATTATTTTTTGTTCACGCAGCAGAGCAGAGCATTGATTTTTTAAATCATTAAATCAATTTTTTTAATCATTGCAGATTACAAATGATCTAATCAGGTCAGAGATATCGTTAGTTATCATTAGATAAGGCTGAAGAAGCTTCAGGTGACTGTGGAGATTTGTGGATAGATTCAATCATGAAGTCACTGTGGTTGATTTTGGTCAAAAAAACTCACAAACTTTGATCTGACTGGTCAAGCTGAGTTCAAGATCGGTTTTATATAAAAAATATAATACAAATATATCTTCAATCCTTTTTTTTTTCACCACGCAGACTGGAATCTTTCCAGCTTTCTGCTCAAATCAGAAAAAAACCCTTCAAGGTCCGTGCCTGAACACATCTTATCATGCCTCAGGCTTTTCTCGATCCTTCTTTCTCTGTTTCTTTTCACATATTTATTCAGTAATGTTTTCTAGCCAAACCAAAAGCTGAAATCCCTCCATCCCTCCTTTTCCTAATTCTGTTCGTTCCAATATACTTCATTCGTAGGTAAATCAGCTGGACGTGTTTCTCACTTTTTTATTTTTTAAACGATCAGATTTTTAGGCCGCTGATAAACGTAATGTTAAACGCATCAGAAATACGTTCTGCTTGTAGCTCCGGTCGATTAAAATCAGCAGAGCAGCTTAAAATTATTCAACACTTATCCATGATTTGGGGGCTAAAGCCTTAAAGGAACAGTTTAGTCAAAAAATAAACGATAAACAAAACTAGTTACTGTTTCCGAGACGCGTTTGGTGCTTATCTCTCTTCATCTTCGCACAGAAAAGAACGTCAGGCCAAATCTTTGGAAATCGGCGCCGTTTTACAAAACGGTTATTGTAATGATGGGCTTTAAAGGAAGTAACGTTTTAGGGATGTGTTTCTGGGAAAGGTTTTGGGAGAGATTAGCTTCCAGCTGCTAGGCTAAAGACACGCTGGGCTAGCTCGGGCTAGCGAGGATACATCTAATGACGGCGAGAGAGCAGCTGTCGGCCCTTTGTGCGATGACCTTAAACCCTCAACTGCTCAGAAACGTGCTGCGATTGTGGTCTTGCTCAGTTGTCCTCAGGGTTTATTTGGGATTTAGCAGGTGGAGAAGCTCTGCATGTTCACTTCATGTTTTTAGTCCTAGGCGTCTAATTTAACTCACTTGCTTGGACAGAACTTTTCAGTTTGTCTTCTTCACTGTCTTCTGCTTCTTGTTCTTTTTAAATGTACTATTCTTCTTCTTCTTCTTCTTCTTCTTATTATTATTATTATAATTATCTTCGCTCTACTCCCTTCAGCCCCTCTCCATTTTAACCCCTTGGTGTACGTTTATGAAAACATCTCTCAAATGAATAATACAAAAGTGCGTTTTATTAAGATGAGCAATCAATCCCAAACATCTCCAGTTCTTCAGAACTTCTCTCCTTTTCCATTTATTTAACCTACATTTTCTTAAGCTCACTTATAATTTACTGTTACAGCTTTCTGATTTTATTTCTCATAACCACGATCTTTGCCTAAAGATCTAGAGCTGCTAAGGCCGTGCAATTCTTGATTAAAAAAACAACAACAAAAAAAAAACTAAACAAAAAGCTGCACAATTCTCATTTTTAAAAAAACCTGCGCAATACATTAAAAAATAGTCCAGGACTCGCTAGTTCGCTAAGAAAAATATTATGCTAACTCAAATCAAGACAAAGCTAGAATTTAACTTTAATAACACTTTTGGAATGAATGCTAAGGCACATTAACAACAACAACAACAACAACAACAAAAACCCTAAAGCTTAACTAGCTAGCTAATTTGACAAGCTAATTTACAAAACTTTACAAAACTAGCTTGCTAATTTATCAAACTGACGTACAAAACTGAACTAGCTAGCTAATTTAACAAACTGATATAGAGCTACACCTAGCTAAATCATAAAACTTAAAATGCTAATTTACCAAACGTAAAGTTAACTTAACACACGTCTTTATCTCTGATAGCAAGTTTTAAACGTTGATACTTTGTTTTTTACGTGAAAGGCTAAAGAGATGCTTCATCCTGTAATCTGTAACTCCAGAAGATATCTTACTAAGAAAAAAAAATAAAAGAAATATCTTGTGAGATTTCTCCGAACGTTCACTTTGAAGGTCAAAATGAAAACGTAAGGCGTAAAAAAGTATATTTTGGAAATGAAGAGTACGAGTTTATTTGAATAATGTCCTAAAATAATATGTGAGTAGATTAACAAAGCACAATTAGTGAAATATTTTCCTGCCCTGCTATTAAAGACTTACGGTACAGTAAAGTTTCACTGACACCATCATTTTGGTTAAAGGTTTAAACTTGCTGAATCTTTCACGGCGTTGATCTTTGTCCTCTTATCTTAATCCCTCGAAGCTGATCAATCACCGCGCTAATCAATATCGTCTAGCAGAATCACTCTGGTCAAGCTTTTATGGCTTTTTTTCTGTCATGAAAGCTGTTTGTGGCCGTCGCTGCTCTTCAGATGCACTTTGATCGGTGGTTTATGACGGGGTTTTTAAGATCGAGGCTGCGTGAGTTTATCGTGAGCTAATCTGATCTCACGCATGCGGTCATCATGCGCTCGGTGCATGCTAAGATCAGACGTGTGATTAGCCATTGTAGGTCGAGCAGTAGATTGTTTGGAGTTCAGGATTACTGCATGTCTAAACGATTACTTCACTCCACTGACAATGGCTCCAGAATTACCATCCATTAGCGCTTTTTCTTTTTATCTACACAAAGACAAAATCTTCTCAAAATCAAATGGATTTAACACTATTGTGTTTTTAAACAAAGAACTTTGATCAGGTTTAATTTACAAACCCAAGATGGCTGACAGCCTCATCTTTTTCTCTGATGTTTCTTAGCTTAGTAACATTTGAACATACCTTGAGGATGATACCACGTCATGCTACGTATCAGGTTACCTGTTAACGTAACCCTAGTTTAATATCTTATACTCATTTTAGAACAGCCAACCACAAAGCTACGAGCTGTTCAGGTACAGCTAATCCAAAGGTAACTTCTCAGCGTAACGCTAGCTAGCTTTTATATTTTTAAAATGCTAGCGATTTAAGTGGAACAAACAGATGCTGTATCTATAGCCAGCTTTTTTATTGAATGTGTATATTTTTATGTAGTTATGTTAGTAGTTAGGTAGGTATGTAAGTTTAGCTAACATTCCCTAGTGACAGCTAGCTTGTTTCAAAGTCAGGTAGCTAATTTAATTAGCTCACTAGCTCCTTAATGTAAAAACATGGTAATGGTAATGTAAGTGCACTATTTACACACACATTTGTGGTAAAGTTGTATTCATTTACAAAAAATGAGTGAAAAATTGTTAAACGTAGGTCCAATTTAATCAAAATCTAAAGCTCGACTTTACTGCAAGAATAAATTTGGTCCTATAGATACTGAATTTACTAAATATAAAAAGATTTTTTGCATAATTATGCTTTTACGATCAGCTTATAATCACAGCTACTGCTGTGGCTAGCTAAAATTAGGTTCGTGTGTCCCAGTACTCCCTCTTTTGTGTGTTCAGTTCTCCAATCACCATTTTTATTATATAAAAATTAAAGAGTCTTTAAAAAAAAAGAAAAAGAAAAGAAAACACACCACCACAAACAATCAGGTTCAGCAAACTTCAGGATTTTACCCAAAATCCACACAACGCATCAAAAGATTTCTTCGGTCACAAATTCTCTCTCTCTCTCCCTTTTTTTTATGTTTTTTTTATGTTTTTTTTTTAAACAAGTGGCATGACAGATCAGGAGAGTCGAGAGTGTACCGTACAACCTGAACCAGTACAAAAACAGACGATGTTGTCATTCAACGCTAATTTAGTTAGTAACAATAAAACATTACACAGTTGAAACGTTACGTCGGCTCACGTACACCAGCTAGCTACTGCTGAAATGAAATGTATTGCGCAGCCCGAGCAGATGTGGTCCGTCGCGTCGGCGGGTCTCCTCCCATTTTTAGTCCTTTTTAATCATCGTGAAGAGGAATGTCTTGGATTGGAGATTGAGGAGTAGGGGGAAGGGAAGGGGGGGGGTGGGTTAATGGCAAGCATCACAGAAAGAAGAGAAAAGACGTGCCAATAAAAAAAAAAAAGAAGAAGAAGAAGAAGAAGAAAGCCAAAAGACACAGAAGGGTCAGATATGCGCCGCAACATCACTTCCCCGGTTAATGTCAAGTTTAATCCTAAAATGTTAAGTTGACCAGCCAACTTCTTTTAAAAACCGCTATGATGCGTGGTTAGACACATTCTAACGAGACGGAAATCAAAGAAACAAAGGAGTACAGTACTAAATTTGGCCTCGTGGCGGCCGCTTTAAGAGATGAGCGGAATGGAGTTCAGTCCTGGAGACGACAGGAAGAGAAGTGAGATTTAAAAACATCTAATAGTCCACGGGTTCGTCTCCGTCTTCGCTGAGCAGACACGTGCGTATGAGGGCTTCGGTGACGGCGTATGGATCGCAGTTAGCGCTCGGGCGACGGTCTTCGAAGTATCCCTTCTTCTCCTGGCCCACGGCGCGAGGGATGCGGATGCTGGCGCCGCGATTGGCGACGCCGGCGGAGAACTCGTGGATGTTGGAGGTCTCGTGGTGGCCTGTCAGGCGGCGAGCGTTGTCCAGACCTCCTTTAGGGTCGTAGGCACGGATGTGGTAGTTGTGTCTCTTCGCCAGTTTCTCGATACATTCCTCAATGCATCTGATTAAAGGAAGGNGCTATTTCACCTACCAAGCAAACATTATCTTAAGGTGCTCCAACTATCAAATTTGGCAAAAACACTTCTTGAAAAAAATATTCTGTAGCAAAGCCAATGATTTCAGCCAATCAGATGCATTTATGTAAAAATATTTAGCTAAAGGCAGCTCATCAGACCAGACACTAGCTACAGGTACGTTACCTTAGAAAGGAGAGAGTTTTCGCATCAAATAGTTGACAGCGAAAACAATTTAAAGACGAAATGGACAGAGAAGCGTGTTTACTCTCCATTTCAAGCTCAAAACAGACATCTCATCTGTTCAGGGGTCTGTGCCGCTAGTTAAAAGTGGCAACATGAAGCACGGCTACGAACCAAAACGCATCCCGATTGTTTTACGACTAAACAAGACAATCGCTAATGATCAAGCATTAAGAGATGCTTCAATCATCGCTCAGTCTCGCTCTGTTGCGTATCCAGACGTTTTACAAATTTCAGTAGAGTACCTCTGCTTTAGAGATTTGCACTTACTTGAGCCCGCCTTCTTCCCGCATCTCCTTAGTGCTGAAGTTGGTGTGACAGCCCGCACCGTTCCAGTTCCCCGGGATGGGTTTGGGGTCGAACGAGACGACGACGCCGAAGTCTTCACACACTCTGTGCAGGATGAAACGAGCCACCCACAGGTGATCTCCCATCTCGATGCCCTCGCACGGCCCCACCTGGAACTCCCACTGTACAGCAGAGCAAGAAACTTAATGTTATGGGGATGAGGAAAAAAATTCCCCAAGAGGAAATAATGCTTCTCTGGTGGACACGGGATACTGTAATTCCGCTAAGAAATACGGCTGAGCAGGAAGTGGGAATTTCGTCATAAGTACAATATAATTTTGAACAGTAGTATTACAGGCATCAGTATTTTTCCCCCAACAGTGATTTCGCACAGTAACTTGTAGCTGATTGGATGTTAAAATACTTGACCACAAGTACTGCAATAATTTTTGGCTCCTCACCTTAAATAAATACCTTCATGACAATGCAAGGCTTAAATCATACCTAGCTTAAAACACAGAGTATACTATCCAGGTTCCCGTGCGACTCGGCAGAGCTACAGAACCCGAGTCGTAATCAGAATTACCCCTGGCGTACCTGAGCTGGCATGACTTCGGCGTTCGTGCCGCAGATATTCACGCCGGCGTACAGACACGCTCTGTAGTGGGCTTCGACGATATCCCTGCCATACGCTTTGTCTGCTCCGACTCCACAGTAGTAAGGTCCTGAAAGAAGGAACCAAAAAACACCATCAAAACCACCTCCACCATCTCCAACGCCAACATTGGCGTTAAGAGAAACGCGTAAATGTAGACGGCGAACTCGTACCCTGAGGACCGGGGAAGCCGTTGGAAGGCCAGCCGAACGGGTGACCGTCTGTTCCCAGGATGGTGTACTCCTGCTCCATGCCAAACCACGGGCTCTGCTCCTCCACCATCTGCATGACCTTCTTACACGTCATGCGATGGTTGGTTTCTGGGTGGACAACATAAGAACATGACTAGAACCTTTACCTTTTCCGTAGTGTGAATCGTAAGCATTGTTATTAAAAAAATAGCTCTTATTTACCGGCAGGTTTGCGATTGTATTTCAGAACTTCACACAGGACCAGCTTGTTGGGGTCTTTGCGGAACGGGTCTCTGAACATGGCCGAGGGGATGAGATACATGTCGCTGTTGGAGCCCTCTGACTGGTAGGTGCTGGAACCATCAAAGTTCCACTCAGGAAGATCTGGTTGACAAATGATTTTTAAAGTGATTTAGTTGATTGCAACATGTTTCCCCCAATCCTGTTTGCTGACATTCTCGGGTTTCTGCTCGCTCTTAACACAGAATCCATTCAGCAGCCAAGCTGGCACTGGCTCAGGTGTGTTGGTACACGCTCAGGATAAATGGTACGTTCCTCGTCACTGGGGTTGAACCCTCAAGCATACACCTTTTACTTTACTGTCCAATTATGTACCTTAGATGTACACGACACTATACACACACACACCGAGTACCGTTTTTACACTGAGTGCACATTTTAAACTAAAATGAAACATTTAGTAACATGGACACAGCTTGGGAATAAAATCCTCCAGAATCCATATCCACTCCAGTTTTCTCTAATTTCCCCAACTATTAACACAACTTGGGACTTTTTTAACCAAACTGGTAGGGTGTATTACACTCTCAGAAATAAACATACCAAACTGTTTAAACAACTCAAACCATTAAGTGTACATCTTTAGGTCTTCAGTATGCATCTTTCACCTGGGAATTTGGTCACAGAGTACCTTTAAAAACAATTTAAGACGCCTAATTACCAAGAACTGAAAAGCTAATTGAAGATAAACCACATTCATGTTTCTAGATAAGAGACGCATACTAAAGGTATAACAGGTGTATGGTTAAGGGTAGGCATTTAGTATCCTTTTCTTTTATCAAAACACACAGGAAGGATGTTTGAGGAATAGGTTGAGAAGCTGGACTGATATGAACAAATTTATTCAGTAAAGTGAGCTATAATCCAATCAGAGTTTAAGAGGTGAAGGTTAAAGGTCGTGATTAAAGAGTCTAACCGTCCGTTTGTTAGTACCGTGTAACTACCACTGTATAATGCTGTATATTATAGATTTATAACCATGTATTCTTTTACCGTCTATGCTCTTTGGCTCGTAGTCGAGCGTCCTGGTCTTGCAGCGCAGTCCCTCCCCCGTGCCATCGATCCAGATGTACATGACCTGCACTTTGTCCCCCTGCGGAAGCTCCATGTACTGTCGCTTCACCACCTTGCTGAGCTGCGAGCTGGCCGACGTCGCCATGTTTATTACTGTAAAGCACCTGAACAAACAGAACGCACAGGACAGGAGGATGGAAGCACCGTGAGAACTCTGGGCAACATAAAAACCAACACAACGCCTACTACAAGGCGAAACGTACGCAACCCTCACAGTAACAGGCTGCTGATGCAGCCTCTATGCATGTGGAGGAGGTTTTTCCCTGCAAGACACTTTCGCAACGTTGTGCAAACACCTCCAGCGGCTCCGGCTTGTCGCCATGGTGACGGTGAAGTGTTTCATCACAACGTGCACGAGCAAAGACTTGATGGGAATAAAGGCAATAATCGTAGAACGGCAAGAAACCTTATAACTCAAAAAGAGACGCGCCATTATTGACACATCTCCATACTCAGTGCCGATACTTTTGCTCCTGAAGAACCTTAAGAAAAACCAAGCTCTTCATCAGAGAGCTGCTTATTTTGGGAAAAGTGTCGTGTATTCTTGGGTAGTGCTTTTGAGAAGCAAAACTATAATGTAGATTGTGTGATAGAAAAATGACTGCAGTAGATAAGAGAAGAACAAGCTGTGGATAGATGATGCGTTTAGTCAGTCAAGGCGTCCAGTGTGCTACAGATTCACGCTTTTAACTTTAAAATCGTCCCAATAACACGAGGATTAAATGCACAAAAGAAAACTGAACCTGAACGACTCAGATTTACACCTTAGTAATTAATTAGATACACTGGGGTTAGCATGGACACTATGTAGGTCTGAAATCTGGAAGGGAAGAACAAGGACCCTTAAAAAACAAAAGGTGTCTTGAGGTTGCTCCTTTCTTTGGGTCCTTATTTTGAATGAAATTGAAGAAGCATCACGTGCATCTAAAACATGGCTTCTAAAAACACCTCCAGGTTTAAATAAAAACATCAGTAATAGCATTACTTAAATTCTGGTTTTAAAAAAAACATAGTACATGTAACACATAGATGCACAGAAGGGACAAAAATGAATAAAATTAAAATTGCACGCAATAAACATGCTCTTGCATTAAAAAGAAAAATAGGATATTCAGGGTGAAATAAAGTCCATACCTGTGCAGTAGTGAGATTTAAAACAAGACCAATATCAGCTCCAGCTCTGACACAGAGAAAGACAGAGAAAGAGTGAAAGGGTGAGAGGGTGAGAGAGTGAAAGAGTGAGAGATTAGACCGCGGTTGCTACTACGCTCATCCTCTGAGCCACACGCTGGGCTTCCTCTGCCTTATATACAGGCGCGAGGACTGCGCCGCGACATGATTGGTCAGAGCCGAGCGGGAGACAAGACCCGAGCCGCGACATGATTGGTGCACAGCGCTGAAAGTCTCCGCCCACGACGAGCGCGAGACAGCCTTTAGCCTCATGTTGTCTCGAGCGCGTGCTATTCTCTCTCTCTCTCTCTCTCTCTCTCTCCTCAGGACGACGACGTCGAAAAAACAAACAAACGACAAAATAAATAAAAATCTGTGTGATAATTTTGGGTTAAATAAGCTAAGAAATGACAAATACGTCGAAATAAAAGAGCTCGGTGACTGAATAAATGAGTATATTATTGAGGGAGAGTCACAAAACGCCACCTTGTGGTTGTACATTACATCACCTCAGTGTTCCCCAGAATCCCGGGTTGCCAGATATGTAGAAAAAAAAGCTAATTCTGAGGAAAACGATTTAAAAAAATACACAATGTTTGTACTCTAGTTAGTGTGATTTATAAAGAATATAAAGGAAATTGACAATAATTGACATACATTCATGTATATATCAGGAAATAAAGCTTTTATGGATATAAGACATGATGTGATTGGGAAGTGGACGGAGCTAAATGCCATTTAAAAAAAAAAGTTGCTTTTTTCTACGAAAGTTTAAGAGTAGACATGTTATATACACAATTTATCTGAAAAATGTTGACCAAATTAGTTGATTCTATGTAGTGTCTTGGATTGTTGGAGACCAATCTGGCAACCTGGATCAATTTTTTAAACAATGCACTCATTGTTATTATAATTAGCATAATTAGCTTAGGGATGTAAGAATGATAAATGATTAGCTCTTCTCGTGTGTTTAATCACACATCGCTGAAAAACACAAATTACATTAAACGGTATCGTGAATTTCAGTGGAAGGAATTTAATTCCACGAAAAGTCACGTAATAACTTTATTAAACTAACTAATAAACTAATGCTTATTATCAAATAAATCTTGAATGCCATTTAATGTCACAAAATGTTTGTAAATATCGATTCGCAAGTTGTTCAAGGTGGATTTTACTTTTAATACGGTAAAAAAAAAGCACGATTGAGTATATTTGGCAAATAGAAAGGGGCGGGGCTTGTCATAGACAACAGGCAGCACCAACATGGCTACTGATGACTCTTACTCAAAACTACGACTTACTTCGTCAGAACACAGGCCACCATTTTGTTCACATCTCTCTCACACACACACACACACACACACACACATTTACCAATTAGCATATTTTACAGACAGGGGGTATAACAAAAAAAATCATATCATATGGTTAGCTAGCAGAAAGTTAGCTAGCTTACCAATGAAATTAGCTACTTGACTATAAAATTTGACTTGCTGGTTTCAAATAAACACTATAAAAGCCTAATGCTACCTATTTTTTTAGCTACTATGTCACATAGTAGCTGCTCCAGAGCTGGTGTTCAGGTTAGCTAAGCTAATCTGTTAGCTGGTGAATAGTAGTACAGAACTGTTTTGTTTACCTGTGTTTATGCTAAGCACTTTGTTTAGATGAATTGAAGAAAGCTAGTGTTGTAACATAATCAAGTTTCGCAAGGCTATGGATAGTTTCACAAGAACTAGGATAGTGAAGTTAGCTAGCTTACTATTGTACTTAGCTATTGATTTTAATTCCTCAATAAAACTAACATTGGCTAAATTAGCCAATTAGTCTAAAGTTGGCTAACTTCTTCCTGGATATACAGTAGGTTAGTAAAACTAATTAGCTTTTTTATCTACTATTTTATTGCACAATTAAAACTAGTGTTTATGCTATAAATGTTGATCTGAATAAAAGAAAAAGAAACATAGTAATAAATTTTTTTAAATGTATCTTTATTTATTTAGCATTTCGTTAGCATAGCTTTACATAGAAAAAATGATGATTACAGAAAGTGTTTAACATGAAGCGTAGAAGTAAAAGGATGCAATCAGCTAAATTTATCTATGAAACTCACTACACATGATGAAATTAAAATAAAAGAAATGTGTATTAAAATAAATATGAACTTATTCGATTTTATGGATATATTCCTCATGTTTAGGATTCTCCTTTTCCCATCCAAACAAACATTTGACAGTTTTATTTAAATGGATGACTGACAGTTTCTGTTACATCACATCATTTAAATGACTTTCACATTTCTTTCCATGAGTTCAATCAGTTTAAGGAGTTGATCTGAGACGTGATGTTTTCTCACCTCAGCCAGGTGTGTGGTGAAATGAGCTGTGTGAAGATGGCGCCCTCTGGTGGACTCAGTGTAGCGGTGCGGCATCTGAGGAGGATGATGGAGATATGCTGCGTTCCTGGTACCTTGTAATCATTAATTTGCAAGTTGTAATAACGTCATTTCGCACTACGGGACGTTCCACATACGAAAAAAGTGGGAAAAAAAGAAAACTAAACTGCCAGAAAGTTACTCTAAGCTAATTTAAGTGCACTGTTACGGTTACAGGCCTGAGTCCTGGTTCTGTTCTACTGTAGTGACCTTAAAACTTACAGCAAAGCAACAACAGCCAGCTAACGTCCAAACGTGACAACGTGACAGCTCTAATGTTGATGATTAGCGTCTCATAACAGTGATTATTACAGTCAGTGTTACAGATTTAACCGAGTTCTGTGTGTGTGTATGAACTGATCTAAATCCAGGACTGCTCTAAACTCAGCTAAAAGTAGAGAAGCGGGACTTTACACTGTACACCGTGTGAGCGGCCATGTTGATTTGACGTCACTCCGTAAAATGGGGGAAGGAGCTGCTAGTTGAGAAGATTATTTCAGGTTGATGAGTTAAAGTTAAAGGGCATTTTCAGTGGTTTTTATCGGTTGTAGGCGGAGAATTACAAGGTGCGACTTCGCCTTGAACACAGCATAATGCTTACGTATTCTTATGCGGCAAAGCAGTATTCAAAATAATTCCAACAAAATATGAGCAAACAAATAATTTAACATTCATTTCACAATTAATAAATTCATTAGTATACTACAGAAGAATATAATTAATTTAATAAATAATGCATGTTTTCCCTGTATGTTTGCATTCCAAAATCTTGCTAATTATAACACTGTAGATTAACTCATTATTCATATTTTTATTTTTTGCACATGATAGATTTTGAAGCACAAATAATATCTGTGGTCTATTATAATAAGTATTGCGATGAATTTCGGCTTGTGCTTCAACACGACAGACTGCAGGTGGCGCTGTTTACCTCCAAGACACACTGACTGCATAAAAATAATTTTTTTTCCTTTTTTTTTATTTAAAACTGAATCACTTCATTCTGTCAAGTCCATTCTGCACGATATTCCAATAGTATTACGCAATCACCGAATCACTGCATCTCTGAATCACTGAATCATTGCTGTAAGTTTAATTCGAGTCTACATTCTATATGACTATAAAACCTCAATACACAATGCTAATGCTAATATGAACACATGAAAACATACTGGGAAAAATAACAAAACTGGGCTTGTTAACGATTTCATTTGTTTTTGTTTTTGTTTTTTTTTAATATTTTCAGTTTTCATATGAAATTCTAATGTAGTTCTGCTACTTGATATTAGTTTAAAATGTTTAGTGTCGTTTAATGGACTTTTTTCTCTTTTTATTTAATAAATATATATTTATTAATTTCAGAGGCAGCGTTTCTGAGATATGTTTTAAGCTTTAAGTTTTAAGTAAAAGCTTTAAGTAATAATAATAATAATAATAATAATAATAATAATAATAATAATAGATTAAAGCAATGATCTGTGTTTCTATCTCTGTGCTTTAATATGACAGACAGCAGGTGGCGCTGTTCACCACTGAAAGAACCCGACTGCACAAACCACGACTCGCTGACTGCGTTTACACGCATATACATCTATATTCTGATATTAATAAGAATTTGGCAATAATCTAATTGTAATCTAATTAGTGCTGAGTAATTTAATGCGTGTAAACGCCGCAATCCGATTGTCCGAGTCAAGTTACGACAATATTCCGATTTTCTCAAATTCCGATTCCCTGCCTGGAATACGCCTGTTTCAGTCAGAAATTTGTTGCATGTAAACACCTTGTTCAGAAAATCCACTGAAAGGAGATGTATGCGCATGCTCAGGCAGCAAGGAATTGTGGGTGCTAACAGATGCTTAGCTTAGCAGATGCTAATCCGAATCTTTCCGTTTCGAGGCGGTGTGTTTGGGCATTTTTGATGGTGATAAATGTTAGAGTTTTAATTAAGTTAGTGTGAAAAAGTAGTAATGAAACTAATAACTGAGAGTACTGAGAAATAACAGCGGGAAAGGAGAAGCGCACGTGCAGCTCGGCAAACTTACAACGACCGCGTATACAGGTATAATCCATGTATCAATGTCTGTACGAATATAAACATAGTTTTTTTGGAATACGGCTGCAATCCGTAGAGGGTTCAGGAAAAGCAAACAGGAAAACAGACTCAGAATAAAGACAGTGAGATTGGATTCCTGGCTGAAGAATCATCATTTAGAAAATGTCTATAATGATCTAAACATGTGTTAGCATTAGTCTTTTCTGCTGGAAGCTAGCTGGAGCGATGTGGATGGTTTACTTAGCGATTAGCGTACGTTGTCTGTGCTGACATCGTATAACATCGAAACTTTAACCATTTTGTACAATAGAATATTAAAAACAGGGTTCGCACAAAGCTGCTTAAATGACTTTAAACCTAGAAAAGAGCTCTTTTTTTAACGAAAACAATTCCTTCGAGCTAACTACGTAAGCTTGGCGACGATTAGCTTTGTACGCGGTTCCCCATGAAGCCACTACTCTGATATTTGTGTGTTTGTAGCTATAAATTTTCAAACACCTCACAAGTTGACGATTGCTCACACAATGTTGACGTTTCTTAATGTGACAGGATCCGTGAAAATTGGTTTAGCGACTGATGCTAAGTGAAACTGCAGTGTAGGTGTAATTCCAGCTGTATTGAAACGTTTTAAAATCAACACGTCTGAGGTAAATGTTGATGTTCCCAATCATTCTGTGTCGTTTCCTGCTGTCAGTGTGCTTTTATAGGCCTAATGTCCGTATAAAACACTTAGCTAGCTAAATTGTTAGTATCACTGGGTAGCTAGCTTGTGTTCAGAGTCCATGTTAACATATTACAGACATGAACCATGTAAAAACATATCTGTTCTCATCAGACTGCATTTTAACCAGCATTTGCTTTTCATGGTTTTCAAATTTTTGGAAAAAAACCCCAAAATAAATAAATAAATAAATAAATAAATAAATAAATAAATAAAAGACCACATGTCAGGACCTGTTCCCAATGGACAGCATTTTAACCAGCATTTTTTAATAAAATTTTTATTCTGCTTTTCTTTTTTATCTCTTCCATTTCTTTCCACATCTCTCCTTCTTTAAGTAGTGGCTTTAATAGTCTATAAAAATGTAATTTTATATATATATATATTGCTAATAAAGACCTCATATTGTTCTCCGGAGAGGGAGTGTGTGTTTGGCATTCTCGTTATTTAATACATTGCATTTGTTTTTTCATTTTATTCTCTTTTCCTTATCTTTCCCTCGCTCCCTTTCTGTTAGGAGTGGCTTTAATTGTCTGTAAAATGTAGCTAATGTTCTCCGAGGTGGGATAATAGAGGTCGGATTTTAAAAAATTAAACAAGAAAGAAAAAAAAAGAAAAAAAACAATAAAATGTAAAAACCGTGTCCTCCATATTCTCTTCCCTGAACGTTTGTAAAATCCTCATGCAGTAAACATTAAACAGGATGAATAGCACGCGCTAGCTACTGAGCTAGCGACGAAGCCATGCTAACAACACGATCAACATATCAATAAATTGATATTCATTCGATTTACTTTGTGCTCATGCTGCTATTTTCATACTTATCTCCTGTGTGATGGTTGTTTTGGGTTTAAAAAAAAGCAGCTAAGAAGGAACATAGTTTCATTAACGTAATCAACAACAACAACAAACAACAAAATCTGCTGGGTGAGAAACTCATAACCGACTGTTTATTATTCCCGTGATGAGACGGAGGCCTTTATTGCCAAACATCTTCGGAATATGAAATGATTTTTTTGACACATGGGCAGATGTTTTGTTTTTTTTTTTGTTTTTTTTTTTACTTTCCACGTTCCATAATCCCTTATGAAAAGGTTAGCGCGCTCCCTTCGCTTATGTTTATTAATGAAGAAAGAAATCTTCACCTGAGAATTTGGTGATGAACACAGCAGGCATGCTAATGACCCACTGCCAGCTCCAGTCCGGCCTCACTACATCTATATCTGAATATAGATATATATATCTACATCTATATATCATTATATATATATATATATA
>CM074965.1:18131465-18141943 GCA_037577455.1 Pangasius macronema | reverse complement strand
CCCCCCCCCACACACCCCCACCCCCCCCCCCCCCCCCCCCCCCCCCCCCCCACCCCCCCCCCCCCCCCCCCCCCCCCCCCCCCCCCACCCCCACACACACACACACACACACACACACACACACACACCCCAACCTGAGGAGTGTGAAGCGGATCTCGAAGGCAGGAGAGTAATCCTCGAAGTTGATGATGATGCTGAAGATGATGGGAGTGATGAAATTAGCCAGTGTGATGACGATGGAGGGCAGATACTCAAATATCAGCTCCACTATGAAGTTATACTGCTGATTCTGCACACACACACACACACAGACACACACAGACACACACAGACACACACAGACACACACACACACACACACACACACACACACACAGAGAAATCACTGTACCAGTCACTATGACAGAGAATAAATGTGAGTGATGGTTAATGTACAATGCTTTGACACCACACACACACACACACACACACACACACACACACACACACACACACAGAGTATACCTGAGCCTGGGCCTGCTGGGAGAAGATGGTGGCGCTGTAGATGCAGTAGAAGCAGCAGACGAGCACGGCGATCACAAACATGTTGAGGGCGAGTCGTAGGGAGTAGATACGACATTTCTCCTTTTGGGAACGCTCGGCCATTTTCTGCCTGATCCGCTCCTCCTCCAGATCCGTCTACACACACACACACACACACACACACACACACACACACACACAAACAACACATTCCACAAACATTGTTATAAGTTCCTGGCTGCAAATTTTCCAAACTTATACCTTAACCACAACATAAGCTGCTCTATTGGTCCTCCAGGGTCTCTATGGCAACGCCCAAACTAACTGCCATGTCTAAACCGTATGATGATGATGATGATGATGATGATGATGATGATGATTAAACACTAGCCAGTGCTTAGCAGCTCTGCCTGATGATGTCACTGTCTGTGTCACATGTCCGTAGTACACTACGCCGTGGTGGTTTGGGACGCAGCCTGTGACTGTGCGTGAGAACTGATCATGTTTCTCTCCTCTTTAGAATATAATCAAGAATGTTGTCTGATGTAAACACGCATCTGTGTGTGTGTGTGTGTGTGTGTGTGTGTGCATACCTTGAGCTCATAGAGCAGGCTGCTGTGTTTTAAACGTGCTGCGTTCTCATTGGTTATGCAGAAATCCCAGCCGGCAAAGATCTTATTACAAAAACTCTGGAACCGATCTTCATCCTGAATCAGCTTCCTCTTAAAGCCTGCAGCTGACCTGTAGACACACACACACACACACACACACACACACACACGCAAAATGTCTTCTATAAA
This sequence comes from Pangasius macronema, assembly GCA_037577455.1. NCBI lineage: Eukaryota > Metazoa > Chordata > Actinopteri > Siluriformes > Pangasiidae > Pangasius > Pangasius macronema. Next base: position 18,140,621 of record CM074965.1, on the reverse strand, counting down.
GCTTTTGAGGTTTGGAGTGCGTCCCATTGGAAATAAGGACCAGTCACAAGCTCGGTAATGTTTGCACGTGGAGTTCTTCTAGCCGTCAGCTCATTGACACGGTGAGTGGATCAGCACTACACCTGTCTCCTCTGTCATGCTGAACTTCCAGCCGAACTTCCATGGACAACTCCGTCATGCTGAACTTCCAGCCGAACTTCCATGGACAGCTTCTATTCTATTAACACACACACACACACACACACACACACACACACACACGGTGGCGTACCTCTTGACGATCCAGATGAGGCTGAGCAGCAGGTAGGCGATGGTGCAGAGCACGTAGGCTAACGGCACGTTATAGCTGAAGTGTGAGAAGTTCACTGACTCCACATTATAATAGCCATAGAACAGGTAGGTGTGTTCCAGGAAGCCCTGCACACACACACACACACACACACACACACACACACACACACACACACACGTGTGGTCACGTCACCGTGCCGGACAGCAGGTCGATGATGTGTGTGTTCAGTGTGTGTGTGTGTTCTGTCTGTTCAGTGTGTGTGTGTGTGTGTTCAGTGTGTGTGTGTGTTTAGTGTGTGTGTGTTCAGTGTGTGTCTCTCACCGTGCCGGACAGCAGGTCGATGATGTGTGTGTTCAGTGTGTGTGTGTGTGTGTGTGTGTGTGTGTGTGTGTGTGTGTGTGTGTTCAGTGTGTGTCTCTCACCGTGCCGGACAGCAGGTCGATGATGTGTGTGTTCAGTGTGTGTGTGTGTGTGTGTGTGTGTGTGTGTGTGTGTGTGTGTGTGTTCAGTGTGTGTCTCTCACCGTGCCGGACAGCAGGTCGATGATGTGCTGGTGGAACATGACGAGTCCCTGCTGAGAGGAGGAGCGAGAGTAAACGCTGCACTCACCCCCTGTAGCGCCCCCTGTGGTCAGAGTGGAGCTGATGGACGAGGAGTGTCTGGACATGATGATGGGCAGCATGACAAAACTGAACATCAGCAGGAACATCACAAAGTTCAGCAGAACCAAGAAGCGCAGGAACGAGAAGTACGACAGGATGCCTGTACCAAACATACCTACAGAGAGAGAGAGAGAGAGAGAGAGAGACAGGGAGTGTGTGTGTGTGTGTGTGTGTGTGTGTGTGTGTGTGTGTGTGTGTGTCAGTCAGTGCAGTGGATGTGAAGAAAGCCACACAGTAATATTAGAGAATAGAAACCTGTTCATTAACACACCTTTAATATTGTGATATTCACCAGAGGTTCTGCTGAGTTCTGCACTCTGATTGGTTCTGATTGGTCAGGAGGTGTTGATTAATTCTCTGGAACAGCAGCTCTGACTGTAGTGCAGCTGCACCTCACAGGTTTATATTCATTCTCGCGCTCGTTCTAATGCTAATGCTAATGCTAATGCTTGAGCGAGAGCAGAAAATCGTTTCACCGACGTTCCACAACAGATCAAACAGCGTGACATAACACACCCGGGGTCGTGCTGTTAAAGGAAAATAATCACCCACTGCGCGGTAACCGTGCCTCCACTTCAGCGCGGCGCCCCGTCCTCGTGTTATAACGACCAGGAAGTGATTAGCGCAGGTTTAATTACGGCTCGTAAACCTGAACGATGGGATTTTACGATTCTGGAAGCCGTTTAAAATGACTTTAAAATAATATTACATCTTTATGGCGGCCATCTTGCTTCTGTTCTCTCTCTCTCTCTCTCTCTCTCTCTCTCTCTCTCTCTCTTGCTTTCTGTCTCTCTCACTCTGTTTCTCTCTTTCTGTGTTAGCTAGCTGTAACCATGGAAACGACTTATGATTAGTTACAGTGATGTCGGTTTATAGAAGCTGTTCGTAATGAAACAGACGTCTTGCTTGTTGTTGTTTTCTTGTTGCTGTTGTCTAGTGAACGGAATTATGGGATGTGCTTCTCTGAAAAGGTCACATGACACACTCAACCACTGACCCCCTCCAAAATCGTGCTGATTGGTTGAGGCGAGGAGGCGTGTCCGGGATTGTTTTCATGTGACATTGTGACAAGACGTGACGTGGCGTAACGACGTGCCGTTGCCGTGTGAGGACGTGGTGATGAGGCGTTGTGACGTGGTGTTGTCATAAAAGATGACATTGTCTTTCTCTCTTTCTCCCTCTTTATTGCTTTCTCTCTCTCTCTCTCTCTCTCTCTCTCTCTCTCTCTCTTCCTCTCCCTGTCTCTTTGTTTCCCTTTTTCCTGCAGATTCTTTCCCTCCCTCTGTCTCTCCGAGTCTCTCTCTCTCTCTCCCTCTCTCTCTGTCTCTCCCTGAGTCTCTCTCTCTCTTTCTCCTTTCCTCTCCCTCTCCCTCTCTCCTTTCCTCTCTCTCTGTCTCCCTTTCTCCCTTAGATTCTTTCCCTCCCTCTGTCTCTCACTGAGTCTCTCTCTCCCTCTCTCTCTCTCTCTCTCTCAGATTCTCTCCTTCCCTGAGTCTCTACCTGAGTCTCTCCCTCAGTCTCTACCTGTCTCTCACTCTCTCTTTCTTTTTCTCTCTCTCTCTTTTCCTCCCTCAGATTCTTTCTCTCCCTCGATCTCTCCCTGAGTCACTCTCTCTTCCTCAGTCTCTACCATAGTCTCTAAGTCAATCTCTCGCTCTCTTTCCCTCAGATTCTTTCCACCCCTCTATTTCTCCCCGAATTCTCTCTCTCTCTCTCTCTCTCTCTCTCTCTCTCTCTCTCTCTCTCTCTCTCTCTCCCTCTCTCCCCGTGTGTTGGGGTTTTCTTTGGCAGGCTCAGGCCGTGGCTCATTAAGTCTGAAAGAATGCACCACATTAATTAATGATATGTAAGTATCTTTCACTGGGCCTCATTTGCATATTGAGAGAGATTTGCGGAATCTGTGGAGTGATATATTTTAATTAGGGATTAATTAAAAATAATGGCAATTTCGTTTAGCTTGGCAGGAAAACCTCTCTAAACATGGCGGGGCGGATCTCTCTCTCTCTCTCCATCTCTCTCTCTCTCTCTCTCTCTCTCTCCATCTCCCTCCATCTCTCTCTCTCTCTCCATCTCTCTCTCTCTCTCTCTCTCCATCTCTCTCCATCTCTCTCTCTCTCTCTCTCTCTCTCTCCATCTCTCTCCATCTCCCTCCATCTCTCTCTCTCTCTCTCTCCATCTCTCTCTCTCTCTCTCTCCATCTCCCTCCATCTCTCTCTCTCTCTCTCTGTCTTTCTGTCTCTTTCCCTCCTTTCTCTTTCTTTCCTCTCCGTTCTCATTCTTTCTTCTCATCCTTTTTTCTTTGTCTCAGATTTCTTATCCTTCCTTCGTCTGCTCCCTCCATCTTCATTTCTCTCCGTTTCTGTTTAATGTTGAACGCCGCTCATGTCCGTGTCCATAATTATGCTAATTAAATCACCGGGGGCTGCCTGCCCCTGTAAGCCCCGCCCACTCTTCATTTGCATAAGCAATGACCTGCAGTGATACTCCGCCCCCTCCTTCACTTCATCAACGCAACGGTTTGGAACGTTTTTAAAAAAATCATTACAGAGTTATAATGTTATAATGCGGCGCTCTAATGAGGAAATAATGACGTGCGCCGTCGCCGCAGGGCGCTAACGCAGCGTGTGTGTGTGCGTGTGTGTGTGTGTGTGTGTGTGTGTGTGTGTGTGTGTTTTCACGCTTTTTACGACTCGTGTTGCAGCGTTTCATCTGGAAATCCTCCCTCCGCATGAACGCGTGTCCACGCCCCCCTCACAGCTGTTCTCTCGCGTTACTCCTGTTTCTAACGGCAACAGCAGATCGGGTTCGTGTGAATTCTCGTTTCTGTACGTTGGAAGGCACAAAGATTGCAAAAAACAACAACAACAACAAAAAACACCTGACGGAATTTTTGCGCTCTCGTAAAGTGATCAGACGTACAAGAAAATAAAAATCAGACGTCCAATCTCGATCTCGATCTTACGTTGCTGAAAAAACTTAACGTTAATGTAAAAAAAAAAGTGCCTTAGATACTGCTAGTCATGTACATTATGCTAGCTAGCTGTAACCATGGGAACCACTTATGTTCAATTACAAGTACGCTATGATGAGATGTGGTGAGACGAGACATGTAACAAGGCGTTGTGATGAGACACTGATGAGACGTTGTGATGAGGCGTTGTGATGAGACTTGATGTCACATGACATTGTGACGAGGCGTTGTGATGAGAAATGGTGAGACGTGACATTGTGACGAGGCGTTGTGACGAGGCGTTGTGATGAGACTTGATGTCACATGACATTGTGACGAGGCGTTGTGACGAGGCGTTGTGATGAGAAATGGTGAGACGTGACATTGTGACGAGACGTTGTGACGAGGCGTTGTGATGAGACGTTGTGATGAGACGTTGTGATGAGAAATGGTGAGATGTGACATTGTGACGAGACGCTGATTTAACTTTATGATGTGGCCTTGTGACTAGTTTATGATGAGACGAGATGTAACAAGATGTGAGACGTGACATTGTGACGAGACGTTGTGACGAGTCGTGGTGAGAAGTAACGTTGTGACAAGACGCTGATGAGACGTGGTGATCTTACATTGTGACATGGCGTTATGACGTGGTGTTGTGATGAGGCATTGTGCAAGTTCTCATTCACGTCACAACACCTTTTCACCATGTCACTGCACGTCACACCTTGTTGTGTCTTGTGTCTCTCTCTCTCTCGCTCTCTCTCTCTATCTCTCTCTCTCTCTCTCTCTCTCACACACTCTCTTCTCTATCTCTCTCTCTCTCACTCACACTCTCTTCTCTCTCTCTCTTCTCTCTCTCACACTCTCTTCTCTATCTCTCTCTCTCGCTTTCTCTCTCTCACACTCTCTTCTCTCTCTCTCTCTCTATCTCTCTCTCTCTCACACTCTCTTCTCTCTCTCTCTCTCTTCTCTATCGCTCTCTCTCTCACTCACACTCTCTTCTCTCTCTCTCTCTCTCTCTCTCACTCTCTCTCTCTCTCTCTGACACTCTCTTCTCTCTCTCTCTCTCTCTCTCTCTCTCTCTCTCTCTCTCTCTCTCTCTCTCTGTGTGGTTATTATTCTGTTATTATTCCCTCAGTGCTGCTGGATGAGACCTGTCATTTTTAGCCTCTGTGGGAGATTTGATGGGAGAGATGTCCCTCACACACACACACACACACACACACACACACACACACACACACACACACTCGTTCATCTCCCCCCTTCCCCCCATCAGAACGAGTGCGTCTCCCCCCTCCACCCCCCAGACAATCTCTCCTCTCCTCTCGGCTCTTAATGAGAGTCTGTTTAATTATTTCAGCAGGCGGACCCGTTTCGGCCTTGGCTGTGATTTGGGACGTGAGCGCCGTGCTGATGGAGGACGGATCAATAATTCAGGCCTCGCTCTCGATGCTTTAGTGTTAAAAGGCTGTGCGGCTGAAGGCCGGAGGCTACGGCGCTTTAAAATGGAGCGGAGAGGAGAAGAAAAAAATATATAATGAACCCGAGAGAAGAGCACAAATATTCCCCAGCCTTCGTTTCATCCAGCGAAAAGATTTTCCATTTTATGTTTTTCTCGGATAATCTGTGTTCTTCACATAGCTGTAATTTAACACTGCGACAAATCCGTAGTTTAGTGTGTGTGTGTGTGTGTGTGTGTGTGGTGTGAGAGAGAGAGAGAGAGAGAGAGAGAGAAATCTTCGTATGTAACGGAATACCCTGAATATTTATCTGAACATCCTGTTCACACGCTTGCGTCCGTGTGCAGATTGTTTTACACGCCAATGTCGTGCCCTTGAGCGTGACGTTATTAGCGTGTTTGTCACGTTCGGCTTTTGTTTCTTCGCAGCAAGTTAAAAACATGACAGGAATAAACACCGAGTTTGATCTAAAGCTGCGGTAAGTCATTTTTTAAAAAAAAAAGTGACCTGGAATTCTAGACCTGGAGTAATCAAATAAGTCGAAAGCTAGCTTGTCTTCCGTTCGCGTTAGCAGGAAACGAGTCGCTCGTAGCCGTGTAGCGGAAGTCGTGCCGTGAAACGTGACGTTATTAGCGTTAAATTCGCTTCAAAAACACGACGAAACAAACAGCGAGTTTGTTTTAAAGGTGCGGTGAGTGTGTGTTTGTTTTTTTAAGTGTTTCAAACCTTCCTTACTTTCATTTGTCTTCTTTGGCTTCTTGTTGCTTGTGGGCGTGGCATCGTTTCCGATTTGTGAGAAACGCAAATTAGTAGCTATATATCACTCCTAAAGCTAACTAGTTAAACGCAAATTAAATATACGTACTCGTCAAAGTCACCAACAATCTCTGCTACTTTTTTCCAGGCGTCTTTGTAACGTCTCTATACGCATTTCGCACGCACGAACTAAAACTGCGTGAGCAACGGTCGAAACGTCGGAACGGTTTGAGATAATAGTTTGGATTCGTTGTTTTATTTGCATCATACCTAATTTGCATAGAATTGTGAAAATCGCTGAAATCACGTCTGCGTGTTGCTAATGTACGTACACAATGAACGATCACCTCCTGCTGTGGCCCGCTAATGTAAACATGACGTTAACGTGCTAATTTATTCATTTCAGGATTCAGTTTACTTTTTAGTCTATTTTTTGGCCTTGAAGTAAGCTCCGCCTCCAGGCAGAACATTCCTTATAAGGCAACTATGATGAGACATTGATAGTTTGACCTCTTCAGAGTGGGCGGGGCCTGTTGCTGGGAAAGACAAAGGCACGTCAGCGGCAGAGAGCGCTAAACTTCTGCTTAATTTTTTCTGGTCCAGAAATCAGCTCCGCCTCCAGAAAGAACGTTCCTGAGAAAGGAACCCATGATGAGGTGTTGGTAGAGTGGGCGGAGTCTGCCGATGATTTTTTAAAAAAATTAGAATTACAATCACAAGCAGCAGAGAGCACGAAACGTCACACACTGCCCCTTTAATCCACGTTATTAGTTTGTTTATAATGTCACAAGCGACATCCTGAAGAACGAGTACGGAGAAGAATGCAGCATAAACGCCGTTCGCAGGTTAAAATGGCCGTCGTTGTCATTGTTGTTGTCGTCGTCGTCGTTGTCGTTGTTTGTTTTGCTTTATGTTACGTATACGTCCTAATCGGAGTGTTCTTATTGGCCGAACTCAGCGTTTATGATGAACGGATGTTCGATTTTAAATTTCAGCTCTTTTTTGTTTTCCGTCACGTAAACGACACGGGCTGTCCGCGTAGCCGCGCTCGGAAACGGCTCCTTTTCCCCCGGCGCGCTCCGACGTTTAGGTTCGGTGTAAATCCGATCTTTAGAGCAGGAAGTGGTAAAATATGGCCACTTTCACCCTCTCAGCTCCTCTAATACGCTTTTTTTCCCGGAGCACAACCCACGGGAGGCTAATATCCGTTTACTGCCTCATGCATGTATTTATTCAACGCATCATTCATCTCTTCCGCGGGGAAAATAACGACTCGAGGTCATCCCGCATTCTTTATTTGTTTATCTCCTTTTTTTTTCTTTTATCATGGCCGAGGAGCGTGTCTGCCGGCTTCTCTAATATACATGAGGCGGCCTCGTTCCATTCCAGCGCAGAAGCACACTGTCTTTATTATTTAATTAAGTCGGCGGGTCGTTACATTAATAATTGAGTGTGTGAGGCCCTTTTCCTGGTGCAGAGTGCATTAAAAAATGTGTGTATTTACGTCCCTGAGGGTGTGTGTGTGTGTGTGTGTGTGTGTGTGTGTGTGTGTGTTCGGTGCATAAAATTGAATTGGTTATATCTAATATATCCAGCCTCCCGAAGGACGAGCGGAGAGACAACGGCGAGAAAAAAAGAGAGGAGAAACAAACGGCGCGTGTCTCTACTTCCCGAGACGATCGATACGTGATCCTACGTGTCTCTTATCGACGTGAGGATCAGCCTACAGTCCCGTAATGACTGAAACACAGCGTTCATCAATTATAGACATAAATAAGTAAATAAATAAATAAAGTTCTAATTAAACAGAGCCTCCAGAGAGAGTGAACGTGAACGCTATCGGTAGTTAGAGCACGAAGGCCTGATTCTGATTGGTTGGGAAGGTGTTGCGATGACTGTGTGGGACAACATGCTCAGATGGCGGCGAGTGATGACAGCGTGTGGTGACGTGTTGCGATGGCGGTGTATGATGACGTGTTGCGATGGCGGCGTGTGGTGACAGCGGCGTGGTGACGTGTTGCGATGGCGGTGTGTGGTAACGTGTTGCGATGGCGGTGTGTGGTGACGTGTTGCGATGTCGGCGTGTGGTGACTTGTTGCGACGGCGGCGCGTGGTGACGTGTTGCGATGGTGGCATGTGGTGATGGTGGCATGTGGTGATGGTGGCGTGTGGTGATGGCGGCGTGTGGTGATGGTGGCGTGTGGTGATGTGTTGCGATGGTGGCATGTGGTGATGGTGGCATGTGGTGATGGTGGCATGTGGTGATGGTGGCGTGTGGTGATGGCGGCGTGTGGTGATGTGTTGCGATGGTGGCATGTGGTGATGGTGGCATGTGGTGATGGTGGCATGTGGTGATGGCGGCGTGTGGTGATGGCGGCGTGTTGCGATGGCGGCGTGTGGTGACGTGTTGCGATGGTGGCGTGTGGTGATCGTGGCGTGTTGCGATGGCGGCGTGTGGTGACGTGTTGCGATGGTGGTGTGTGGTGATGGTGGCGTGTGGTGACGTGTTGCTATAGCGGCGTGTGGTAACGGTGGTGTGTGGTGACGTGTTGTGATGGGGGCGCCTGGTGACGGCGACGTGTTGTGACGTGTTTTGCGATGGCGGCGTGTGGTAACGTGTTGCGATGGCGGCGTGTGGTGACGGCGGTGTGTGGTGACGTTGCGATGGTGGCGTGTGGTGACGTGTTGTGATGGTGGCGTGTGGTGACGGCGGCGTGTGGTGACGTTGCGATGGTGGCGTGTGGTGACGTGTTGTGATGGTGGTGTGTGGTGACGGCAGCGTGTGGTGACGTTGCGATGGTGGCGTGTGGTGACGTGTTGCGATGGTGGCGTGTGGTGACGGCGGCGTGTGGTGACGTTGCGATGGTGGCGTGTGGTGACGTGTTGTGATGGTGGTGTGTGGTGACGGCAGCGTGTGGTGACGTTGCGATGGTGGCGTGTGGTGACGTGTTGCGATGGTGGCGTGTGGTGACGGCGGCGTGTGGTGACGTTGCGATGGTGGCGTGTGGTGACGTGTTGTGATGGTGGTGT
>CM074965.1:18105966-18130230 GCA_037577455.1 Pangasius macronema | reverse complement strand
ATACGACACCGATACGACGATAACCATACGACACCGATACGACGATAACGATACGACACCGATACGACGATAACGATGACACCGATACGACGATAAATGATGTCAGAACAGTTTGTCCGCAATCCTAAATCACAGAAATGTCGTAAAGTATCATGATACGATGTTTTCGTCTTATCACACGCTCCTGTCAGAAGGTCCTGAGTTCAAGCCCCGGCACTTACACGCGTCTTCTGCTATCTGTCTGTATAAAGGCAGGGTCTCGCAGTGCATTGTGGGTAATCCATGAGATCACAGGACACAGAAAACGCTGTATAACATTAAAGCTGAAGGCGCCATGGAGCTGCGTGAGACGAAGCGTCGAGTAACATTTCCACATCGACGCTGTTAAATGATGGAAGTCTCTTTTTTTAAATTTATTTTTGTTTTTAATTTATTCGTTTTTTTTTTTATATAGTCACATACATCACACGAAACATGACGTGTTTCAGCTCCGCTATAAATCCCGCTGTCGTGTCTGTCAGTGTCAAGTGCAGTAAAAGTGTGTGTGTGTGTGTGTGTGTGTGTGTGTGTGTGTGTGAGGTTACTGTATCCTCAGCATCACTTTAGGAAGACAAACTTTTCATCGCGCTGTCAGGGCTTTCTCCGGCGCCTTGTTTGACCGTTCATCTTCTTAATTGTGACGGAGAACTTCAGCATCATTAATTAAACATGCTTTCATTTAAAAGCGCTCGCAGGGAGCCTGCGCGTGTGTGTGTGTGTGTGTGTGTGTGTGTGTGTGTGTGTGGACTGCCTGAAAATGCATTAGGTATTTACAGTGATGGAGAACAGAAATGTGACACTTGTTCGGATTTTAAACGATTTTGCATAAACGCCGGCAGTAAAGACAGAAATTCAGGAAAACAGCAGCTAGAAATAATTTTACATTTTTAAATATTTTTTTTACTTTCCGTTTGGTTACAGTGGCGTCTCGACCGGAGGCGTGACGATACGGCGATTCGCACTGATCTGAAAGCGTCAGTCACGTGTTGTAATTGTAATGAATTACGACAGCAGCGATCACAAACCGACCGAAAATAACCGCCGTTTAAAATCATACGTGTAAATGATTTAAGAAGCCAGCGAGCTGTACGATTCGCCCGTAATCATCACGTAGCCTGCAGCTGATCCGGACGAGGCCGGGCACGTACAGATCGGAGGAATCAGAATCGCACTCGACCGTAGCGTGTATCGTTTCGCCCAATGAGTCAGAACCGTATCTTATCGTACGTCGTAAAATATCAAGGCGTGTCTGCTCTTCGCTAGCGTTATATTATATTATATCATCAGAAGCCTGTACGGTGCTCACGTTATATTCTGGAAGTATTTTTAAAGGCTTTAGACGTCTTTAGTAGGCGGAGTGACTCTTTATGAACGTGATCTTTAGCGTCCGGACGTTAAACTGAGGTCAGAAAATAACCGAAATATAACAAACACACGCTGACACGCCGTTTTAGCGAAATTATATTTGTTTATTTTTTTTAAAATACAGATTTCAAACAACACTATTATCAGAAAGAAGGTTTGTTTTAAATAATCCATCTATAGAGACGAGGTTTTATAAACGCCGTAACACAAATATCGTGTTTTCGCTGTTACAGTTACAGTTACAGGAGCACGTGGGGACGTTTCGGCTATAATGATGTTAATATCGCTGTCTGTCTCTTTGGGGAATAAACTGCAGGCGTTTTATTTTTTACACAGTGAGAAAACATCGGAGGCTGAAATTCAGGTTTTTTAAAGGCGCCACGAATCGAGCTGTCGAGCGGAAATTTACTCCTTTAACCGACGCCGCGTGTGTGTGTGTGTGTGTGTGTGTGTGTGTGAGCGCTCGCATCGCTGCGTCAGAGCAGAACACGGAGGACGAGCTGAATCCTGGCTGAGGACAAACCACACATCAGCAACACATAAACACCTCTATAAACACTCACACACACACACACACACACACTTTATACTCACACACACACACACACACACACTTTATACTCACACACACACACTTCATACTCACACACTCACACACTTCGTACTCACTCACACACACACACACTTCACACACACACACACACTTTGTATTCACTCACATACACACACACACTTTATACTCACACACACACAGACACACACACACACACTTTATACTAACTCACCCACACACACTCACTCACACACACACTCACTCACACACACACACACACACACACACACACACACACACACTTCATACTCACTCACATATGCATTCGGAGAGAAAGAAAATCATTTATCCATTAATAACGGTTAATGTGGTTCAGTTCAGCTAAACAGCTGCACACACACACACACACACACACACACACACACACACACACAGAAAGCAGCTGGCAGCATTACGGCCTAATTGATTGCCATGCCATTACCGAATCAAAATAAATAAAGTGCATGGCGTCGGTTTGGGGTAATTAAGCCACGGCGAAGGGAATTGTACGATTATCTGTATTTATTGTATTTACGTAATCCATTTACTCGTTCACTGGAGGATCTCTTTGGAAGACACAAATCATTATTTGCCTCATTAGAGTTCGTCTCCAGATGAGCGTAGCCCTGCTGGATGTTCGGGCAAAAGAACTACACACACACACACACACACACACACACACACACACACACACACACTTCATAAAAAACCTGAAACACACTCACTGCACACACTCGCTTACTCTAAATGAAAAAAAAACAGGTTTACAAACTGACAGACTGACGGACTCGGTGTGTTCTGCGGGTTTATAAACGAGGCCCCGAGGAGAAACGCGTTTCCCCGAGATTTAAATAAATGAAATGAAATGAAATGAAATTAAGAGGAACTGATGAAGCAGGATGTTCTCTCTCTGGAGAAATCCCAACGCTGAACTCTTGACCTGCCGAGCTTTCCCCTTAATCGATGTTCTCGTTAGGAAAAGCTCGGAGAACGTGACCAGGTCTTCTCTTCTCTCCGCGATCTTCTCTCCGCGATCTTCTCTCCGTGTTCTTCTCTCCGTGTTCTTCTCTCCGTGTTCTTCTCTCCGTGATCTTCTCTCCGTGATCTTCTCTCCGTGATCTTCTCTTCGTGATCTTCTCTCCGTGTTCTTCTCTCCGTGTTCTTCTCTCCATGATCTTCTCTCCGTGATCTTCTCTCAGTGATCTTCTCTCCATGATCTCCTCTCTGTTTATTTATGAGCATAAATACAGATTTACAGTAAACACCTTAATGAATGTGGCGTCTGCAGATTTACATCAGACTCTAATTATTTAATTATTGTGTTTATTTATTTACTGTAATTATTGTAATTGTACGTTCCTTTCTTTTCCTTTCTAAAAAATAATTGGCGATGTTTATTTAGCACACAGTCGAGCAGGTTAAAGGGTTAAAGGGTTAAAGGGTTAAAGGTTTCTCCTCACGTCACGTATTATTTATATATAAATATATAAATATATAAACTATAAATAATGATAAAAACAGATCCATAGCGGCGTCATGTGGCCTATTAATGACTCTTTGGTCTTTAATAGTGGAATAATGATGTATTAATAATTGTTTGGGTTTATTATAGTGCTGTATTACCTTAAATTAAAAAAAATTAATAAAATTAGCTTTGTTTTTTTTTGTTTTTTTTACCAAAAGTTGGGCTATAAACTTAACTGTAGGATTAATTCCTGCATAATGTCTTAATTCTCTTCATTAAGGATTTGTTTCTTTTGTCTAAACTCGGGATTAATGCGGTTAATATCTGATCTTAATGTCTGATCTTAATGTCTGATCTTAATGTCTGATCTATATTATGATAAACTCGGGGTTTGGTCTACGCTCTTAAACCTGGACTATATCCACTCATTAGGATTAATTATGGCATAACTTGGGTTTAACTCTGGAATCATTTTGGTATGATGCAGTTTAAATTATCCTGAACTTGGCTTTCGGGTTTATTTTGTGATGTAGAAGATTTAACAGGGTTCATTTCCCCGGAGGTGGACCAGAATAAACATAATTCAGTTATCAGATTAGATTTTTCTGTAATTTTGTCTGTATTAGTTACATTTAGGATCTTGGATTATCTTGTATTATAACCGTAGACCTGGTTTTGGGCTTGTTTTGTGATTTATAAGATAATTTCGGGATTAATTGTAGCATTAGTCGGGCTAGGTGACCTTAATTCAGGATTATATTAGACACGTGAGGCTCCATTCTCCTCATTCTTGTTCTTTCTTTCTTTCCATTTATTTATTTATTTATTGTAAACCGAGGTGGTTGATGTCATGGTGGCTGCTGTGATGTGATGTGAAGTGAAGTGAAATGTAGCGTTAGCTCACACACACACACACACACACACACACACACACACACCGAGCACCGATCGTTTATGAGCTTGTTGCGTCGTATATCGAAGGTCTTTCTTTGTTACTATCGGAGGAGTGTGTGTTTCTCCACAGTGTGTGTTTTTTCCCTCCATCCGTAAAGAACGATAGAGACATCTTGTGGGAGATGGAAACAGAGCAGGTGGATGCGTTTCGTATCTGAACTACAGACGGATCACTGTTACGCTTTCGTACACGTCTGTGTCGGATTTCTGTGTTTGATTTCGAGTAAAGTCACACACGTGATCACGTGAGGCGACAGCGAGAACTTACTTCTCGTCCTTGAGAACTTACGAACTTAAAGACTGTTAGTACTCAGTAATATATTCCACGACAGCATGTAGCGCTGACGGGAATCATTTAAATAAGTACCAATTACGTTACGTTACATTACGTCAGTATTATTTACTCTGTCTGATATTATTCGGAAGCTTCGTCTTCACTTCCCTGCGTAGACGGTGAAACGGCGGTTTCTCCGCCCTGGCTAGTGTTTCATATTTTAATGGGAATCTGCCGCAAATAACAGATTTGCATCAACGAAGATTGTTACGTTAAAAGCAATTCTACTGCAAAATATGCAGCATAAACAAATAAACCATTTTTCTGACAAAAAAATAAATAAAAAGATCAAAAGACAACGTTAGACATGAGCTCCAAGCGAAAACGTCTAATACGAGAAAAACACGCTGAGGAAAATCATTTTAAATGCTAAGATCAAACGTTAAAAAAAAAAAATTGGAAAACACCGAAGTCGGGACCGAAGTCAAGCTCACAAACTGAACATTTTTAAAAAAAATTTGACTTCTTTTACTTCCGTCATTGTTGCACAGCGACCGAAACACGACAACTCTGACAACACCGATGAGTTTTAAAGTTTCTAAAACGTAAACGTGCGACGGTCGATACGTTTTTTATTTAAACGCCGATTCTAGCCGCCTGTGTGGCGATGTCACACGCAGCATCTCAGATTTTTATCGGTTCGTTTTATTGGACACTAGCATACGGTGTTCATTACAAAATTAGCTATTAACACTATTAAAGCGCCCCCTACTGGAAATATTTAAAACTGCAGAAATACCTGAAATGATTTAATTATGGTTATAAAAGCATAAATATTCGGCTGATTTTGAGAGAAAGAACTCGAACAACATGTCGGAAAATGCATCTGTTTTAATCGCGCTTCGCAATCAAAGACTTATTAGTTTATGTATTTATTTAGTTTTCTGTTTTTAATTAGGCTTAAATGACATGGTATATAAATGTTTTTCAGGAAGAATAAACATAATTATCTGACATAATTAAATTCAGGCTAAAGCTTGTGCAGGTTAGGAAATATTTTTGTGTATTTCTAATTATTTTTCAGTATCAGTTTATGAAATATATATATAAATATAAATATAAACACAGCCAAGCGGCGGCTCTGTCTCAGCGTTTCGGTGAAATAATGGATTGTTCTGTAATAAAGATCAGCGGAGGAATATTCCGTATGAGTTTTTGATAAACGACGGAATAAAGTCGTTGTAATGTATTGCTGATGTGTGTGTGTGTGTGTGTGTGTGGCGAGTCGGTACGTTGGCGAAGAAAAACGAGCTCTGGCAGGAGGTGAGGGCAAATTATTTACCCAAGATTACAGCGTGAAGTGATGAAATGACGGTTTTATTATCTTCACTCCTGCCAGGATCGGTGTTCGAGCTGAGATTTGATCGCGGTGAAGAGCGATTATAATGAAGGCCGCGGATCAGCTCGCATCACTCACGCTGATGTCCCAGCCTCATATTAATGCCATTAAAGTCTCGCGTGTTGGCGTTTTCATCGAGGTTATACATGCGTTCATCCATTTTGTATGAGCTTTTAAAATGTTGTGGCTTCTCAGCTTTGATGTCATGAATTATGGTACAAGATATGAGGCTGTTCTTTACATATATTTGCATAAAACTCGCTGGGTTTGAGGGTTTAAAGGAACATGCCAATGAATGTGAAATAAAAAATATATATATATTACTTCTGCACTAAAATGATGCTAATGTAGCTATACGGGAAGCTTATAGCATCCGGTTAAGCATCATGCTAAGTCTAAATCTAAATCTCATGTCTGCGTAACAAAATCGTAAACTCGTCTGTCTCGTCTCTCTGACTGTTACAAAGCGCTAACACCGGAGACTCCTTCCATAAACGTTAAAAAAATAAACATCTCCCTGAAGAAAACTTCACCATTACAGTGACCGCTGTTACCATAGAAACAATGACGCATTCGAACGAGCGCATTAATATAAACCTGTGATTTGCTGCTGCACTACTGTCAGAGCTGCTGTTATAGGAAATTAATCAACACCTTCTCTCCTGACCAATCACAATCCAGAATTCAGCAACGCTGAACGAAATGATGTAATGTCTTGCGTTTTGTCTCGTTTTTCTGTCCCTCAGTGTTGAGTATTCGTGGCGCGCAGGATGAGGAGCCTCCCGATCCTCAGCTCATGCGATTGGATAACATGCTCTTAGCGGAGGGCGTGTCCGGACCAGAGAAAGGGGGTGGAGCTTCAGCGGTTGCCGCGGCCGCCGCAGCCGCGGTGGGCGGAACCGGAAACGACAACTCGGTGGAGCATTCGGACTACAGAGCGAAACTGACTCAGATACGACAGATCTACCACACGGAGCTGGAGAAATATGAACAGGTCAGAAAAAACATCGCAGACAGCAGCGATAACATTAAATAATTACCGTTTAAATTCACGTTAGATTTTAGCAGCAACATTTATTTTTAAATCATCATCACTATTATTACTATTATTATCATTTCAGTGCTACTTCTCTTTTAATTAATGTGATCAAATTCAGATCTGCCGATCTTTACGAAACTTTGCGTAGGAGCTCTATATTTTAACTTACGCAAAGTACGCTGATACGAAGTGTCACTCAAAACTACGAAGAAAGAAAGTCAACATTCCCCCCATAAACACGGCAAATCAGCCAATATAGTATTAATCAGTTGACAGTTGCGTGGGTGTTTTGAACCCTCCAATGTTAACTGACCCCCTGTAAGCCCCGCCCCCTTTCCCCAACCTCACATTCATTCTTTATCTCTCGTCTCGTCGTTCTAATTTTCCCACTTGAAAGATACGCTGACACGGCATCCTCGCTTTCTGTCACGGCATCCTCGAGAATGTTTTCAGTTCATTAACGTGAAACAACATCGTAACATCGTGAAGAACATTATTATGTTTGTCTTAGCTAACATTAGACATGTATATAGCTAACATCAGCTAGCTAGATTTATTAGTAATCCACTGAAATTTTGAGATTAAAAACTGCCTTTTTTCGGTTGTATGTGGAAAATATTCTGAAAATTGTAGCCTAAACAATGAAATATGGAATCTAACACTTTACAAATAATTAAAATCGAAATGATAATTAGACGCAAACGTGAATAAATAGATCGCTGTTCGCTTTCGCTCGCTTAGCATTAATTATATCAATGGAAGATTCTTGCAAGGATAGTAAGACAAACGTGTGTGTGTGTGTGTGTGTGTGTGTGTGTGTGTGTGTGTGTGTGTGTGTGTGTGTGTGTTTAGGCGTGTAACGAGTTTACCACCCACGTGATGAACCTGTTGAGAGAACAGTCTCGCACGCGTCCCATTTCACCCAAAGAGATCGAGCGCATGGTCAGCATCATCCACCGCAAATTCAGCTCCATACAGATGCAGCTCAAACAGAGCACGTGCGAAGCCGTCATGATCCTGCGCTCACGCTTCCTCGACGCCAGGTGAGTCCATCACGCTCATCACACACACCTACGAATATCTCATCGTTTTAACGAAAATGTTCTGCACATAAAGCTGTATTTCCATTTGCCTAAGTCTTAAGTCTGATATTTACCTGGGGAAAGTTCCTGGTATTCAGAGTCGGTTTACGCACTTTTTAAGTGGCTTTTCCAGGCTTCGCATTCAGGTTATTAAAAGCGTGTCGTTCACGCCTCTGAGGTGTCCGGGTTCCTCTCGACTAGAAGTGTCAAGAGTTTTACAGTAATGTCTAAAGACGCTCAAAGACTCGCCTGAAAACCCGAAAAAATCAGGGATAGAAAATACGGACTGAAGAAGGATGTAATTTGATGTGAAATGTGATACGATGTAACGTAAAAAAACAAGCATGAAAGAACTGGGGGATGCATCATGTGATAAACAGTACGAATGAGAAGATTTTAAGATATTAGATAAATCTATTAGGACCTCACAAGCCCCGCCCCCTTTCCCTAACCTCGCATTCATTCTTAATCTCTCGTCTCGTCTATTTTTTTTCTCATCATTGTATTAGAGTTTCTTTCATGTTTAAATTGCTTTTATGTTAAAGCTAGAGAGGCGAGAGATTAAGAATGAATGAGAGGTTGGGGAAAGGGGGCGGGGCTTACAGGGGGTCAGGTAACGTTGGAGGGTTCAGAACACTGTTATATCGACGATTACACGCAAATCATTTTCGATTTATTTCAACACTCGCAAAATCTTCTCGTCGCCGGTATATCGCTGACTAGTTACGGATATAGTCCTAGTTGTAATTATCACATTAAATGATCGCGCTCCAAAACAAAATGGCTTCCGTAGAATAGCACTTGATCCAGCACGTGCTGTTATTTTGCAGCTCATGACATCATAACGTGTCAAATTGATAAAATAAAAAAAGGCTGCGTTTGTGTTAATTCGCTGCACTCTGCTGTAAAGAAATCTCAGCAAACACAAACATGTGAAGGATAAGCTGACCAAGCGCTCATCTGCTACGTTACGTACAGAGAAACTTTACGTTAATTCATCATTTCGTTCAGAAATAATTCCCTCCCTGAGATAAGCGACATCATGGACTTTAAAGAGACGATATTGTTCATTAACGAATCGTGTCATATTCGTGTTTTTAATATCGTCCTCTCTGACAGACGGAAGCGGCGGAACTTCAACAAGCAGGCCACGGAGATCCTGAACGAGTATTTTTACTCGCACCTCAGTAACCCGTATCCCAGCGAGGAAGCGAAAGAGGAACTGGCCAAGAAATGTTCCATCACCGTCTCCCAGGTTCATTCTTTATTCCACAGATCTCCTCCTTACAGGATTAAAGAGACCTGATGACATCATCACAAATCCTGTTAGCATATCAGTACTAAAAAAAAATCAGTAGCTAGTAGCTAGCAAGTCAGTTTTGTTTGTTTTGTTTTTTTTTTTCTTGAAAATATGATCTAGCTACGTTAGCTTTCTAGATTAGCCTTTTTAATTTCAGTTCATGTTTTATTTTCGGAGTCATTTAATGTTCTTAACTCGTTACGTTTTTTTTTTTTTTTTGACTAGCCTGTTTAGCCGACCATTTTAAAATAACGTTCTAGATCTTTTGTTTTTATTTTTAAACGTAACATTGTTTTACGTTAAAGAAAACTTAATTCTGTTAAAGATGATACAAATCAGGTTATTATAACTAGCCTAGACTAGCTTATTCATTTTTATTCTTATTTAAAATAAAAAATAAATAAATAAAATAGGCTTGACCTGTACATGTTACACATTTTTGGTAGCTGATTTAATGTAAACATTGTTACAGTTATTACAGATGTATTTATTAATTTATTATGAAGAAACATTATTTTTAAATATAAAAAATGAGAATAAATAAATTTTTTATACACATAAACTTAAAAAAAAGTGTCATGAAACATTTTTTTTAATGCGTGTGCTGCTGGGAAATCTCGCAAAATGTCGCAAAAATCAGTCTATACGGTGTGATACATGTCATGTATCGTAGAAATTTACGTGAATTTAAGGCGTCTTTGCTCCACACGTGCCTGAGACTCTCGCACAGAACTGTGTGTGTAATTTTTATCTTTTTATCTAGTAGAGCGTTTAAGGAAAAGTGTCACAGAGACGTAAAGGAAGACGCCTTTGATGTGTAAAATGTTCGGTGGTGTTCAGGTGTCGAACTGGTTTGGGAACAAGCGGATCAGATACAAGAAAAACATCGGGAAATTCCAGGAGGAAGCGAACATGTACGCCGCCAGAACGGCCGTAAACGCCACCAGCGCTTCCGCTCAGGGCAGCCAGGCGAACTCGCCCTCCACGCCCAACTCCGCCGGTGAGTCATCACGCAGTCATCACCAATCACAGCTCGTTACGCTTTCCATAACGAGCTAACCGCATGCTGCATCTGCCCTCACGTGTGCTTGCGGTGCATTGTGGGTAATACTCATGAGCACTCGTGATGCCGGTCATCAGCCCGAGGTTGATTATTTTCCTAATAAAAGCACCGTGAGGGAGTGTTTCATTCCTCTTATACCACACCAGCTACACCAGTTACTTTTTATCCTTTTAAAGTTACATTTAAGTTAATAAGCTACGTTCACGTTTATTCTGTCCAGTTCCAGCTTTACCTCTGACTTCTGCGAAGCGCTGACACTGGAGACTCCTTCCATATGTAAACATAAACATAAACATAAACATCTCCTTACTTTGAGAAAACTTCTACGAGTCCCCGTGATCGAGCTGTTACTATAGAAACGGAAACGTACCAGAACGAAATACGAATAACGTAAAAGTTTACGAGTTAAATTATCTTGTGGGTTTTTTTTAATTTGTGGATTTGTTCCAGCTCTCGTCTTTCCTCCGGTCAGATCTCTCACTTTTTTTATTTTTTTTTTTAATCCTCATTAACTTCACGCTAATAAATCTCCTCATGTGTGTGTGTGTTAGCGTTTGTGTTAGCGTGTGTGTTAGCGTTTGTGTTAGCGGTAGTAAACAGCGCTTCAGGTAAATGGCCTGCTGTGTCCGGCGTGACCTTTTGTTCGTCATTACGGCTCTGAAAGTGATTAGCGGCTCGTGCGCATTCGATTAGCGCTCTGTGGCTTTTTGTGGACAAATTAAGTTAAAGTCCCGGTCCCTTAAACATCTGGGGATTCGTCCTCCATTAAAGCACAAATAGCGCTCCGTGATTCCTAGCGTGACTCGATTAGCGCTTCCTAAATGACTGAAACACAGACATCCATCACTCTGGCGAGGTTTTTTTTTTTTGTGCTTTAGAATGCTAAGCTAATTCATCTTCTGTTGCGATAAACATTATGGTAATATCTCGAGGCTAACATCCGAGCCGCCGCTCTAACGCTTTCCTCAAGTCCTTTTTTACGTGTTTTTTAAGTGCTTAAGTGAAGTAAGTGAATTGCTCGTTTTTAAATAACAGTTTATTTTTTTGTTTGTTTTGAGTTAGCAGGTTGAGCTAGCATGTGTAACGCCGCCTCTGTCTGTGTAACTAGCGAGTTCGGGTACTGAATTTTACTAACTTTTTATTTTTTTACTTTTTCCCCTTTTTACTAACAATGCACAGTATAATTATTATTTTAATTATTTTTAAAAAATTACGTTTACATTTACTATCTTACTTTCTTTCAACTGGCAGTGCAAATATTTATTAATTAATTTATTTATTTATTTGTTTTTGTTTATTTATTTTTATGTACGTTTTATTTATTTAAAACTTTAAATTTAATTTATTTTACTTAACATTTTATTTTATATTTAAAACAACGGTTTTACAGTCCACCTCACAGGCGTTGTTTGTTCATGTGTGTGTGTGTGTGAGTGTGCGTGTGTGTGTGCGTACGTGCGTGTGTGTGTGTGTGTGTGTGTGTGCGCGTGTGTGTGTGTCTCAGGGTTTAAATAAAGCACTTAATGTTAATTTTAATATTTAAATATTAATTTTAGTAAAATGTTTATTTAGTGTTTAATAAACGGATGGAATGAAGCCGTCTCTCTCTCTCTCTCTCTCTCTCTCTCTCTCTCTCTCTCTCTCTCTCTGCTGCACTCAGACCCGAGCGTCTTCCAGCTTTTATTGACTAAACTAAAATAAAATTTATTTATTTATTTATTTATTTATTTATTTATTTATTAACAGCGAGCTGTGACCTGTCTCACCGCCCTCTCTGCACCTGCTGCATGAGCACGACGCCTGTCTGTCTCACCTGTCTTTCTCCCTCTGTTTTCTCTCTCTCTCTCTCTCTCTCTCTCTCTCTCTCTCTCTCCGTCTGTTTCTCTCTCTCAGGTTCTGCTGCGTCTTTTAACATGTCTCACTCCGGCGATTTGTTCATGAGCGTTCAGTCTCTGAACGGGGACTCGTACCCGGCGCCGCAGGTGGGCGCTAACATACAGTCTGTCCATCCCACACGTGCGATCCCGCGGTTTTGAAAATGGGTGGTAAGGCCGACTAAACTACCAAAAATAAAAAAAACAGTCAAAAAAAAAAAGAATCAAAAATTGTTATTAAATGTGGCTTTGCTGAATTAATTACGGCTGATCTGATTTAATAAATAATAAAAATAAATAAAAATTACTAATAAAGGAAATAAAAATGGTGTTTTGTGCTTTACGAGTGAATTTCCCACACAGATCACTTCCTGTGAGTGATTAGCGCCCCCTACAGTGTGTTTGCTTTCTGTGGCCTTGCATGTGCGCTTCTGCTGGTCCATTCATCAATTTAATTAATTTATTTTCATTTTATTCATTTCATTTATCATTTTTTACTTACAATTATTTTTAAATTACTGAAATGTGGAATCCTGGAAAATATTAATGTATACAAACTGATAAATTATCGTCAATTCATGAGTCGACTGAAATTATTTATCTTTATTCACATATTTAAAAAAAATAATTTAATTATTGATATATTTATTTCCATGAAATGAAAAATGGAAATTGAAAATGGAAAAAAGCTTAAATCTAAAAACAGCCGAGAAAAATCTCCGAACTAAAACAAAAATTAGATTTTGATTTTGGCTTCTGAGACAGTCAATAGCACCCCTAATAAAAGACATTTCTGTGCAAATAAATATAAATTATAACTTTGATGGAAGGAGTCTCCAGTTTCAGTGCTTTTTGTAACAGCTCCGGTTACAGAGGAGTTCACGCTTTTTATTCCTAGCTGCTGTAGCGTAAGTGAGAACAGGAACCGTGAAACAGTAATAATATATAATGATAACTGTAAACGGATAAAAAGTGTCGTTTAATGAGTTACAGGTCGTAATCGTTTAACACATCGCCGTGGTGTAAGAGGAATAAAACACTGATGACTTTCCTGCAGCAGCAGCTCACGCGCAGCGTTTCTGACGCAACTGTCCTTACATTCACACGCACAAAATAAAGAAATAATCATTATTAAGATTAAATAATTAAACCAACAATAATTCTGTTCCTGCAAAAAGAACAGATTTACACAAGTCACAACAACAACAACAACAACAATAATGATCATAAATTATAAAAAATTATAATTATAAAAATATCTAATAATATATAAATTATAAAAAATTTTGAAGTTATTTTTAAATAACGTTTATTTGTATATTATTTATTTATTTATTTATTTATTTAAATATTAATATTTTAAATACTAAAAAAATATGTATGCATTTCTTTTACTTATTTGTTTATTTATTTTATTTAAATTTATATATTATTTAAAAATATGAATGTTTATATAAATAAATAAATAAATGGAATAATAAAACAGACAATATTTAAATATGAGTTAATGTATTTCATTCATTCAGTATTCTTCATCATATAATAATAATAATAATAAATTATTATTAATAAAATTAAAATCACAATATTAATCAGATATTATATATACATGTGTTTAATTATAATAAATAAAGAAACAATAAAAATAAAAATAAATATATAAATAAACACATAAAAAATATAAATTATTAATTTTTTATATGTCAAATTATTTTATTTGTTCAGTTCTTTACTTATTTATTTACCTTATTATATGCCCTTTATTTAATTCATTCTTCCTCTCATCATCATCATCATCCTCATCATCATCTTCTTCTTCTCCGTATTCGGCTGCTTTCGGCTTCATCGCTCATGGCGTGTATCTGTGCGCACCGCAGCCTCGGCGTTAATGGGGTCGCGCTGCAGACGTCGGTCCCGAGCACGGCGCCGCGCGGGTCTCTTCGTCCT
Organism: Pangasius macronema; assembly: GCA_037577455.1. Lineage (NCBI taxonomy): Eukaryota > Metazoa > Chordata > Actinopteri > Siluriformes > Pangasiidae > Pangasius > Pangasius macronema. The sequence goes on along the minus strand of CM074965.1, from coordinate 18,115,837 downwards.
TCAGCGTCACGCCGGTTATTTATTTCCCTGCAGCGTTCATAACGTTCCTCAGGAATCATATCGACTTCTTCCAGATGAATGGAGCGGAGCGGGAAAACGGCGCTGTGCGGCGCTTAGCGTCCGCGTCTCTGCGTCATATCGACCTGCCGTGACGCTGGCTCCGCCTCCACCTCCACCTTCACGCCGTTGATCTCGAATGTGATTCACTCATGATTCAGTGCCTTCCTTCCACGATGCACCGACTTTCCTTTCGTTTTTGCCTTTTCCTATTGTTCATTTGACCTTTGACCTCTGACATGACATGACCCTTCGAGTTAGTGCTTTCTTTCTTTCTTTCCATCTCTTCTACAGGATGTCATGAGCAAATGCTTTCGTTTTAACCGATTTTAACCCTAAATACCACTCGACGGATATTTAAAAGATGCAGCTGGAATACGAAGCACCGCGTGCGCGTCGTGCTGCTGTAGTAAAATAATCAACGGCGGCGCGGTGCGATGAGGCGGAGCCACGGGTGCCTCCCCGACGTTGATTATTTTCCTAAAAAGGAACGTCCTGAAGTGTTTTATTCCTCTTTCACGACAGCAGTTCGTCATCGATTACATTTGATTACATATCAGAGAACAAGTTTAGTTTTTATGAAATGTTCATGTTTTCACAACGATATCACGAGATCAGTATCGTATCGTCACGACGCAGAACTTCACACTCCGCCGTATCGTAACCTTTTACTCTTCTGATATTTGTTATTCTGGACCGAGTCGCGTTCGGTTTTGTTCGTAAACAAACAAACGTTGGTGATTCTTCGGTGTGTCGCTGTCGTGGTTGCTGTGCGATGGCCTTCTGATTCCCAGCAGCCTGAGTGATGTCTGCCTGACCTTCTCATTCACAGCACATTCGCAGGTGTTTGGTATGTGTGTGTGTGTGTGTGTGTGTGTGTGTGTGACGGGCGTGATGTCTGACCTGGTCTTTGTGTGTGTGTGTGTGTTTCAGGTGGATACACTTCGCCATGTTATCAGTCAGGCAGGAGGATACACTGACGCTCTCGCTGCCACTCAGCTCTACAGTCCACAGGGCATCAACGTAAGACACACACACACACACACACACACACACACACACACACACAGAGTTCCAATTTCTGATTACTCTTTAACTATTTCCATGTTTCACTGATAACCAGGTTCACAAAATAGGAGAGAACATTGTGTATGTTTGTGTGTGTGTGTGTGTGTGTGTGTGTGTGTGTGTGATGTCTTCCCACCCAGGATGTATTCCCGACTCATTCCGGGAGTTCCCGGGATTCACTCCGAGTGTATTCCGTGTATTTCAGTGTATATATATCAGTGTATACATCAGTATTAGTATTAGTTATTTTAATCTTTATTATTAATGGACTCAATATTTAAGGACACACGCACACACACTCGCACACACACTTGCACACACACCCACACGCACACACACTCGCACACACTCCCACACACGTGCACACACACGTGCACGTGCAGTGGAGGGAGGATGAAGTGTGTGAAATGTGCTCTGACGGTGTGTGTGAGCGCCAGTAATCGATCAGACAGTGTAACGTGAGCGCTGAGAACAGATTCGGGACGGCCGTCTACACGCGTTGGTCATATCACACATCTTACATTATAATAACACTGACACTCACACACACACACACACACTCACACACACTCTCTCACACACACACACGCACCTACACAGCTGTGACCCTCGTTATCATAGTCACCAAAGCGGCTGTTCAGCTACAAAGGGACAGTTACATCTTTAAAAGGAAGCATGTGTGTGTGTGTGTGTATGAGTGTGTGTGTCAGTGTGTGTGTGTGTGAGTGTGTGTATGAGTGTGTGTGTCAGTGTGTGTGTGAGTGTGAGTGTGTGTGTGAGTGTGTGTGTCAGTGTGTGTGTGTGTGTGTGTAAGTGTGTGTGTGTGTCAGTGTGTGTGTCAGTGTGTGTGTGTGTGTGTAAGTGTAAGTGTGTGTGTGTCAGTGTGTGTGTGAGTGTGTGTGTGTGTGTGTGTGAGTGTGTGTGTCAGTGTGTGTGTGTGTGTGTGTGTAAGTGTAAGTGTGTGTGTGTCAGTGTGTGTGTGAGTGTGTGTGTGTGTGTGTGTCAGTGTTACTATAATGTAAAACATTATGGCAGTATCTCGTGATCCTCGAACGCGTTTCTGAAGCGAGACGTCACTCCGTGTTTAATCTTCTTCTTTATCTCTATCTATCTATCTATCTATCTATCTATCTATCTATCTATCTATCTATCTATCTATCTATTTATCTATCTATCTATNTCTATCTTATATCTCAGTTTGTAGATGAGATTAATAATATTTATTATATTTCATTTTACTTTTAAAAATTAAACCACAGAAATTTTTCATTAAAAGAAACAAAAGTACAAAATATTCTCTCACAAGTGCTGCTGTAAGATTATTATTATTATTATTATTATTATTATTATTATTATTATTATTATTATTGTCTGTCACTTGAGTGGAATAAAAAAAAAAAAAAAATAATAATAATAAGTGAAAGTGGGATTTCCTTTGAGAAGCAGCTTAATCAATCTCACGGTGACGATCCGTTAATTCCAGGTTAATTTCACTTAAACGAAATCATTCTCACAAAGAGTTTTAATAATAATAATGATAATAATAGTAAGGAGCCGTAATGCTCGGCCCGTTAGTCACGGCTTCTCAGTTTGAATAAATTCTTCTCTTTCTTTCGTTTCATTTCTCTGGCTAATGACGGCTTCCTCTCCCGGCCTTCACGCCCTGCAGCTCTCGCTCCGTCTCTCCTCCGGCCCCCCCGCCGTAATTACGCCTTTAAAACACACAGCGATTGTCAGCGAAGCTGCGCAACTGAAAGTTTTTTTGTTTTTGTGTGATTACATGCTGCCTCCGGCTGAAATAACAGGTTTGGAAAATAAGCGGCTGCCAGCGCTGGATTTAAAGGCTTTATACTGGGATTTTTTCCTTTCTTTCTTTTTTTTGTGTTTTTTTTGGATGCCGTTTTTTGAACTCGGTTATTAACGCTCCGAACGCTCTTCAGTCAAACGCGAAATGCCGTTTTTTTTGTTTTTTTTCCTTCATCGTGGCTCTCGTTATGCTCTCGCTCCTGTAGCCTTTAACACACGAGATCATTCGGAATAATTGATTCCTTCATCTTTCATCGTGAGGGAGAAAAAAAAGAAAGAAAGAAAGAAACAAACCTGCTTTGTTTAAAACGACTCGTCCCGCTGTTTATATCCTCCGACGTGTGTGTGTGTGTGTGTGTGTGTGTGTGTGTGTGAATATGATGCTATACCCTCAGTGAAATTGTTACAATTATGTTGAACAACATGGAAATAAGTATGCCATAAACATATTTGTTTGCTTGTTTGTTTGTTTGTTTGTTGACACACACAGAACTATTTATTCACAGCTCCTCCGTCCTGAAGACGTCGGAAAACTTACAGCTTCACCTCTGACACTGGAGACTCCTTCCAGAGCCGTTACTATAGAAACGATGGCGTATGAGGACGTTACCGTGGACCTGTGATGTGGATCTGGATTATTGGAGTAAAAATTTCTCTCTTCTGTGTTTTTTAGGCGAACGGAGTTTGGCAGGATGCACCGACTCCGTCGTCCGTCACTTCACCTACAGAAGGACCCGGAAGCGTTCAGTCTGATACGTCTAACTAAAACTAACACACACACACACACACACACACACACACACACACACACACACACACACACACACGACATGACAATACACTACTCTCTACACACCATCACAGCATCTCTCTCTCTCTCTCTCTGTCTCTCTTACTACTGCAGAACATTTGGAATAAAAGAAGAAGAAAAAAAAAAGAAGAAGAAAGAAAAGATGTACTCGTTTTTCACTCGTCTCTGAGAGTTTGGTTGGATATTTAGTGACAGAACAAAATCATTATCGCAGACCCTTAAAGTTCACTTTTAATTCTTTATTCTACCTCTGAGAGAGAAAACAAACAGTTCATATGAAATGAAAAAGAGCAATCTTCGGTTTCTAAAGAAACGTTTTCTGTTGTGTCCAAGTGGGAATTTTTTCTTTATCGGTCCGTCGTGTCCGTCGTTCCATTTCACTTTCCGTATCGCTTGCTTACAAAACGTAACTGTTGAAGGATAAATGTGAAGTAACGGATCCTGCGTTTATTCAAAATACCACTGACGTTATTTATTCCCCCGAGAAGAATAATCCGTTTTAATTCTTTAATCTTTTTTTTTTCCTTTTTTCACTTAATCATGTCAGAAAAAAAGCGCTGGTTTGTCGTTGGCGTGTTTGTTCGCTGAGATCTGCGTTTTTATTCACTGTCATGTGACTCGAGTGATATTTTATGATCGTCTCAGCCCGAGCTGGAGCCGGAATAAAAACATCATGAATATTTAATGAGCGTGTGCGGCTTCGTCCAATCACAGAGCGTCGAGTCGAGAGCATTACAGTGTAACTGTAAACAGATTACTGACTCTTATTTATACGCGATTATATTCATGAGGATACGAAGCCTGGAGAAGATTCTTCTTTTTTTCTTGCACTACGGGATGCGTGATCAGCGTTAAGAAACTGCGTAAGCTTTAGCTACTGAGTGAGTGACGTATCGCACACGAATCGCTCATGAAATCCTGCACAGGAAATACGGATGAAGAAAGGAATTCAACGTTAGCCTGATATGGAGAAGGTGTTGCTATAGTAACCGAGTTAAATTTATGAGCCAGGCTTATCGAATTAGCTCGCTTCGTAAAATACGAATATTAATCATCCAGTTAACTCGCCACGTACGAAGAACGAGTCCCAGGAACTAACGTTACGTTTTATACGTAACGTAACAATCGCTCTTCTCTCGTTTTACTAGTTTGCTCTCGGCTAACTCTCTGTTGCTAGCTTTCGCTCTGTGATTGGACAAAGCGACGTTTTTAATGTATAATTTTATAATAATTTATCATTTTTTCACGCTGTCCTGGAGGAAAATTATCTGTTAAAGCGACCGGAAATTGGCTGCGATTCTGTGGTCCGTAACGACCAAACAAAACGTCTCTGAAGCATCTCGGATCATGTGATTAAATCTTTACTCTGAGCTCTGGTTCAACGTTTCTGAGCCAGATAGCTAGATTTCGATCTGTTTTGTCGTTTTTCTTTTGCTACGAATGAATTCATTATTCATACTGACGACAACAACAACAACAACAACACAAACACCACAAACACCACATCGCTGATCTCATTTGCACTCATTTCCTTCCTGACCAATTTTTTTTTTTTTAATTGTTTGTTTCGTTTTAAAGACGTCGTGCAGCGAACCATAATCTTTATGTCAACTTGCGGCAGAAGCATTACGTCGTTATTGTGTGTGTGTGTGTGTGTGTGTGTGTGTGTGTGTGTGTGTGTGTGTGTGTGTGTGTGTTCCTTCCTGCTCTACATTCATACTAAACTATTTCGCATTATAACTGAATGACGCAAAGCCGTAACATATTCGTTGTTTATCGCATTTGTTTGTTTTATATGTACAAAAGTTGCTGATCTGCGGATAGGATGTAAAAACAATTTAGATTTTTTTTTATTACTTTTTTACTTACACGTTCTGGCACTGTTTAATTTCAGCGTTCTTATCGACTTCCCCTGATATATCTTCGGTATTTTGGACAGAAATGTTATTTGTTTCGGTCAAACGTTCACACGTTTTAAAGACGTTTATATTTGAAATTACATCCGACGAAACTGCGAAAGTCCGCTGATACTCCAGCTAATGATCATGTATCAAATAAATGTTAATTGTAACTTGTAACAAGTTAATCTGGCTACTTAGCTGACATCACCAGACGTTTTCTTTGATCAACATGCTAGCTAGCTATCCCTATTAAGCATTGGATGCTCCATCAGCATTAGTGTGGACAGGATATAAACATCAGACATTGTTGTTATAGTTATTAATGTAAATGCATTACACTTATAGCCATCTTACGCATTATGCATGTTAACATGACCTGCTCCGAAACTGTCGCGAAGTGAAAGTGACAGAAATCGCATCTTTAAGGTCTCACGTCACTTCCTGTTTTCATCTTTACGGAATGAAATTCATCAGGCGGAAAAGACGACTCACCGAAGGGGAAAGGACGTGAGACGTGAAAGACGCAGTTGTGATAAATTTTTTAAATCTCGGTGGATTTTTTGACCAGAGAATTCAGAGCCAATAGAAAAGAAGAAGGCGGGGCTACATGCTGTTTGATCGGAGAAATCTAAATAGAAAAAAAAAGTTGTGAAACTTGAAATTTTTGCCTTTTTTTTACTGTTACTAGACGCATATTTGGGGGGAAAAACGTAGTGTTAAGAGGAGTCACGTCAACATTGTGTTTCACAAAATAGCTAAAAGATAGAGATGGTACTGATCCGATGCCCAGTATCAGAATCGGGCCGATATCGGATATTGAAGAAAACATCAAACACCACGTCCTGTAACGTACGGCGAAGATTGGAATTGGATTTGGAAAAGAAATGTACATTTGGATCTGGAAATGTTTTGTCTTTGTTTAGGATTAGGATTAGGATTATATTATTTTAGGATTATATTATTTTTTGCACTTTATTATATTTATTATATTTACACTGTAAGTCCGAGGTCACCAGCCCTCTTCCCTGAGATCTACCTTCCTGCAGGTTTCATCTCCACACCTGTTTTACCAGATCAGGAGCTTCTTAAGGCACTGATTAGATGGTCATGTGATCAGGATCGCGGCTGTAGCTGAAGTCCTCAGGGTCGGTGATCGCTCCGTCTCTGCTATAAGCTGCGATGCATTTCTAGAAATAATCATAACAACGTGTGTGATGGTTTATGAACGCATTATAACACTTGAACATGTTTGTTGTAGAACATTTCACCAATTTTGCGTGCCGTGTCTCTGGAAGTGTGTCTGAGGGGAAGTGGATAAGGGCCTTAACGCCGTCAGTGGACCAAATCCGTCACCTTTTCAGACCAAATCCGCCGTATGAACTCTGAGTCAAGTCGAGTCAAGTGTCTTTACTGTCGTTTCAAACACTCGCAGCTGGTACAGTGCACACTGAAACCAAGCATCGCTCCTCCAGGACCAGGGCGCTACACAAAACAACACAGCTACATGAGACTACACAATACGACACAACGTGCACGTCAAAGCCGCACAAGACGGTACGATCGCTACTAAAGCAGGAACGCAAACATACGCAAACGTGTAATATATATCGCTCTTACGTCTTTGCGTTCGTTATTCGCTTCTCTCGGTTATGTAGCGCTTGTTAAATACAGCTTGTAAAGTGTGTGTGTGTGTGTGTGTGTGTGTGTGTGTGTGTGTGTATGGATTTACCCTGACTCACCCTCGGCTAATGTCGCGTCTCTGCCTAATTGACACAAACATTATTGGGGGAAAAAAATGAATTCTGGTTTGAAAATACGTCCGCGTCGGTGACGGCTCGGGTAACGAAGTTTGTTTTTCTGTACATTGGATCAGAATCCACTTAAAAGGGGAAGTCATTACGTTAATGCGGTTAGGACTTTTAGTGTAAGCGATGATTTTGCAGGTAAAACTCGGTTAAAGAGGACTTTTTGACCTCGATGAACTCGGGGAAAGTAAAACTCAATTTGTTACGAAATTCCTCACGTATTTGCGTAGTCCGTAATCGTATAACGATGTCATATTAACGCCGTATAGATCGATCGATTTCAGACGCTGCGGCAACAACACGGCTGCACCGAGTCCGCGTCTAGTGCAGCGTAAAATCTAAATAATGTTTAATAAAATGATTAATATAAATGTGTAATATTTCCATTTTTTTTCTTTTCTCTGCTTTTGTTTTTTTTTAAACATTTTATTCATCCAGTATTGTATACATGTTTCAATGTTAAACAAAACATTACAACTTTGCCAATTTTCTGGCTATTTTAATAACAGTCTCAGCACCTACACAACTTCATTTCTAAACTGAATAACGCACATACGCACGCGTCCTGAGGAAGTCGCTTCTCCGAGCGTTCGCGTTATTAAACTGTACATATTTTCTGGTGAAACGGATTCGACTCTTCACCTGTTCACTAAACTTCACTCAATCATGATGAACCATGCAAAATGTCTGAGTCCTATAAAAGCTTGTTTTTTTTTAAATCACAAAAATGTTGTGTCTAAATGAACTGTTCATCTTCAATAAATGTCGTATTACTCACAAAAAAAGTGTGAGACTCTTGTTGAGGTGGTGTGTTTTATTTTTCTCTTTAAGGTATAATTGAGATATTCGCGTTACAGATTGTTTAAAATAAATGAATTCTGAGGAATATCTGCTGAGATTTTTCTAATGTTAAATAAATAAATAAATAAATAAAGCTTTTACTGATTCACTTTAAACAATCATTTAATTAAATATGTCTTAAACCGGGCGCTGTGGAGTCCGGAGTGGCCACAGGGGGGTGCTACAGGGCATGTTATTGAATTACATTACAATGAAATACAGTTGTATGTAAAAGTTTGTGCACCCCTCACCAAATTATAAATTTTATTGATTTTTGAAATGAAAAGAACTAAACATAAGCTCTTTTTTCTGCAATTTGATCAACAAAAACAAGTAATTGTTGTCCAAAGTTTGGACATCCTTCCTGTTGTTAAATCTCAGAACCTAATTAACTCGTTAAGCCTTAATTGATTCATTAGGACTCGTTACTCGGGTCAAGAACGGAATTACAAATCCTGGAAAAACAAATCCAGAGCGTAATAAATTCTCCGACTCCTCACACACTCCGACTCGCTCGAGCAGCTGACCGAGGATCTGGAAACGGAGCTGACTGATGCCTACAGAGCAGAGGAAAGATATAAAAAAAAAGATCAAAGTGCTTCCAGCTTGCAATTTCCACTGTCCGTAACATCAGTGAGAAACGGCAGGCAAAAGGAGAACTGTGAAAGTCGAGGATCTGGAAGTCCAAGAAAAAGATCAAACTGTCTGTGTGTCGGGCCGAAAGGCAAAGCAAAGCCAAATATGAGTCTACCCTGGACGTCCTTCCAAGTCGACGGTGTCCTCACCACCACGTCCAAGATGACAGGTACTAGACGTACCTTCTCAGTATAGAAAGAAACCTTACATGTGACCTCATCACAAATGTGAATGTCTGACCTATGCAGAACAACATCTAGATAATCCAGAAGTGTTCTGGAAACAAGTCGAGGGATGAAGAAAAAGTGGAACTCAAGTTGGCCACAATCATCAAAAGTGATTTTTTTTTTATTTTGGAGAAAAAAAAGGAGCAGCGTTTGATGAAAAGAACACCTCTCAGATCTTAAACACGCTGTGTGTGCAAGACGGCCTGAGAATATCTCAAAACTTGAAACGTTCTGCGAGGAAGAAACCCACTTTTAAGAAATTTGTACTTGTCCTTCAGAGCATCGACGGACGTTCTTCGCAAAGGTTCGGCACTATAGACGCAAACGGGGTGTCTAAACTTTTGCACATGCCGCAATTATGATGTTATTTATTAAATATAAAGTAACTGTGCATTAACATTTGCGGAACAAAATGTATTTTTAAAGATAGTTTGCTCCAAAGGTTGTGTTTACGTCTTTTTTACTTTCAACAAAATATACGACTGGGACGGGGGCGCACAAACTTTTGCATACAACTGTAAATTATTTAAATTAATTTTAAAAAAATTTAAAGTGGTATTTAAAAATAACCCAGAAAAAAGAATGAAAAACGTATAAAGCATATATTTGTTTATATATTTCATACAGATGGAGAGTTATACTGTAGATTTGAGGTAAATATATCGGGGTTTATTTATAATTATAGCGATTTCTCTCAGATATCAGGCTCAGTTCTCAAAA
>CM074965.1:18087894-18105031 GCA_037577455.1 Pangasius macronema | reverse complement strand
GAGAGAGAGAGAGAGAGAGAGAGAGAGAGAGAGAGAGAGAGAGAGAGAGAGAGAGAGAGAGAGAGACAGAGAGAGAGCGAGAGAGAGAGAGAGAGAGAGAGAGAGAGAGAGAGAGAGGGAGAGAGACTGCAGTTCCGGCGCTGACCGGACAGGGGGCAGTGTTGTACCGCAGCTCACACATCCTGCATTACATCATCACTTCAGCGTTTCTGACACATCAAAGCTTCAGAGAGAAAAAACCCAGAGATTAAAATCTCGCTCGGCTTCAGACGTTCACTGAGGTTCAGACGTTTGCTTATATCGCTAAAGGTGAAGGTCATTTCCGACGTGTTTAATTAAAATGTGTGTGTGATTAGCATGTAATTAAATTAAAATGTGTGTAATTAGCATGTTTAAGTGCTCAGTGCGTCAGTTAGAGAAATGAGATCGATCGTGTGAAGGTCCGAAGCTTCTGTTTACATGAGAAGACAAATTTTAAAACGAGATTTTAATTAAATTAATTAAATAAACCACGCCCACGAGGTCATGACGATGACGTCACTGCACATGACTTAAGTCTGAAATCATCTCGTGCACGCCGGATGTGAAGCGGAGCGGAGAGGAACCTGACGTCACGCTCCCGGTAGCTCCGCCCACTGCGCAGCCGCGTTGTTTAGTTTTCCGGTTTTTCCGGCGTTGCTCGTTAAAGCCATAAAAGCTGGGAATGTTTCCTAAAGCCAGAGTCGAAAAGCACAGAACAGGAGGAACAATCCCACGTCTGTGTGTCGCTGATGTAAAGTGGAGGATAAATTCCGCTAAATAAGCAGAGCTGCTGGTACAGAAAAGGAATCAACACCTTCTGACCAATCAGAAGCCAGAATTTTAAAAACAAACAACCAAAAAAAATTTCCAGGTCGGTGTCACTAAACTGATCCGTCTTCCCTGCAGCGACATTTCTCCTCAGTTCTGCTTAAACGTCAGAGTTCTCACTTAAATTTTGCCTGAAGTAAGAAAATAAATAATTATAATAAAATAAATAAATAAATAAAAATTCCTTGAGCTTTTTGCTCTGAGGTCACGTCAGCGCCGATCCTCTGACCGCGAGGCTGCGTATAATCAGTGCGTATAAAACGTGCTCCGACTCCTCAGCACTTTTCTTTTTCGCAGCTCTCCATCTTCCTCTCGGTTCCCTCCTCGACGCTGAGCGTCTGCTCGCAGCTTTTCATCCCTCGTTTCCCTCCACGTTGCTTTGAGCAAAAAGTAAATAAATTGCAGAAAGCACCTCGGAGAACTTTCGCTCTCCACCTCGCCGACCCGCGAACGTCTCTCTGTCTGTCGTCGCTTTTCAGCGGCCGAGCGCTCGCCCGAGTTTGAAGAGAAATTAGTTTTTTTTCTGAGCTGAGATGTTTCTCGAAGTGAGGACGAGTGTTTTGGGGGATTAAAACGGAGAACCCTGAACTTTACCCCGAGAGTTAAACGGATTTGTGAATGGACCTGTGAGGCTGCGGGTCGCTAACGCTGAACAGGAAGGAGAAAGGAGGATTATAAAAGCTCTCGTGTGTTCGCCGGAGTTCCACAAACTCCATCCTCGGTTCCTGCACTCCAACGCTCACGTCTTCTTGACTCTTTTTTTATCTCCAAGTTTCATCACCGGCTCTCGCTTGATGGGCGTCTCACACGACTGACACAAGGCTCTTAAAAATTATAACGAAACCTCCGACTCGTCCAGAACATATACAGATCCGAAGACTAATAATCTGCTTGAAAGGGATAAAAAAAATGAGCTAGACACAATTTCCAGATCTGAGATGATCTGTTGTGGTAGGTCCATCAGAGCAAGAACAGAGGTTCTACCTCCTTTTGTTACAGACGTCCAGGGCAAAGAACCCACGCTGGTACTGTGGAACAAAAAGAAGAAGAACGTCCATTTGCACTAACACTTTTAACAGAATGTCTCAGGAACCTTTTTAGGGTTCTTCAGTGGTTCTTTTTCCTTCTCAGAGAGTGCTCTAAAAAAGTAAAACCTCAAGTTAACCTTTGAGGAACCCTTTATGAAGAGTGGGTTCTTCAAGATGGCAAATGCATAACCTTCTGTTTTTTAGCCATCAGAGAGAGTTCTAAAAAAAGAGTAGAACCCCTGCAGAAAGCTAGCAACACTTAACATTTCAGAGAACCCTTGAGGAACAGTTTTCAAAGAGTGTACACTGTGAGGGAGAAATAGGGTTCTTCAAGGGTTCTTCAAGGGTTCTTCAAGGGTTCTGCAAGGGTTAAATACACTATACTGTATAAACTTCCTTTTCCTTTATGGACACTTCCTTAACGTTTCAAAGAACCCATAAAGAACCATTAAAGACCCCTTAAAGAAAAACAGGGTTCTTCAGTGGTTCTTTAAGGGTCACATACATAACCTTCCCTTTTCCCTATCAGAGAGGGTTCTGTTTTTCCTTCTAGAAACCTTTCGACTCTTTGGAATTGAAATGGGTCTTGGGTATTCTTTGGTCAGGTACCAAGAAGTAGGTTTCTTACGTTACCTACCTACATTCCATTTTACTCGCTCTTCAACCTTTCGAAGAATTCCTCAGGAACCCTTTCGGGGAACTTCAGAGGTTCTTTAGTGGTTCTGTAAGGGTTAAACATGCAGCCGTCTGAGGAATCTATTTGAAGTTCATACTTTTAGGGCAAAAAAGCGTTCTTTGAGGGTTCTTTAAAGGTTTCATACAGAACCTTCCACTTTCCCTATCAGAGAGTGTAATAAAAAATAAAACCAGGCTAGAAAGCTAAGTGCTCTCTCTCTCTCTCTCTCTCTCTCTCTCTCTCTCTCTCTCTCTCGCTTGTCTTGGCCCTGGTGTTAGTTGGTGGTACTGTGTGTATGTATGTGTGTGTGTGTGTGTGTGTGTGTGTGTGTGTGTGTGTGTGTGAGACAGATGGTGTGTCCGGCTGATCGCTGTCTCTCCAGTGCCGTGTTGTGTATTTATAGCGTGAGATGGAAGAGCTCATGGATATTGATGTTGGGATCGAGGGATGCTGTAGATGGCAGGCTGAAAATTTTCGCACTAACATCTTTTCCTTCCACCAGGGACACACACACACACACACACACACACACACACACACACTCTGTTCTTGTTTGACCTCGTTTCACTTCTGCAGCATCATGTCCTTCATGTACAGAACTCCGAGTCCGCTCTGTGTGCGTTTCTTCCCTTCGCTCATAAATTCTCTCAGATATTCCGCATCCGTCTTCGTGTTCAGCCGAGTCTCATTTCTCATTTCCTCACTCGACAAATTAACACAAAAGAGAGGGTCTCGTCCTTTATTTTTACGCCGATATATATTTTGGAGAGGTGTGCAATTGTGCGTTCCATCAGCTCGGATCTCGGAAGCCTCTGAGGTGAAGTTTAGCCCCTGATGTCATTTTTAAAACTATTTTATAGAAAAAATATTACCATCAAACCTAAACGTAAAGGTTCAGCTTCTCTCACCTGCTAATCCGCTAGCTACGTTTAGCTAAAGAATAAGCCACTATGATCAAATCCCGTGTTCAGTTATTATTAATAATATTCGCTATAAACAAATCTTCCAACACGCTGTCTGTTAACAGTAAACCCTGGTTGCTAAGCAACATAACACATAAAGGCTAACATCTGTTTATTTATAAACGTTATTTTACGAAACTGTAGCTTGCTAGTTATTTCTTGTTCCGATTTCAGACATTGCCTCTTCGCTAGCTGTGTCATTTGCTAGCAGGCTAACATAAATGATGCCACGTGCTGCTCGCAATCGGCTACCTTCAGCCATCTTCGGATATTTAAAGTGTGTGGTGTGAGACAGCGCATCCTCCTCGCGATGATTTGTGTGGTTCAGATTTCCTTCACGCAAAATTGGCGACAAAACTGACGACAAGTAGCAACTAATTAAATATTCGGAAATAAGCTTATGAAGAACATACTGCATATTAACAGTATTGCAAAACGATGTTGTCCTAATTAGCAAATGAGCTAACTGCATGGGACGTCGTTAAGACGTTATTTGCGCACATGAGTAGAAATCTAGACATCGTTAAGAGACCATGTGAAGGTCGTGTAAGAATCGTACGTAGCCAGGGATGTGATTAGGGTTCAGTGTGATTGGTTCAGCGCATGTTTCATTCCGCCATATTGGATTTTTCTATGGTTTAATTAATTTTTCCCAAAACTTGTCATATTGTCATCGAATGTAGTATTTCTCATCAGTGCTTGGCCCCCTTAATCGCTACATCTATTGAATTTGACCTTTCTCTGGATTTGAACAAGAACTATGTGTCTTTTTCAATTATTATTATTATTATTATTATTATTATTATTATTATTATAAATTACCCTGCTCTCATTATTCCTTTACAACCCTAAACACTGTTGAGAATAAAACTTTGAGGATTAAACCTCAGGCTTACCTGCTGCGGATTTCTTGTGGTTTCTCGGGACTCGTATTATAATCAGGTGAAGCGTGTACGTGTGTGTTTTAAGCGTGTACGTGTGTTATGTTTAAGCGTGTACGTGTGTGTGTTAAGCGTGTAAGTATGTTATGTTTAAGCGTGTACGTGTGTGTGTTAAGCGTGTACGTGTGTGTGTGTTAAGCGTGTACGTGTGTGTGTTAAGCGTGTAAAGAGTGTACGTGTGTGTGTTAAGCGTGTACGTGTGTGTGTTAAGCGTGTACGTGTGTGTGTGTTAAGCGTGTACGTGTGTGTGTTTTAAGCGTGTACGTGTGTTATGTATAAGCGTGTACGTGTGTGTGTTAAGCGTGTACGTGTGTGTGTTAAGCATGTCCGTGTGTGTGTTAAGCGTGTACGTGTGTGTGTTAAGCGTGTACGTGTGTGTGTTAAGCGTGTACGTGTGTGTGTTAAGCATGTACGTGTCGTATGATTTGCCATGTCGACTTCCTGCCTACAATCCGATGAATAAACTCAGACCCCCGAATAAAGATTTAAAACCTGGATTTGTGCAGAAGCCATGAAAAGAAGGACGTAATCACTGGGATTATCCCTTTTTTCTTTCGCCCATGATCCCGTCGTTCGTCTCGGGTCTGATTCCGATGCCTCGGGACGTGATTACACGCAGAAGTGAGATAAAAAGCCCTGAATGTTTAAATACGTTCGCTTCTGCCTGGTCATTTTAACGCATTCGTAATTAATTACAAAGTGCCGTGATGAATTATATATAACGAGTGCTTACTGATAAAGGAATAAAACGCCAGTTGGCACTTAGAGTTCACAAACATGGCGTGTTATTAAAGAACTTTATGAAATGTTGCACTTTAGTGCTGTATAACGACAAGATAAAGACAAAATGGCAACACGACTCTTATGTAAAAGTGACGTTAATTGTTGATTGTTAATTGTAATTGCGTTAGTTAACATTTTAGAACATTAAAGTTCCCCTGAATTCTACAACATGTTTACATGATTATGACGTCTTCAATCTGAAACACCTCTGTTTATTTGGGGGCGGAGCTTCATACAAGATTTGTGACGTCACAAAATAAGCTTCACGGCTGGAACCTGTCATAGTCCGAATTACCGAAGAGACCAGGACCTGTGGGCTAGTCTACACAGCTAGCTAACCTAGCTAACGTTAAGGATAAACAAGTGGTGGTTGTCATGGTAACATTACGTTCTGACATCCTAGAAAAACTGGATGTAAATCGGTGCGGTTAGTTAACCAGTTAGCTAGATTAGCTAAAGTTAGTAATATTAGCCTTTTAGGAATGCTAAGAGGACATGGCGGTGTTTCAGAGATATTTTTCTCTTATCAAATATAATCTTATGCGACGGTGTAAAGCCACTCGGTCCTGCACGCATGTTTTAACGGATTCGTGCGAAATTTAAGAGCCACACACACACACACACACACACACACACACACACACACACACACATGATGATTCTGTGTGTTTGTCGATGAAGATGTAGATGTGTAGATGTGTGAACGTGCCTGTTCGTGTGTGTGTGTGTGTGTGTGTGTGTGTGTGTGTGTGTGTGTGAGAGCTGCCCTTTTCCGTGCGAGGCTAATGACTCCTGCGCAGTGTGACTGACAGCGTCACTGGGCCAGAGACCAAGGCGCCGTAATTTACCGTGACGCACCGGACCGGAGACACGACAGACGAGGAAGCCGAACGTCTCTTTAACTTTTTAACGCTATAAAAATAAATTTTCTAAAATGTCCACTGACCTTCACATCTCGTTCTTCAGCAGCCGCTCTCATCCACAGCACCAAAATGTTTCAGTCCAAAGCTTTTACTCATTTTCAATCTTTATTCTGCTAGAAAACATTTTATATTTCTGGAAAGAAGCATTTTAACTTTTTCTTATATTAAAGTAAACGGATTGCCCATGTGGAGAAATATAATGGTGATGGTGGTGATGATGGTGATGGTGATGGTGATGATGGTGATGATGATGATGGTGATGATGATGATGATGATGATGATGATGCAGATGATGGTGGTGATGGTGATGATGCAGGTGATGATGGTGATGATGATGCGGACGGTGATGATGATGATGAGGATGATGATGGTGGTGATGGTGATGATGCAGGTGGTGATGGTGATGATGGTGATGAGGATGTGGAGGAGGAGCAGGATGATGTTGATGATGATGGTGATGAGGCTGACGCGGGTGATGATGATGAATGTGATGATGATGCGGGTGATGATGATGATGATGACGATGGTGAGGATGATGATGATGATGATGGTGACGGTGATGATGGTGATGATGATGATGTGGGTGATGATGAGGATGATGATGTGGAGGATGATGATGGTGATGATGATGATGTGGGTGATGATGATAATGATGATGATGATGATGAGTGAGTTTAAGGCTCTGAAGTGATTTGGAGATGGTTTAGATTTAAAAAAAAAAAAAAAAAACACAGACTGAAACTGACTTCATAAGTGTGGGCACTGCGCATGAAAGGGTTAAAGGTACACTGTATGTACACTGTATGCACTTTTACGATAAAAACTAGAGTGGTAAAAGTGTAAAAGGCGTGCTGGTGCTGGTGCTGGTGCCACACAGTGAGGAGGAGTGGTTCTGTTCAGTCCCCTCCGTTTGAGCGAGTACGCAGTAGAACCAGCTTACAGAATCATCTCTATAAATATGATGTCATGTGATCGTGCACTCTTGTGCTTTGACCCCTGACAAATAAGACTAAATAATCTCCTTAGTCTCATAGGCTGCTTCTGAAATCGCTCTCTTGGTCCTAATTATGTTTATATGAAATAAAAGCTCAGCACGGCCCGATGAACTGTAGGACGCGAGCCTCGTGTTTCATCAAGATCACGGAAGACTCCGGCGCTAATCATTACTATTCTTATCTGCTTTAGCTCTCGATGTATAAATAAATATAAATATATATATATCACTGAATAGACTTTGAATAAAAAGGAAAGGCGTCTCCAGTCGGCTCTGTTTCACCGACAGCAGGCGAGTTGTTTGTTTTACAGTAAGAGGATATTTAGGGCAACTTTGTGCTGACGTGTTCTGTGCACTGGAGCAGGAAATTAAAAAGTGGAGAGTCGAGGGATTTATAGAGCATCAACACTAATAAGCTTTGTTGGTGTGGACAGGAGAGAGGAAGCATCGGTTTCTCGTGGTGCGTCTCGAGCGCTGTCGTTACACGGCCCCGTTTAGCCTCGGATGGTAAATAAGGACGCGACACACACAATTTCACGTTGTGTCACTTCCTGTAACGGCTAACAGGAACGCACAGGATTACACACACACACTATCCACTGTAACATCTCATCATTGCTTCACGGTAAATACGGAATAAAACCCTCTGTGCGGTGATGGTGTTCTAGGAAATTAATCATCACCTTCTGACCAATCAGAATCCAGAACTCAACATCCAAACAGTGACAGATTTTAGTGTTACAAACGTATAAAATCTTCTTGTTGTGTGTGTGAGCGAACGCTGGGATCTCACAAAGCCATTTATTTACTCAGAGGATTGAGTTTTAATAACCTCGTATCAAAACACAAATGAAAACAGACCACGTTCCTCCTTCTCCTCCTCCTCCTCCTTCTCCTCCTCCTCCTCCTCCTCCTTCTCCTCTTCATGCCATTACAGAGAACGAGGAGACAAGGGGGATCACAGTAAAGGTGTGATTTATGGAAATTAATACTGGGTGAAAATGATTTTGGGTCGTTATGGAACATTAGGGCTCACTAACAAGGTTCTGAGACGTTAATGTTCTCAGCGGTTAATGACGGGAGCGTGGTGATGTTTGAAGGAGAAATTTCTAACGCAGTCATGCACAAAGTCCTTAAAAATGCTATAAGTAACCTTCAGAAGAACACAAAGAGGAACCTGGTCCTTTTCTGACCTTCTGACCTTCCGAAAGACCAGATAGTGGGCTTACAGAAGGAAGAGTACGAGTATAGTTTTAAAAAATAGCCTGACTCTGGGACCTTGTGGTCCCAGAAGGTTCTTGTGGGAACTCGTAAAGATCCTATCTTGAATGCTACATGAGCGTTTCTTTGTTTTTTTTCCCCACTGGGAACTCAAAAGTGTGTTTCTTTTGTTCAGGTGCAGGTTCCTCTGGAGGAACCTGTAAAGTTTCTATCTAGAAACCTTCATCAGAGAGGTTCTTTGGTTTGTCCCTCTGGAAGAACCTGTAAAGTTTGTGTCTAGATCAGAGTGGTTCTTCAGAGTGGTATCCTCAACAGAGGCAGCAGCGTCTCCTCACTGATCTCCAGCTTACACGTTCACATCTCCCTGTACTTAAACAGAAAATGAAACTTCAGAATGTTTTAAAGGAACCGTGCTCAGGTGGGACTGAAAGTTCTCCAGCTCATGCAGCACCGTCTATTTCCAATTTCTCGCTGCGAGTCCTGCCGCTGCTGGAGACGTTATCGAGCCGTCCGTATCGACTCCTTCTCGTGTTCGTCCCTTCGCTGTGTTTACATCGTCGGTCACGGTGCCGAGTCGGCTGACCTGCTTTCTGATGTAACGTGATGCAACGAATTCACAGCAGAGAAGAAGAGAAGAAGAGACTGCAGCTCGATCCTGACCAAATTACACTCGCCTCCAGGATTCATGAGCAAGCTTCATAAAAAAAAGGAAAAAAGAAAATAACAATAAAACAACAATAAATAATAATAATAATAATAATAATAATAATAATAATAATAATAAATAAAAAATAGCAGAAATAGGTACCAAAGTTTTTGAAAGTCCTATAAAATATATTAAATAAATATTAAACAAATTGTCATTCCTGAACACTGTATATTATTAATTTGGCTTCAGGAGATTACAGGAACTCTGCTAAAATAATATTTTATATTCAATCACACATCTAACTGTATCTGACTTGATAATTTGATGTGCTCATGGATTAACAAGATAAAAGGCATTTTTTAAAAAAGTTTTTAAGCAAATCATATTTTCTGAATATTTTGTTCATTAATTCTGGTGTAACATAATGATAGAAGTTTGTTCCAAACCACGTACTCTCACCCTGAGCAGTGTGATATCAATATCCAAAAACATGTACAAGAAATGAAGTCTGGGACAATGAGCGCACTCTGTTTATTAATCATGCATGGAAGGAGTCTCCAGTGTCGGCGCTTTGTAACAGTCAGAGGTGAAGCTGTAACCGGTTTCCGATGGGTTTAAGCTTCTCTGCGGTTTCTGGGTAACATGAAAACAGTCCACTTCCGGGAAGGTATCTCCACTCGGTTAATTACAGCCTGCTAGTGCACTCACACTCCGTGCTATATTTGTCATTCTTTCCTGTGTTTAATGGACTTCACACACACACACACACACACGCTGTGTTTCAGACCATGTGGTCACGTCTATCAGGAGCACAGCCAATGGGCCGTGAAACACGGGTCACACGGTCACGTTTGGCCTTTTACAGCACAGCTGGTCATTTCCCGGCGCTGATGTGGGTCAAATCACCTCAGAAACGCCGGACAGCCTGCGCTCGCTTCCTCCAGCAGCCGTCACACACAAACATCATCATCATCATCGTCACACACAAACATCANACACACAAACATCAGTCCGCCGCACGATCGTAAGAAAAGCGTAAGTATCACGCTCGCGTCCAGTCCAGACAAACAGCTGGAGGATAACGAGAGACAGCTTTGGAATAATGTGAGCTCCTTTTTCTTTCTCTCTTTCAGAGATGCGTTCATTATGTCACAGAGCTGCGGGGCAGAAGAGCTGCGGCGCTGCATCAGATACGCCTCCTTACCCCGACACCGCGGCTCTCACCGAGACCAGCAGCATGTTAATGAACCTGTGAAGAACATCGACTTCTCCACCTCAGACTGCTCATCCCAAACTAAACTAAAAACTAAAACCATGCGTCATTAACACGGACCTTAACGCCGTTATCTACGGAGCTCGAAGGCGAAGAAAAGTATTCGTATATGAATTTAATTTACATTCTCACACACGCGCAGTCTTTTGTTTTCCTGGGACGCAGGAAGCAGAGGCTTTAACTGTTAATGCAGCTACGACTGCGAACATGTTAATAATACACCGATAAACAAATAACGAAAGGCTAAACGACCCCGAGCAGAAGATTCCAGGAGTTTTTGAGTTTGTATGTTGGAGATATTTGTCTTTATACTTTATCTTTAAAAGTTTTTATTTTTCAGACTTTTAGTACATTTTTTTGGCGTCTACTTTTAACTGAGTAACATTTTCACCCATCATCTTTCACTTCAGTATTTCAGTATAATGTCTCAGTACTTTGCCTCGGGTGCTTAGATATTTATTTCTTCTCGAATTTGACAGGAAGCTAGTACGCTTTTACAGCTGCGGAATTTGTATCGTTAGCCAGGTGCAGAGTGGCAGATCGCTAGGTGCTTTTGGTAGTTACACTGGCATCAGCACGTGAGATGCGTACGTCATCCAACGAGACGTGACAGTTCTGTTATTTAAGCTCTATTTTAGCTAGCTAGAGTTAGTTAGTTAGCTAGAATTAGTTAGTTAGCTAGAGTTAGTTAGTTAGCTAGAGTTAGCCTGGACCTGCCTGATCCATCCTGATGCCCTGCTTCTGGTTGGAGGTTATTCTCATCTCAGAATATTAAAAAATTCTTTTTGAAAACATTCCCCATTTATAATGCACTTATAAAAAATAAATAAATAAATAAATTTATATAAATACATAATTATATTTATTCTAATTCAAGTACTATTTAATGCAATATATGTATATAAAGTATAAAAAATTATACAAATATAAAAAATGAAATAATTTAATTAAATTTTAAAAAAATAATTATATAATTAAATAATTATATTTATTCTAATAACATAAGTAATATTTAATGCAATATATGTATGTAAAGTATAAAAAATAATTTAATTCCAACAAATGTAAAAATATTACAAAAATATGATGTTACATATTTAATCATAACAATAGTTGTATTTAATTTATATAATGAGATAAAATAAACACAAATAAAACCTAAAGAGAAATATATAAAAAAACATCTAAAATTCTAAATATGCATTATTTATATATTTATTTGGTTAACATTACTGCGTTTTATATTGTGTGTTAATTTATTATTAATGTATAATTTTTAAAAAAGATTAAAAAATATAAAAATTTGGTAGGATTTTATCTATATTGCATAATAATTTCTTTTTAAATTAAAACATATTTATTTGGTTAAATTCATTTTATATTGTGTTAATTTATGATTAATTGGAGTTCGCTTGCTGCCGCTGGGGTCCTGTATGGACGGTCTGAAGATCACTGGGATTGCTGGGGATGGAGACGCCTGAGGATCATATCTGTGATGGCTTGGCACTGGGATCGCTGTGGTGGCTTTGGGGTTACAGATGCCACGAGCAGTTTTGCACTCAGGCCTCCATCAGTGGACACTGGACAGGTTCCTGGTTACTGAAGTTCCTGGTTACACGACTGCACTGTTTGTCCGTGTAGCTCACAGTAATAGAAGGGAAAGCTACACATGCTAATTCTGTGATGCCAGTGATCCCGACCCCTTCTGCTCCTCGGACCTGTCTGATCCATCCTGATGCCCTGCTTCTGCTTGGAGCTCTCATCACTCACTGCTGCTAAGGCGTCCAACACGGACGGCCTGAAGATCACTGAGATCACTGAGGATGGAGCCACTTGGAAACCATGAAGATGCTTTGGACTGCAGTTCATATGAACACTTTCGCACTCAAGTCTCCATCAGTGAGCAGCTGATAACTTCCACAAAACTGTGATGAAGTTCCTGGTTACACAGCCGCACTATGTGTACGTGTAGCACACAGTTATAGAGGGAGTGATTTATAATCTCACTCTCCGGCGTCACCCAGATGAGGACGGGTTCCTTTAGAGTCCGGTTCCTCTCAAGGTTTCTCAGGTCTCAGGGAGTCTCCTCTGGCTCGCTCATTAGGGATGAATTCATACATTTACAATTTATATCCTGAGTTTCTATCTTCACTTCAGACATAAAATGTTTATAAAATCTAAATCAGAATTTCTCTGAAGCTTTCCACGGTGATGTACGTCTCAGGAGCAACCTGCAGATCTTTTACACCTGACGCTTTCTTCTAATGACTTTTATAATAACGTGCAATATTTAAATACAAGAATGTTTACAATATAAAGGCATCACAGGTCCTGAAGGTTTTCTACAAACCTCAGATCCTCAAACTGCACACACACACACACACACACACACACACACACACACACACTCGGTTCCTGTGATAACCATCTTTAATAAAGTCGTATTTACATGCAGCGTGTGCAGCTGAGAGATAAAGTCAGCTGTTAAATGTTATCACGGGCCACAGGAGAGGAACTCATCTCCACTGGAAACGTGGGAAAACGTGGAAAACGTGTTAAAAAATAAAAACGCCCACACGAGCGCTCCATCAGAGTGTCCGGAGGGAAGCTGTGGGCAGGTGACGAGATCTAAACTTCAGGAGAGATTCACATCTTACTGATGGTTTTTTTCTCCTCATCAAATATATATCTAAAAAATCTAATAATTCTAAATATGTATTATTTATATATTTATTTGGTTGACATTACTGCGTTTTATATTGTGTGTTAATTTATTAATTATGTATAAATCTTTTAAAAATATTAATTTGGTAGGATTTTATTTATATTGCATGATAATTTATTTATTTTATTTTTTATAAAACATATTTGTTTGGTTAAATTCATTTTATATTGCGTTAATTTGTTATTATGTTTTATGTAGTTGCATTAATTTTATATTGTGTATTAATTCATTATTTATTTCCTTTTTTAAATTATTTTTTTTAAAGTCATGCACAGTGTTTATTAGCGCTAGCAGTGTAGCTAACAGGCTAAATTTACAATTTTATTTATTTAAAGCTACTTTGCGAGGAACATGTGCTGAATGAATAAATGTAAATATAAATGAATAAATCATGAACAGGTGTGTGTGTGTGTGTGTGTGTGTGTGTGTGTGTGTGTGTGTGTGTGTGTGTTTGTGTGTGTGTGTGTGTGTTTGTGTGTGTGTGTGTGTGTGTGTGTGTGTGTGTGTGTGTGTGTGTGTGTGTGTGTGTGTGTGTGTGTGTGTTTGTGATTGAATTACCTGCATCAGACCAGGATCTGAATAAGGTGTAAATTTTATTCAATGTTTGTGTACAGCTCAACAGTTTTGTGTGTGTGTGTGTGTGTGTGTGTGTGTGTGTGTGTGTGTGTGTGTGTGTGTGTGTGTTGATGGCTAACAGCATCCTGCCATACACACAGCTGCTATGTCGCTAATGCCTAATCATCAGCATGTTTGCTAACATTTCCATGTGGTGTGTGTGGGCTGATGAGAATGCGAGCTTCCCCGACTAATCATTTCATGCTGCATCTGAATAAGAGGGGAGAGAGCAACACACACACACACACACACACACACACACACACACACACACACACACACACAGTGCTGTTTGAGTGGTTAGGAAATGAACAGGAAGTGCTGTATCGAGGACTGCAATCATCTGGATGTATGGATTTTGATGCTAAAAGCAGCTGAAGCTCTTCATACTAAACAGCAAACTGTGACATCATCAGGAACTGTACTTGGACCTGTCTGAGGCGACTTCCTCTTGGTGTGTCAAGGACTTTCTCAAGGACGAGACACTTACGACCTCTTTTATGCAGACGTGACACAAAGAGCACCTTTATGGAAAAAAGTCACCTATAATTCACATGTGAATGTCACATCCAGCTCCACCACTGGTCCAGAGCCAATCCCACTCCAGATCCAGTCCGGAATTTACAGCTGTCTAAACTCACCTGAGATCTAACTCACTTGAGCTTCAACTCACCTGAACTCCAACTCACCTGAACACTAACTCACTTGAGCTTCATCTCACCTGAACTCCAACTCACCTGAACACTAACTCACCTGAGCTCCAACTGACCTGAGCTCTAACTCACCTGAGCTCTAACTTACTTGAGCTCTAACTCACCTGAGCTCTAACTTACTTGAGCTCTAACTCACCTGAGCTTTAACTCACCTGTTTTCTGTTTCCTGGTTTTCCTACTCACTCAGTGTATTTAAGGATCTCAGGTGTTTTTGTGAGGTTTTGTCATTTCACTCCTTCGTAAAAAAAAAAGACGAATCATGTGGAAGAAAATCATGTGAGAAATAATAAAAAGTCGAGTACTGCATTTATAAAGTCTCATCGGTGTGTATTCCTGCCTCACTCCCAGTCTATTCCCGGGACAGACTCCGGATCCACCGCCACCCTGACCACGATAAAGCTCACACTGAAGCTTTGTGACGAAGATATCATCTTTCAGATCTTTGCCCTTCTAGTGCAAAGCTTTCTCAGATCTTCTGCTCTTCTACACACTGACATTCGCTCCTCAAACCACAACTGAATAATTAAAGATTTAGTCTGAATTCCCAAAAGCACTGAGCTGAATGTTTGTTGCCATGCGACCAGAAAATCCGTGGAAACTGTTGCTGATACACACTAACTGTCAGTACGTGATATCTATATATACATAGATATAGACGTATATAGGGAGAAATATATATATATACGGAAGCTCAATATAAAGTTATTTGCTAATAAAAATGTAACAGTTGTGATTGTGTTCTTTCTTATGAAAGCCCTAAAGTACCATCAGAAGTCATGTGATTAGCTGAATGGAATCAACCTGTGGGCAACTGAAGTGTCACGTGATCTCAAAATAAATATCCTGTTCCTGGAAGAGCCCAGGGTTTATCCGAGAACATTCACCAAACAAACAGCATCATGAAGACCAAAGAGCAATCAAAACAAAATTCTGGAAAAGTAGCAATCAGGGTTATAAAAACATTTCACAAATCCCAGATCCACACGACATCCATAGCCTGGACGCTCCACAAAGCTGGAACTGTCTTTTGCCAAAAACAGACTGGAGAATCTGCAAAAAAAAATGTGGAAAATGATCCTCTGGTCTGATGAGACCAAAATTTAACTTCTTGACCTTTGAACAAAGCACAACGTTTGACCGAAACCCTTCAACCTGAGAAGACCATCCCCACTGTGAAGCACGGTGGTGGTAGCATTGTGTCACGGGGATGGGTTTCAGCAACAGCCACTGGGAAACTGGTCAGGGTTGAGGGTGAGATGGATGGAGCCAAGTATCGGCCAATCCTAGAGAACCTGCTCCTGTCTGTGAGAGACCTGAGACTAGGGGCGGAGCTTTATCTTCCAACGGGACAATGACCTTAAGTTACGCTGGAATGGTAAAGGAAGAATGTGACCCGATTTGCACAGAAGAATAAATAAAAACATCAGGATCCACATTTGTAATTGTACCTGAAGGTGGTTCTACCAAGTAGTGACCTCAGCGTGAATAATTATCTGACCTTAATATGTTAATTATTTTCTATATTAAGTCCTATTGTGTAAATCAAATGGAAAAATCCCAGTCAAGTCCATTTCAGTTCCAGGATGAAACAGCACTTAGTGCGGAAAAGTTCAAAAGGGGTTGGGGGGGTGGGGTGGGGTGTGTTTTGGGGGGGTGAATACTTATGCAACCCACTCTAGAACTAGACTGTAGTCAAGAAGTGTGTGAAGTTTTAAAAATCTTTTAGCAGATAACGTTTTAATAATGGCGTTAATGTTATATCTATTTCTGAAATCTTTACCACTGTATACTGTGACACTGATTTTTCACCACACCTCTGTTGCGGAAGTGAGAGTGTGTGTGCGTGTGTGTGTGTGTGTGTGCTGTGTGTGTGTGATGTGTGTGATGTTGTGATACTGCTCCTGAGAGTGTGTCGTGTGTCGGGAGATTATTTCGGCACAGACACAGGATGAGCGAGACCTCCGAGGTAAACAGCAGACCGATAAACGGAAGATCACTCACTTGGCCGTGATGAAAAACTGACGTGTGTGTGTGTGTGTGTGTGTGTGTGTGTGTGTGTGTGTGTGTGTGTGTGTGTGCGTCTGAAAATTGGAAAATGGAAGTCCAAATAGCAAAGTCTACACAAACAACGTGTGGTGCTTGTTTTGGCTCGGGAATTATTGCATGTGTGTGCAAAAGTTTATGCTCCCTTACGAAATGATGAAAATTTCATAAGGGAGCATAAACTTTTGCACACACATAGTTGAAAAAAAGGCGAAAATGTGTATATTATGTGTATATTAATGACAAAACAATCAAAACTATACTTTATTTTGTAATATAGTGGACGTGATATATAAACGAGGAAGTTTATTTCGTTTTTCATTTCTTGTAAGAATTTTCAAGAAAAAGAAAATTCTTCCACACTTTAGTCTTCGCGTCCATCGTTCTGAGCCACGTTTTTTTTTGGATTCCTGTTATGAAATTTCCTGTAACAGTTCTCTGTAACAATCTGAAATCAGAATCCAGACGCACAACACAACTTGGAGAAAATAGCAGAACTCGAAAAACTAGCAAAACAAAGAATGGAAAAAAAGAAAAGAACATCCAGATGCTCTATTTATACTCAGAACTTCTGCTGTGTTTGATGGTCCACATGGACACGTTGAAGATTTACGCTTCCCAAAAACACTTCACTTCCTGTCCACTTACAAGGACACTCATTCAGCAACTTGGGTCTGAAAGTTAGTATTGTGTCAGTATCTTCCTGGGAAAGTTCCTCGTGTTCAGAGTCGGTTGCGCAGCT
>CM074965.1:18065577-18078868 GCA_037577455.1 Pangasius macronema | reverse complement strand
TTACTCACTCCATATCCCATTACTCATCCCCTGCCTCTTTACTCACTCCATATCCCATTACTCATCCCCTGCCTCTTTACTCACTCCATATCCCATTACTCAACCCCTGCCTCTTTACTCACTCCATATCCCATTACTCACCCCTGCCTCTTTACTCACTCCACACCTCCTTACTCATCCCCTGCCTCCTTACTCATTCCACACTGTTGCTCATTTTACATCTCAATACTCATTTCACACCCTGTTACTTTTTCCACACGTGGCCTTGGATCATCAGCGTTTCTGTGTAATTCTGAATCCTTTCAGATTGATGATCTTATATTAGCTACCTGTCTAACAGATATACGAAAGAAACCTGTGAATACGCACACACGCAGAATATTAACTCAAATTCACGCCGACGTCCTCGTAAAGCCACGCCCACTCAGAGCTGCTCTCAGGTTCGTAAATGGACACGAAGCCGTGTCGTTTTGTAGTGGTCTGTGATCTTCCTTTCGACCGCTGTGGCTCGAGATATCCATCTGATCTGAACTCAGCACCAGAGCTTCATTTGTGTAATCAATTATTTATAAATTACTCTGTCAGTTAAAATGGGGTTCATTCCAGTTCAGCTATTGTTTCAGCCGGTTACCAGGCGAGGGGGGGTGTTTTTAAAGCCAATTCTGCAGTGCATGAGTGCGAATGAGACGTCAGAGGAACCCGAAAATCAATCGGTTGTTTTATATCCAATTTCAGAAAGAGTCTTTTTCAGAGCGGGTTATTGGCTCCATTTAGAGCTAGATTAGTTTTTTGGCACTTAGCGCACTTTGATGGGCTTTTTCTCTTCTGTGTGGAGACACGGCAACCACTTATCTTAGCAGCACGCCTCTGTGTTTGAGTGTGTGTGTGTGTGTGTATTAATGTGGATGAACCCTGTCTACCATGCTGTTAGTTATTGAGGTGATTGATATTCTCTGTTCCTGAAAATTCATACAGTATATTACGATATTATTATCCCTATTATTGTATTATTGCTACTGCACATTTTTATCCCAGAAATACATAAAAAAAAAAGATGTTAAAAAAGTCTTGATTGAACTAAATATGAAAAACAGACATCCTCTGTCTTAAAGCTAACAATTTCCGCTGGACGTCCTGAACTTTTATTTTCCTCACAGATAAAATGTCTGGCTCTCACAAAGTGTGTAATAATAATAGAAATGTAACTCCTGCTGTTCTGCTGATCAGTGAAGAAATTGCCCAAACAGCTGAAACAACTCCGACGTTGCTAGCTAGCTAGCTGGAGCTAATTAGAAGATAGCTAACCACACAGAGCCATGATAAGGAGATGGTTAGCTTAGCTAGATAAATTTGACGTAAATTAAATCGTCATTTCAGGAGCATGAGGAGAATTTGCTGTTTGAATGTCTTCAAGCTTTAAAGTAGATTCTGATGTTAACGAGAGCAGAAGATATAACGCAAACGTTTTTTCAGTTTTTACGACTGATTCGAGGGCGGGGCTACGTACAACCTCAATTTGTGATGTCATTCTATTTTAACCATTTTTGAACATTTATATTTTGAGAAACACACAATAATTTGCTATCAGTCAGCAACCTAGCTGGCTATCTTTTAAAACAGATCTAAAGATGATTTTGGCAGTGTGTGTGTGCTGTAACAGCTTCTGTTAGCTAGCTATTCTTAGCTTATTTTTTAATGTATTCATTTAAGGTTTATTTTATTTATTTCACTAAAGCAAGTTTTCCTGTCATTGTTACTTACATGTCTTATGCTAGTATATATGATCAGAAAACTATATATATATATATATATATTCTTCTAAGTGTGTCCAGGATACAGAGATGTTAGCATTAGCATTAGCATGCCTGCGTGTCGACGTGTACAGTAGTATGTTAAATGTTGTATTTTGTTCAATTTAGATGCATAAAATCTATTTTTGTATCAGAACAGAACAGATGAACTGTGCCGAGGTGGCGATTACATTATTCACAGAGATAACATTTATTCAGACATGACCTTGACTTTATCAAAAAAACAAAACAAAACAAAAAAAGCTGTGTAAACAGTAATGCGGTAAAGTCTGAACATCTTGTGCTAGCAAAAAAAAAAAGTCTCAGCATCTCAGGAACATTCACATGCAGGATGGATTCAGATTCATAAATTCTAACCATTCCAGCAGCAACAGCAATATAATGTTAATGCACTGGAGGAATGAGGGGAAAGTAATCACACCCTCCAGCCTCGGAAACCAAAACATCAGCTAAAAATAGCTTACACACACACACACACACACACACACACACACACACACACACACACACACACACACACATTGTTGTTTGTTGGAAATATATGCGTAACCTTTGGATAAAAGGAACAGCACTTTATTTCTGCTGCGTTACGAGGCCGTGACCTCCGGTACGAACACGAGGACGAATCGGGAATCCACGCCGAAATCACGAGGAAGAAACGCGGCCTTCGAATTTAACCGAAAGAAAAAATTACATTCATTAATTTCCTGTGAACTTTTATGCAATTCCAAGAACAGCGCTATAACAGCAGATCACAGGTTTATATTAATGCGCTCGTCATAATACGGTATCGTTTCCATGGTAACGGCTCGTTCACAGGATCGTGTACAGCAAACGCTCCACTGATTAAAAAAAACATTAAAAAAATCAATATTGTGGAGTTTTCCTAAAGTAATGGGGGTGTTTATGTAACATTTACGGAAGGAGCCTCCAGTGTCAGGGCTAGAGCTGTAAGTTTACGCTTCTTCGCGGTTTAATGTGACAGTCTACGTTTTTTTTTTTTTGTCTTATTAACTTCAAGTGAGAGAGTAAAGAGGAACTGGTGAGGAAATGACAGTTTGTAGCTGCTCTAGCGTAAGTGAGAACAGGAACAAACTTCACGCATGACAACATTTAAATGTAACTATAAATGGTATAATGGTAACTGTGGTATAAGAGGAATAAAACACTGGGGGACGTGCCGTTATGGGGAAATAATCAACTTGCGAGTGGTGACAGTGACTGCGCTTCATCGCACCGCCCCTCACTGATTATTTTACTGTAACAGCACAGCACGCGGTGGTTTAGTCCTCACTTTTTCCTGCTACAGATTCAGGTGTGTTCGATAACCACGTCAAGGCTCCGGGTTAAATAAATGCTCCTGAGGTAAACGCTGCGTCTGCCGTTTAGTCCGCACGTGTCAGGAGAATTCCTCACCAAGCATCTGTAAATGTTCAAGGTCACTTTAGCGCAGGATTGGAACAGAAACCCCGTATGAAAATGACGGCTCTGACGGATCGAACCGCTCTTCGCGCTCGCGGCTAATGCAGCACGCTGGATTCACTTTAATAAACGCATCGATGCTGTTGTTCATCATTACGCCTCCTGCACTGACCCTGTGCTGCTGTGGGAGCGAATATTTATATTCATACCTGCGTCCTCACATTCTTCAGCTCGGAAAGTCAGCTCTGAAGCCCGACGTGTTTACAGGAGGCTTTAAAGGTATTTAATTCAAACATAACGTGTGTGTGTGTGTGTGTGTGTGTGTATACATAAATTTCTCAAATATCGAACATGCTCTCTTTCTTCACTAAGAAGGCCAGACTGCGTGATGAACCCTTCCTGTTATACTTCCTGTTGTTTTCCCTCCTCCACCTTGACTCCGCCCCTAATTACCGGTTGCACCGAGTCCGCTTCGTCTTCTCCTCCTCCACGTAACGAACTTCTTTATGGCTCTCCACTTTATACCGGAATTACAGTAATTACATTATACACAGAGCTGTTCATCACACACACACACACACACACACACACACACACACACACACACACACACACACAGAGAGAGAGAGAGAGAGAGAGANGAAATAGGGAGACAGAAAAAAGACAGAGAGAGAGAAGACAAGCAGAGAGACAGACAGAGAAAGCGAGAGACAGACAGGGAGAGAGAAAGAAATAGAGAGACAGAGAAAAGAGAGAGAGAGAAAGAGAGAGAGAGAAGACAAGCAGAGAGACAGACAAAGAGAGAGAAAGAAATAGGGAGACAGAAAAAAGACAGAGAGAGAGAAGACAAGCAGAGAGACAGACAGAGAAAGCGAGAGACAGACAGAAAGAGAGAGAAAGAAATAGGAAGACAGAGAAAAAGAGAGAGAGAGAAAGAGAGAGAGAGAAGACAAGCAGAGAGACAGACAGAAAGTGAGAGAAAGAAATAGGAAGACAAAGAAAGAAGAGAGAGAGAGAAGACAGGCAGAGAGACAGATAGAGAAAGTGAGAGACAGACAGAAAGAGAGAGAAAGAAATAGCGAGATAGTGAAAGAAGACAGAGAGAGAGCGAGAGATAGAGACAGATAGAGACACAGAGAGATAGTGATAGACAGAGCAAGAAAGAGAGACATACAAAAGACAAACAGAGACAGAATGAGACAGAGAACAAAGAGATCGACGGACAGACAGACAGAAACAGAGAGAGCTCTTTATTCGTTTTCTTTTCCACAATAACACGCTGCTTCATTCCATCGACTCGCCTCCTGTTTCCTCTTGTGAAGAACAAACTCGCCTGCTGAACGTTTGACACCTTTTCTTTCTTTTTTCCCCACATTTCTCTTTCGTTTTTTTTCCTCTTGCAGTATTGATTTTACCCGAGCTTTCCCTCTAGAGAAATCCTTTAAAACAGAAAGGACGATGTTAAAAACTTCCAGTCGACTGGAAAGATGGAAAGATGGAAAGATGGACTGTTTTCTCAAAGCGGCGTGCATCAGTCCGGCGATACAGCGTGATCAAGAACGCAGGAATACTTATACCGCTAGCAATATGCTAATCTGCTAATGAGATAATGACATCACACAGGATCAGCTATTAAAACTTACGGCTCCTTCCACTTGGCTCCGCCCTCCAACATTTAAATTATAGAAAGACACAAAAAATTCGAAATTGCGTAAATTAGAATTTTTTGTGTCTTTCTCAAAATGAGGGACAAAAAAATTGCAGATAAAATTATCACACAAACAAAAATATTCCCCCCCACACACACACCTAATATACAGCTATCTTAAAGTATCCTAGCTTTGTGATTTTTAGAATTTTTTTAATATAAAATTAAAAGATATAA
This sequence comes from Pangasius macronema, assembly GCA_037577455.1. Lineage (NCBI taxonomy): Eukaryota > Metazoa > Chordata > Actinopteri > Siluriformes > Pangasiidae > Pangasius > Pangasius macronema. The sequence goes on along the minus strand of CM074965.1, from coordinate 18,073,750 downwards.
ACGATTACATTATAATAATTCAACATTTTCAGACAGAAACAGTAGCAGAAAGAAAGAAGCAGCAGTGAGCTGCAGTCTTCAGTGACGCCACTAGGGGGAGATGTGTGTTCACGTGGATTTGAACACACACACACACACACACACACACACACACACACACACAGCAACGGTATGGAGTCACCTGACCTGTCAGCACTGTGTGAACATCTCTTAAAAACTAACATTCTGTCTAACCTCTGTGTGCTCGCTGCTGCTTTACACATTCATATATGCTAATATTAATATGCTATATGCTAATTCCATCATCTCCGCCGTGAATGGTCCAGGGAATCATCGTGACCTGTCATGGACCGTTTAATATTTTCACAGTCATTCCCTCCTCACTGGTAGACGCTTTTATGTGAAATATGCGACTCACTTCTTCTTCTTGACGTAGAATCTGCTTTAGCTGGAGGACGGAGCTGATTTCCGGGTCAGAAAAACGCAACGCAAACAGATGCCTGAAATAAAAACCTTTAAACCAGAACCACTGAGCGTTAAACCAATGAGTGTCTCTTTAAATTAGATTATTATAGGTCTAGAAATATTTCTAAAACGCAGGAGTGAGATTTCTAGCCTCGGCCGCAGAGAATTTCACTAATGGATTCTTACTCTGAGCATCAGCGTAAAAACAGGAAGTGGGGGTCTCCTAGACTTCAGCCACGTCTCCATAGTATTGCACCACGCCATAACGTTACGCCCCCTTTCCCTTCGTTAGAATCGTTTCTTTCATAGAAAATCATTTTCCGTACAAAGAGTGGATGATGTTAAGTACAAAAATCCCAAACACAGTCGTTCTGCAGCTGAGAGTTCCTACGTTGTAATGATGTGTTTTATTTCTCAATGTTATAAAACAGTTATTTATAGTCACACGTTAACGAAGAAACGGTGTGTGTGTGTGTGTGTGTGTGTGTGTGTGTGTGTGTGTGTGTGTGTGTGTGTGTGTTTGTGAAAGAGCCCATAAGAGTCCATTTAGCTCCATAGAGTTATTATAGCACCTAGTGGTCACATTGGGTATTGCAACAAGCGCTAGTGGCTGTCCACTGGGGCGGGAATCATGCTGCCCCATGCTCTGGGAGGAGCAGCAGGACAGGACAGTTAATGAAACAGTTTAAAAATATTCCGTGTCCGCCAAGATCTTGTTTTATAGCAAATCATCTGAACTAAATCTAATACATTTCCACAAACAAAAGGTAAAGTGTAAGAGCAGACAGAGTGTCTATGATGTACATTTTTGTTGTAAGATATATCGCAAAGATACAGCGACACTATAACCTGTGGTCAGGAGATGCTGCTGGCATTTCATTTCCGTGCATGTTTGCAAATATCTAAATATTATAAACATACATTATCACTGTATCCGATCACGTAATGTCTGTTAATCTGATGAGACTCCCGCTGAGCATCGGGACTCTTACGAATACGGTCATTTCTCTAACAGACACTTACGTTTCCCCGCAGCATGAAAGCGTGCATGTAAATGTAAAGGTATTGCAGCACGGCGTAAAATCGTCCCTCATGTTGGTGTCAGCAATAACAGGCTACATTCAATGCAGCAAATTTCCCTGCTGGTGTTAGTGGAGCTCCTGAGAGTCCTTAATATCAGATATGAGGAATGTGTTTAGAGGAATATGCTGAGCTCGTGTGGCTTTTCCAGACAAATCACAGGACTGTTATTGCGGATCGTTGGTCATGACAAAGTTTAAAATCTTCAGATTATAAGTAAGACATAAAATACTGTCAAAGAAACTGTTAAAGAAAAATAATAACCAATGACGAGATGGAGCGATGAAGTGGAGTTACTGTTAGTGTTAGTTACTCTTAATCAACCTGAAGTTGATTATTTTCCTACAACAGCATGCCCTCAATTGTTTTATTCCTCTTATACCACAGCAACTATTACGTTTTTATTTGTTAAACACAATAACTTAATCAGTAAGCTCTGAATAAGTGAATCATTCAGATCTTGATGAGTGAATCGTTTAGTTCTAATTATGTGAATCATTTCGTTTGGAATAAGAGAGTCATTTAGTTCTGAATGAATATTATTTAGTTGTGAACAAGTGATTTTTTTTACTTATGAATGAGTGAATCATTTCTTTCTGAAAGAATACATCGGTTAGTTCTGATCAGGTGAGTCATTTAGTTCTAAATATATGAATTATTTAGTTCTGAAAATGTGAATTGAATGAATGAATCATTAGTTCTGAATGAGTGAATATGCAGGTTTTTATGTAAACACTTTCCACAAACACCTGGAATTTGGTAGGCTACATCTACTTGGACATGCCATGACAGGAAGATTTGAATTTTCCACCAAACATTCAAATACCTTGGTGTAGATGGAGTTAAAAACAGAAATGCAGTGACCTGGTTGTAAGGGTTAAAGCTGATGTTCTTCTAAACAAGTGCTGCTCTGCCGTTCAGTGAAATGCAGAAATCTCGGCTCTTTATGGGGCCTGCCAGGCTGGGAATGGTCCGGAACATTAGGATTCACTCTAGAGAGGTGAATGAAGATGCTTTTAACGCTGAAGGAGTGAATCTGCCTTTCATTTGGTGGGCAGATGGAAGAGTGAAGCAGCTTTTGTTTGGGTTTCACTGAGAAATCAATGAAAATGGACTGTGTGGTTTTTTTTCTGTTGTGTTCAAAAGGCTTTCTCTCTCTCTCTCTCTCTCTCTCTCTCTCTCTCTCTCTCTCTCTCTCTGTCTTTCTCTATGGATGTCTCCATGCATCCATTCCTGAGCAAGACATTTATTTAAAAAAAAAACAAACAAAACAAAAACAGACCCTTTATGTGAGCACTGCAGGGTCTGAATGCTGGAACTGATGTTAGAGGACAGGCCCATCCCCTGAAGGTCCTGGCATTAGTAAATTTGATACACGGCTGATTTACAGATTAGACAACTGACAAGTTTTCCATCTAATCCACGCAACCTTGCAGTTCTCTTTTATCTGTACGTTAAAGTTCTCAGCATGTGTAGGTGATATACCACTGTACACTCCTGTTACGATCTTCAGTGGAAACGCTGAATTTTACAGCGTTAGTTTCCCATTAGATATTGTGAACCAATCAGAAGGCAGCTTTCTGAGAGAAAAAAAATACGTTCTCTAATCGCAGTAAATCCATCATCTTGTGGCTTACGGTCATGTTTGTGCTGTTACATCATCTGTGTCGTTCTGTACTTAAAAACGTTCTCGCTAATGTAACACGTCCTCACGGAGGATGCACGTAGCTATTTTATGCGAGGCTAACCTGCTTGTTCAGCTTAGCTAGCTAGCTATGTTGTATTCAGCACATTGACAGCTAGTTGCCGCTAGTCGATCCATCGTCAGGTCAATTAAACCATAAAAATGACCAAGCAATAGCAAATAAACAAATGTCACAAGTGCAAAACATTAAACGTTATGACGTATTATGACGCTGAAGAGGGAACGCAAGGGTTCTGTTTCGGTAAATGCTGCCACGTGAGAACCGTGAAAACTCTGATGTGCAAACTGTTTGTCGGCTAAGTTATGTCCTTTAGTTCAAATTTAAAATACAAACCTGTTTGTTTCTTATATTATTATTATTTTGTTTATTGTTAGCGTGTTATTTTGTTGACTCGGTTACAGTCAGGCTAATATTTGCCATGTTGTATTTTTTGTTAAAAAACGGTCTGTTTGTTTGCCTGATGTTCTTATCAGAAATACAGCTGATGAGATTGGAGCAATTCACAAACAGAATCGTGAAACAGACGTGGGTCAAATCTACAGATCGGCTCTAAAGATACGAAGGCATGGCAAGACTTCGTGACGAGACGAGACGAGACACCGAGGTGTAACTACACAAACGAATCGGGGAGTAAACACAGAACAGGCGCACACGTTTAGGGAACAAACCAATGAGAGGACGAGGGGCGGAGACAAGAGTCAGACAAAGACCAAAAAACACCATAAACAATGATCTATATTTATAATAATATTTTTAATTATATTAATATTACTTTAAAAAAAAAACATTTACAAAGGGCTTTACAGGTGGTGAAGAATGAATCAAATTTTTATAATAGACATAAAACAAATACAAAAATATGAATAACATTAAACATGAAAACAGTCAAATAAAATTAAGTTCGTTAGAGAATATATTACAATAACTGTCTAGCATTGCTAACAATGCTTGTTGCCATGGGAACTACGACATGAAAATGGAATCCGTGACAGTAGTTTTTTGGGGCGGTCATTTATCTTTTTTGTGCGCGACCTTTCTTGCTTTTGTGTCATTTTCTTAATTATTTGTGTACGTGATTTTTTTTTATCATATATTTTATTCTTTGCCATGGCTCATTTTTTTCGTATGAGTATTTTTATGTTGTTTAACTTGTTATTGTCTTTGTTGTGGGAAATGTTTGTTAATTATGGATGACTTTTACAAGAACAAATATAACAAAAATAAAGCAGAATGTTGACTAGTTATTAATAATTTCACAATTTTTAAAAAATTCGCAATCTCGTTTTTGTTACTTGCGTTTTTGTTACCTTCCTGGACACATTGCGTTTGCTTGTTTTTGTGTGTTTTTGTTCGAGATCGAGATCGTACTGCATTATAGCGATGTTATGTCCCATGTTCCGTTGCACCGTTGCTGGAGGTGCTGCTGTTTTTCTCATCTGGGATCCCAGTTGTCCCAGATTACGTGGTGTTTTGGTTGCTGGAGCCGGGCTAATAACCCATCCATGACTCTTTTTTCAGCTCTGAGTCACACGCTGTATCAGCTCCTCCTCCTCTCTGTGCCTCATCTCTCTAATAAGCCAACAACCAGCAGGGCTCCCATCATGGAGTTATCAAAACGAAGCGAGGCGAAAGAGAAAGACGGCATGTCTGGTCTGTGTGCGAGCGAAAGACCGAGCGCGTAAACCGGAGATGTTGAGAGAGTGACAGAGACAGAAAGAGAGGGGGGAGAAAGAACAATTTTCTGCGTTCCCAGTCATCAGATTAAGTGCACCGCTGATCTCTCTTACTTTCCCTGAAAGGTTTGTGAAATCCCATCCTCGAATTAGGTGTCGGCTTCATAGCAGTGCACTGTGGGAGATGAGGGGGATCAATAGGCTGTCAGTGAAGTACGCAGGGAAACTCGAGAGTGGGAAATAGAACAAAGCTCGTCTACTCTCAGAGAACAGCAGCGAGCGAGAGGGAAGATGGAGGACATGGGTTTGATTCGAGACAGCGCTCGAGGCTGATGAAGAAGCAGCGTGTTGGGGACAGTCCGAGGAAACCGGGTGCTGATTACTCAGTAACGCCGCGCTTCAGACTGAAACTTTAGGTCTAATGATTCTGCAGAATTGCTGTGAAGACTCGAGCAGAGGAGAGAGAGATTTGGGCTGTGGTGCTGATTTTGAGAGTGAAGCAGCAAATCAAGGCAAACTGAATTGTGTTTTAATCTTAATCTTTAATCTTACACCACAGCATTTTATTTAATAAAGAACGACACGTCATACTTTTTATCCTGTTCTCGTTTGCACTTACGTTATAGCAGCTATAAACAGTCGCTCCCTCGAACGAGCGTGAACTTAAAGTCGCACCTTTACCGCTGACTGTTACAAAGCTCTAGCACCGGAGACTCCTTCCATAGGCTGCCTTATGACTCCCTGGGAATGAGCCGTTACTATAGAAACGATAGCGTATTAGAACGAGCGCATTAATATAAACCTGTGAGAATCAGGATCCAGAATTCAGTAATGCAGCGGTATGTAGAAATGTTCAGAAAAGCCACTTAAGAAATTTTTCTGAAATCTTGACAGTTTGAACTTTTTAGAAGCTGAGACGTCCTGAGAAAATGTTCTGCTAAAGCTATCGAAAGCTATCAGCTGGGGGTTTTGTCTGAAGTGCTCTATATCAGTTCAGCTTATCTCTAACATAAGCAACATAACAAAACCGAACATCTGAGATAATATCTTCTGCTTAATTGCCAGTTGACTCCAGTCATATTGGAATATCTGGTACTTATCGTTTTCTCTGGCACAATCTCCTCTGGTTCTGTTCAAGCAGCAAGTCTTCACATGCACTTCATGCTAATGCTATCTGATGCCGGCTAAAATAAACATTTATCTGGAAGTGAGTTGTTCGTTATTTACACCTGCGTGCCGAGACAGGTGCAGGTAAACATGCTCAGTGTGAATTTATGGTTCTGTAGAAGCAGGATGCGGGATTCTTTTTTTTTTCCTGCATCAAACACCTGCTAAGAGTTTAATGAATAACCGCTGCCTTTTCTTACCCTCCATCAGATTCCGCCGTTTCAAATGGTCACACCATCTTCCCCTTTCAGACAGAACTGTTAATACGACAATAATATATGTAGGTTGACAGATAGACAGGTGAGTATATAGACACATAGGCAGGCAGAGAGACAGATAGAGAGACAGGTATGTTGGTATGTAGGTTAATAGATTAGACATACTGTAGGTAGGTAAGTAGACAGACAGACAGACAGACAGACAGACAGACAGACAGGTAGGTAGGTAGATAGGTAGATAGACAGGAAGGTGGGTAGAAACGTAAGTAGGTAGACAGACAGGTAGGTAGGTTGACAGATAAACAGGTAGGTAGACAGAGAGGTAGTTAGGTAGACAGACAGATAGGTAGGTAGGTAGAAGACATAAGTAAGTAGACAGACAGGTAGGAAGGTAGGTAGACAGGTAGGTAGGTAGAAGACAGATAGGTAAGTTGACAGACAGGTAAGTAAGTAGACAGACAGACAGGTAGGTAGGTAAAAGACAGACAGGTAGGTAAGTAGACAGACAGATAGGTAGGTAGAAGACAGACAGGTAGGAAGGTAGGTAGACAGGTAGTTAGGTAGAAGACAGATAAGTAAGTAGACAGACAGGTAGGTAAGTAGACAGACAGACAGGTAGGTAGGTTGACAGATAAACAGGTAGGTAGACAGAGAGGTAGTTAGGCAGGTAGGCAGATAGGTAAGTAGACAGACAGGTAGGAAGGTAGACAGACAGACAGGTAGGTAGACAGACAGGTAGGTAGACAGACAGGTAGAAGACCTTTTCGGGGTGAAGGTGAGAGTGTTCACGGTTTAGCTGTAGTATTTATGAGGCTGGATTCCTTGCTGTAGGAGGTGATAAGAGAAACACTGAACTACACTTTTTTTTTGCTTTTTCAGCTACAGCTTGGAGCTCAGCCTCCACTTAAGTCTTGAAGTGTTGTTGATTTCACCAAAAAAAAAAACCCTTTCCACACAGCAGCGCAGGGCAGTCATAACTTTTTATCCCCTAAGGAGTGAATTAAGCCTAAAGGAAGCCATAAAGTCTGTCCTCGGTGACTCACGGCAAACACACGGCACAAGACGTGGAGAAAGCGAGCCGAGGCGATTAAAGGCCGTGATGAATTTCAGCTGGAGCTGGCGGAGGCTCGAGGCTCGAGGCTCTTTCCGAAATTCCTATGCACACACAGCGGTGTTAAATGATGACATTATTCCAGCTGACAGTCGCACCTACACACAGGGGAAGCGAGGGAAAGAACAAAAGAGGGATGGAGCGAAGTGAGGCGTCGAGTCTACACCGGCGTTCAGGCTCAAATCATTAAGACATGGAGCCCAGCAGAGCGCGGGATCTTTACTGAGATTTTTCTTTTCTCTCTCCTGCTGGGTTTCAGCCATCCAGAAATTTCCGAGGAAGCGGCGCTGAAGTACGAACTCGAACGCAGGGACCTTTAGTCTAAGAATATTTGCATGTATTTCCTCATATACAAAATAGCTGTGACATTTTAGTCCTGAAATTCTACATATCTTTTATATCCTGTATGTGAGTCTGTCATAGTGGAAATATCTAAATGTACATATAATATATAATTATATTTACGGATAATAAGTGAGGAATAAACCCGCGTGTGTGGTGCTGTTACAGTAAGATAAAGAAATGCGGAGTTACACTTAGCACAACGAGGTTGATTATTTTCCTATAACAGCACACCCCCAAGTGTTTTACTCCTTTTACCCCACAGCTGTTAGTTCCTGTTATCACGTACGTTAAGTGTAAAGTTACAGCTTTACCGCTGACTGTTACGAAGCTGTGACACTGGAGACTCCTTCCATAAAGCGCTGTTGGATTCTGGATGGTGATTGGTCAGAAGAGAAGGTGTTGATTCAT
>CM074965.1:18028906-18042574 GCA_037577455.1 Pangasius macronema | reverse complement strand
CAGAAGATAGGGATAGGTGGAGAGTGATGATTCGCTGTGGAGACCCCTGAAGGGAAAAGCCCAAAGAAGAAGAAGGAAGGAAAGACTCTCATTAGAAGTAGTGTATTAAACGCGTACAGTGAAACGCTAGCTGTTGTGAAAGCCTTCAGTTCAGATTGATCTCGGTCAGTTTTTTGCGTTTGTTAGGTTATAACGCTTACACCAGGGGGCCTTTAATTCATTTTAAAGAAGAAGCAGCTGGGAAGAGACATAACGTATGTTTTTATGGTGAAACTTCATACAGAATTAATGTTCTTATCCACAAATCCATCAGGGTCATGTTGGTGAAATGCTGTAATATGAAATATTTATATTTAGGTCCACTGTATAAACACAGAATAAACATTTCCTCTTCCTGGCGCGCCACATCCTTCGTAGCAATGAAGGTTTTTTTTTTAACTTTAATGAATTCTTTCTGTCACTTTATCTTTTATTTGATGGCAAATTTTTACAGATATTTTGATCATTATGGACAGAGGACATCAGCGTGGGAATGCTCGTCATTCTCATCACACCAGTACACAAACGCATGGCTTCAGGAGGATCTGCATATGAAAAGCACGCAGAGACAAAAGAAGAAGAAGAAAAAAAAAACAGTTATCCATGTTTTCATCCATCCACTGCGACATTTCCAGCAGGAGGTCTGATCCCGGAGCACGTTGATCACTCCGGCCTGCGCTGTAATGTAACTGCGCTCACTTTCAGCACGGATGGAGGAGAAGAACGACGACACCGGTGCCCGCTGTTCATTAGACCCGGGATGGATTAAAAAAAAAAAAAAAGATCTATAACCTGCTGTATACAGCTTTAACAAAAGTGGAAAAATTCATGCAAAGCATCCATATTCCTGACGGTTCATTCACCCAAATATAAAAGCAGAGTGTAAAGTGTAAATTCCTGTCTGAGAAACACAAACAAACGCACAGATACAGCAGCGAGGAGTGATTCAGGGGTCCAAGCACTGTTACGTCTCAGAAAAGTTGAAGAGCGTAAAGTGAGTGCATCTCAAGCTCTTTCAGTGTTCCCTGATCACCACGTGTGGTCCTTCAGTGTCTTTCAGTGCCACATATTTCCTAAAATATACAATAGAAAATAAATAAAAGCATATTTACCCCACGTATAATCAGCCTTTTACACACTGATGACACCAAATCAGAGAAAAATTAGCAGCAAAAAGAGACCAAAAAAAAAAACCCCAGCCATTTAAGTGAACCGAATCCTTCAGTTATTCATCACTGTCACGTGTGACAAATGTCAGATGATCACAGCGATCATTAGCATACAAATAAAGTCATTTAAAGGACATTAAGCTACGAGGGGCTGACAGGATGCACATTTAATTCTGTTATTTTCAGAGTGCTGCAGAAGGCTAAAAGAAAAGCATTAATTGGGCGTAATTGACTGTAGTGCTGATAATTAATCTGTCAGTGGATGATGGGTCGTGATTTTACTGCGTAAAGTGTGAAGAGAAGAGATGCTTTTTCCCAGTGTGATGCACTGCACTCATGGCTGAAGTGCTCAGCTCTTGGACATTCGGGATTTGCCTGTATCTTCTCAGAATGATCATAAATGAACAGAACTGATAAACACATAAATAAACACAAGAATAAACATCTAAGCAGGTCCACGTTCACCAATTATGAAGCCATTCTGGAGAAGATTCTTCAGGGAAACATTTGGAGAGACTTTGAGAAGCTAATGGTCTCCTTCTGAAGACCAAACACATGGAGGAGGATCTTCAGAGCGCCGTCTATTCAACACGGAGCGCATCCGGATATTGATTTTAATTTTGTACTCTTGTGATCTGCTCACATTCTACACTTTGCTGCTTCAAGTGAGACGGAGAGCCGAGGAAATAAATTATGCAAGATAAGGAGGAGGACATTAGATCCGAAAAGTCTGAGTGGACTACAAAAAAGACTGTTGAACAGCTCTGACACTGGAGACTCCTTCTATAAATGTTACATAAACATGTCCTTACAGAAGAATTTCACCATATCAACAATTTTTAAAATCTGAGTCCCTGTGAACTATAGTACGCTATATACAGTAGACTCTCCAATACACTGAGCGCATTCATATAAACCTGCGATTTGGAGCTGCACTACTGTCAGAGAAACCAGAGGAACCAGATGAGAACTTTAATCTCATTGATCCATTTAGCCCCAGTGTTCCTGAGCTAATAAGCCATGTGACAGTATCGCTGTCCAATCACAGGCTGTTCTGGGCTCTGTACTGACTGATGACCTTTATATTTCAGAGGAAACCACAGGGTTTTTCGGTTTGACTGTTATATTACGTGACAATTCACTGACCCGGCTGACTGAAACCCCTGGTAGACGTGTTACAGATGTGTTCTCGAGAATTTCTGAAAGGTCACATGGAATATCTTAAAATATCTCACTGCGGTTCTTCTGCTGTAGCAGTGTGAAGCTTCAGTAGCTTTTAATTCTGGTCTTCATACCATATTAATAATCCAATCTGCAGGTCAGACGTTTCTTTTCTTTTTTACTATTAATGTACATTAAAGTACATTGTGTCAGGAAGGAGAGAAAATAAAAGTGCACTGACATAAATGGTACTTATCGTTTTTCTCTTTGCCCTCTGAAATGCATTTGGAAATAATCACCTGCAATTTTCCTCCATGGCGGCGCCGGCTCGCTGAGAGCAAACAGACAGCGGCGATACGGGGATATGTTTCACTCCTGCCATTAAAGTCCATCGGCATTACACGGTCCTGCTCTTACAGTCAACCCCAGCTTGTTTCCAGGACTGGTTTTAAGGCCGGGTGTAAAGTAAATGATTGTGATGGCAGGTAAAAAAGAATATTATAGACAGAAAAGGACAAAAAAAGCACCTTTTTTAACCTTTTCTTGAAATCTACTAATCTTTAAGCCCATGGTGTTACACCTGAGGACCGGAGACCACGCAGGGGTGTATCCCTTTTTTTTTTTTTTTTAATCATATTACAATGATGGAAATCACAACCTAACGTTATCAAAGTTATTATATTCATCACTGAGATCTTCGTTATTGAGGTGTTAGCTTATTTGACTCCTTCGAGTTCTCTCTTAAGTTCTTCCTGGTCAAACAGAGAACTGAGAGAACCTCAGGATGGACAACTCCAGGATGAAACATCTGTCAGAGTGTCTTCTTCTTCTTCTTCTTCTTCTTCTCCTTCTTCTTTAGTCCATGGACGCTGCGATCATTCGTTACTTGCTTTGAAATGAAAAGGGAAAACAGATGAGCAGCTTTTTTTCACTAAAATAGGAAATTAGTTCTTTTTTAAATAAAAATATTGACTTCACAAATATCGTGCTTCACCACACATGAGTCTAGGAATCAAATATTAATGAAAATTGATAAAAATGGGATCAACTCATTCAGAAATAAATTTGGGATGATTAAAATAGTCACATTTTTTCAGCCGTCATGTCATCCACCTTTAATTCCACCTGTTGCTGTTATTAAGCAGCGTGTAGAGATCCGTATTAGCGGTACGACCGGCGCTAACGGCGAGCTGTAATCTACCCAGCAGTCACTAATAAACATCCAGATCATTGGAGATCATTCGTTAATTTTAGCCCTGAAATCTGAAACCAGCAAAGTAGAAACGCATGAGCTTTGATCGTCACAATTTTTTTCATTAAAAAAAACAAAACAAATGCGTACATGGACCTTCTTCTTCTAGTTGAACTGCAATGTAAAATATAGAGGAACATGCAGCAGAGCAGCTTCTCCAACCTCACCATCTGTGCATCCAAAGATATTCCCAAATCCACTGGTGTTTACAGATCAGTGTCAGGCCTGGAGTTTCTCTCAGAAGCCATCTCTGCGTCCATGAGCAAACAGAGATCTCTGAAGGGATGGAGGAGGCAGCCATGAAGCTGGCAGGTCCACCAAAGGTTGCATCCATGCAGACTCGCTTGGTAATTAGTGGGCTTTGGGAGGAAGATTCCTGTTACCTTGGCCAAAGGAAAAACCCTGATGCCAGAGTGATTTATTCCTCTCATTAATGTGTGAAGGGCAGAGCGTCTCGAGTATTAAGCAGGAAAATGTTCACGCTCCTCCGAGGTGGACGTCCAGGATTTCCCATCACACAGAGGCGCGTTTTAACATCTACAACACATGTAAAGGTAAAGGTCTGGTTATGTCAACTTCAGTACAACTAACCGAGTGAGTACTATGAGTGAATAACGACCACTAACCCTAACCCTAACCCTTTTTAACAGGAGGGAAAAATACTTGAGTGATTGTACTTGGTTACTATATTTGGGATATTTATAATTATATATGCGATATATCGATTAAATGGACTGCAGTTATTTACTTTTTTTGCTTCAGAAAAAGCTGCGCTGGTTCAGAAAGCTACAGTCGCTGAATTACAGCCAGTTTCTTTCACAGCCGAGATGTTTTTTGTTGTTGTTTTCAAGTACTTGGTTTGATCCACCAGTCACTGGCAGAAGTGATCCAGAAGATTTAGGAGCTAAAACTGACGGCTCCTTACTTGCCAAAACCTCCCCGATTCTAGTGTCAAGCCAGCGTCGGTGTTTCCAGCGGACGTCACGGCCGGATGCTTGGAAACCGAAGTGAGCGATGGAGAATGAGCCACTTTGAAATGCATATGGAAATCATTTCATCCGGAATGCATCTCAGGAACCCGCGGGAAATGTCCAATTTTTTTTCCTTCTGATTGTAGGTTCTACGCTGTGGAATTGGGAGGTTTGGCCTTTTTCCCTGACCTTCTCTCTCTTTTTTCCCTCAGACAGGGTTTCACTGTGATTTCTCTATTCCAGCTCTGGCAGGCCAACACAATGAATGGAGGCCATTACAAAAGAGACTTTTCCACTTCATTAAGCTGAGGTCCCACAAGCTTGGAGGGCACAGAATAAGCAATCTATCTACATTTACAGCTGTTTAGCATGGGGACTGCGGGACGGAATGCTAATGCCCGAAAAACCTGGACGTTGTGCGGAACGGGGACGCTCACGCCAAACCAAACATCAATCGATGTCGCGCCTTAATTATGAAATGCTGTTAATCACATTAAGGGATAATAGCACACCGTGTGGCTGTTTAGACGTGAGTGAAAAACAACGTTCAGCTCCTTTTGAGGAAAACATGAGAGCGAATGTCTGCGCTGGCAGGGTTTAGACTGAGAATTCAAAAATGTAAGGAGGTGAAATTTACCCAAAGTCATTTCTTTTTATTTACCATTATGAAAACTGGTAGAAGTTTCGGAAGAAGCATCTGACATCATGTCTAAAAAGAAATGTCAGATATGTCAAACGAAACCTGGAGAATCTTTGCATGTTGTTTTATTGTACTCTGGTCAAATATCTGAATATATAACCAATACAAACATTTTCAAAAATATTAGCGTTTTAGCTAAACGTACACCGTGGATGGCATCTGTGAGTTAGAAAAAATAATCTTAACAAGTTCTTTTCCTTGATTACTGATTACTGTATCCTGAATTGATGTGCATTATACGTAAATTATACCCACAGTATAATGGTTATATACTCTATCTGTGGACAAAAACAGAATGGTTTATGTTTGTTTTCTTTCTGCATCCTCTCAGCGCATCACGATTCAGCTGATAGAAACCAGACAGAGTTGTAGAAAGCCTCCATTATCCCGCGTACACAGAGTTTTAGAAAGAAGCTGGTAAAAACAGAAGTCTGTCTGTTCCCTCTTTCCTCTGGGATACCGAAATGCGTTCAGTGAAAGGTTTGTTCTTTGACTTGTTCTCATTTCATGTCCTCAGCACTTCTTTAAACAGTTACGTGCATATCAATGAGCCGAAACACTGATAACCTTTAAGTCTGAAATCTTCTTTAATTGTGTCCGTGCCACAAGGTTACACGAGTGTCGGGTTTGTGTGTGTGTGTGTGTGTGTGTGTGTGTGTGTGTGTGTGTGTGTGTGTGTGTGTGTTTTTCTCTTACAGCTGGTAAAACATGCAGCTAAATGCTTCTCCATGGGAAAATGAAATTACACCATTTTATTTCAGACAATACAGAACATAGTAATGAGCTGTTTCTTAAACACTGCACATTTACAGCACAATTTTTCATCATCATCATCATCATCATCATTATTATTAGTATTATTATTAGTATTATTATTTGAGCTCCCACTCCTGACATGCAGTGTCATTTTGTCTGCCTGTAATTCAATCAAACACCTAGAGAGATTAAATATTCTTGGTTCTGCTGTGATACTGAAGCTTTGAACTTCAGAGAGGGGAAGAAAAAGGCAATAAAGCGGTGCACCATGAGACCTTTCTTTATCTTAAGCTCATTCTCCGGGATGTGAAGGTCGCTTGGAAAGGTTTTGGCATATATTACTGCTTACTCTTCACACAAACGCATCGAAATAAATATAAATAAATAAATAAATAAATAAAAATAACATATCAGCGAGCCAGCGAGGTCCTTGTGGCATGGCATTGCGCACGCTGCTTCACCCGAAACCTCGTAACATAAATAGACAGCCATCTGCTCCGTTTAGATAACCGTTTCATTTAAAATCCCACAGAACATTTTCCGAGGCCTGCGGAGCGCCTATGCTAATGAAATCCTGCGAGCTCAGAAGTGGTTGGAGATCGATGGGTTTGGAGAAGAAACGCCCTCGTGGTTTTGGGGGTTTCCTTCAAAGCCCAGATTTTAAAAAATATATGCACTGGGTTGGAAATTCACAGCGTAGGTCAGACGAAGGACTCGAACAAGTGTGACTTTCCCAGAGCCTCCGTTCTGTATTTATATTCTCAGATTTAGGCATCTGCTCT
The DNA here is from genome assembly GCA_037577455.1 of Pangasius macronema. NCBI lineage: Eukaryota > Metazoa > Chordata > Actinopteri > Siluriformes > Pangasiidae > Pangasius > Pangasius macronema. Next base: position 18,035,744 of record CM074965.1, on the reverse strand, counting down.
GTTTATTACAGGTGTAATGTTGTTTAGAAACAATGAACTTCCTGACTACCAGTGAANTCTCACACTGAAAGAGGCGTGGCTTATGTATATCTCGGTGACACTGAAAGAGGCGTGGCCTATGTATCTCTCGGTGACACTGAAAGAGGCGTGGCCTATGTATCTCACACTGAAAGAGGCGTGGCTTATGTATATCTCGGTGACACTGAAAGAGGCGTGGCCTATGTATCTCTCGGTGATACTGAAAGAGGCGTGGCCTATGTATCTCTCTGTGACACTGAAAGAGGCGTGGCCTATGTATCTCACACTGAAAGAGGCGTGGCCTATGTAGCTCACACTGAAAGAGGCGTGGCCTATGTATATGTTAAACACGGGAAAAAGGAAGGTGTGGCCTTTATGAATATCAGTCAAAGCGAATAAGTGAAGGAGGCGTGGCCTCTGTACCTGTCCATTACAGTTAAGGAGGGTGTGGCCTCTGTGGAAATCAGTTCCAGTAAATGAGTGAAGGAGGCGTGGCCTCTGTGCCTATTAGAAGGATAGGGAAGTTGTGGCCTCTTTAACTTAGTACCAATAATAGAGGCGTGGCTTTAGTGACCTTCAGTCCTATTGAAGGAGGTGTGGCCTCTTTGACACTCATTCCCAGTAAAATGTATAAGGGGGGCGTGGCTTCTTTATCTGTTGGTCCCAGTAATGCAGGCGTGGCTTCTAAATGTTTCTGAGATCGGTGCTAAAACCATTTTTTATTGGTTGCCGCAGTAACCGGTCATAATCCTTTCTATCTGAGAAGCGGGCGAGTGAGTGAATCTCACATCATCTATCGCAGCTCTTCCTCCAGTCTATGGATCTGCTACAGAATTGGATTTATATTATTGAAAACATCGATTTGAAACTTTTGAGTGGCACTTTAGTCAATACTCACTCAATTCTTAGATATCGCAGAGCCTGCTGCTCGCTCGCGATCATTTCTCTTCCAGCGCACTTCCTGCACACTTCCTGCACACTTCCTGCACACTTCTGACTTATGTTTCTCCAGATACATATTCAAATTATTCAGATTATTTGGTTGTTTTTTTCAGTCATTATACTGAGAAAAGGGTTTACAGTGGTGGTAAATCTGCTGATTTTTAATATCATGTCTGACCGGAGGGAAAAGGTGAGGAAGAAAGAAACATGGCACTGAATGAATAAATAAATAAATAAATAAATAAATAAATAAATAAATAAGAGATTTAAGATATCATGATAAGAAAATCTGAAAAGGTTATGCCATAGAAATAGAAAGTTAAAGCCTCATAAAACCCTGAAAAACCACCTTTATTTTCTCATTACATACTGTACCTCCTGTGCCTTTTGTAAATAATAAAACACTCTGTACGTCATGCCAAAGATGATCATTTTCCTCTAACAGCACATCCCCCAAGTGCTTTATTCCTCTTACACCACAGTAATTTGACAACTATTGCAATTTTGTACTTTGACATGTCGTACAGTTTATCCATTTTTAGTTACATTTAATTTAATATAACATGAAACTAGTTTGCTCCTGTTGTCACTTACATTATAGCAGCTATAAACAGTTGTTCTCTCACCAGCGTCACTTTCTTCTCTCTCTTGAAGTTAATAAGACAAAAAAATGCATCAAAGTATAAAAACATTGTCCTGAAAATGTCGGAAAACTTTATCTTCACCTCTGTTACAGAGTGCTGACGCTGGAGACTCCTTCCATACGTCGATGATTATAATTGGATGAAAAAGAAGCTGTTTGTACACTGTGTATATACTGTATGTACAGATATAAATGGTGTAATTATGTATGTAATGTTAATTAAGAGAGATTTAGAAGGAGAGGGAAGCATCACATGCGACAGTTTCGAGCTGTAGAATTACTTTTCTGTAATATTTTCAGACTCTTCTACCCTGCATGGAGACGAAAATCAATAGCCCCAGCTGCGTTCCACTCAGAACCTGACATTTTTTTTGTCCTCCTCATCTTGTGCTCTGCAATCACCTCCTCATGGAGCACGTCTCTGCTGCGCCAAGCTCCGAATCGCTACGATCCGTGTGAAACGAGGACCAGCCATAGATTATAGCACGACGTCTAGTCTGGTCTACCAGAAGAGCTCCAGACGAGGAAACGCTGCCAAGAACACCGAGGCGAAAAAGCCCCCGAGATTCGGCTCTGACCTCGGGATTGTGTTCCATCTGCATTCCACACTTGGCACAGTGCACTTACACGGCACATGACTTCGCTAATGTATTTACATGCTGTAAATATCCAGTCACGGAAAACACGACATGATGTGAAACACGCTGTAAATTATTTAAATCGAACCGTACAGGAGCAGGAATTGATTGCAGGAAGTGATCCTGGAGGTCTGACAACAAGAACACTCGGAGATTTAAATAAAAATATAAAAAAAATAAGAAAGAAATAAAAAATTGTAAGTCTACAAACAAGGAAATTCAGATACCTGGAGAAAGAAAAAAGATGCTGGAAAATGATGACTAAGAAACTAGAAGACTAAAAATGCTAAAATGCTAAAATACTACTACTACTACTACTAATAATAATAATAATAATAATAATAAATAGCATACTGAGTAACTAGGAAAAAAAGCTATGATAATAGAAAAAGAGCTAAAACACTAGAAAAAGTAAGACAAGAAAACTTCTTTCTTGAACATAAATCTTTGAAAATTCCTCCTGTGAGTTCATCTTGTTTAGCATTTAGCATTTTTGACCCTAAAAACGGTAGCCGTTTAGCAAATAAGTGATCGTAATTAGCAATTGCTAATCTCAAATGTCCACTTTTACACATTAAACCTCGCTAACAGTACGACTCAGACAAGGTCATCACGCACAGCACTCTGTTCTTCAGTTGTTATTTAGAGAATAGCTTGAGTGCTATATTAGCTCACTTGCTAATCATTTGCTAGCTTTCTCAAATCAGCTACCTCGGATTGCACCTCAAATGTGACCTGGTTTAGCGTTTAACTTACTTACTTAGAAAATACTTGATTTAAATGCAATAATGTGTGTCATAGCTAGCATAGGTAGCTAGCAAGAGTGCGGTGTGTTTTTTTACTAACAACTAAATGCAAATGTTTACTTTTTAATCACATAAAGATTCAGCTTTGAAGGTTAGGGTGAAGACTAGCGATGGGCATGATTAGCAAAATATTCTAAATTTGCGACCTGATTTTCCATAAAGCTTTACAACTCTTTATATTCTCATATTCTATTAATAAATGATACTTATGATGTAATCAATGTGGAATTGTAATATGTAGCTAAATAAAACTACGCAGCTAAATTCCTTTTCCTGGCTATTTGTTGTGAATTGTATAAAACACCACAAAAAACAAACAAACAAACAAAAACGTCCTCGATACCAGAAATGATTTTATAATCCTATAGAAGTCTTATAGAAAAGAAAATCTTATTAGTATTTAAAATCCTGTACAACTAACGTTGTCTATGTAAAAAATACTAATTTACGTCGCTGAATCAAATATTTAAAATATTAAAAATATTAAAAAAAAAATTAAATACTCTTTAATTACAAAACTTTAAGCGATTCTGTTATTTAGATTTAATATATTCCTTTTTTTCTTTCAGTACACTTCACTTAAACATAGTTCAGGTCAGGATTTATTTTTTATACAATGAAATTTAAAAAAAAATTATTTTTCAATCTTAGGTGCAGTGTGAGGAATCATAGCTGTGACTCTGAGTGCGCTGAAGTGCGCTGTAGCATAATCACGTATAGTTCACTTTTTTACGCTAGGTTAAGCGTTTACTCTGCTCTACTCTACTCTACCAGCTGGTTCTGATTGTGATCGGGGAACAGACCTGAAGTGGAAACGCAGCGGTGTGGAGAGAGACGTCATTAATCAGAGCTCTTTTACAGCTTTTTGCGTGGGAGGTAATTATCACCGTCAGGGGGAGTCGCCGGTGCGGAGGACTGAAAAAGAAAATCAGCCTATAGGTTAAATACCTGCTCCGTAACCCGAGTGTGTGACGGGGCGAGGGTGTGTGTTGTCAGCTTGTAAAGCTTGTAAAAGAAAAAAATCTACTCTTACAGAGACGAACTCTTCCTCTTCCTCTTTTAAATCTGTGCGGTCAAAATAATTTTGTTAATGAGATGTGTTTTATTCCTCTTACGCCACAGCAATTTCCCAATAATTACATTTGGTAGATATAATCAGTCGTTCTCTCACTCTTTTTTCTCCCTCTTGAAGATAACAAGACAAACAATATGTAGCTGGTGGGGTTTTTGTTTGTTTGTTTGTTTGTTTGCTTGTTTGTTTGTTTGTTTGTTTGTTTTTCTTTTTTTGTTACAGAGAAACCCCAAAAAAGCATAAACTCCGCCTGAAGATGTCGGAAAGCTTAAAGTTACAGCTTTACCTCCAAGGCACTGACACTGGTGACTCCTTCCCTGTGAATGAGCTGTTACTATAGAAATGATAGTAATAATAATAATAATAATAATAATAATCGATGGTAATTCCATCACTCATCCCCCGAAGGATTGCTGTCAGAAGCCTCTTCATTAAGCGCGTGCTCCTGTGCAGTCCTTTTTATCATTTTAAGCTCCACGAGCATTCGAGGCCATCGGCTTCCTGAAAGCACTTCTGCATGTCCTGATTGCTCCGAGTGCAGTTACTCTCTCCGTCAAGCTGCTTTATAACTATATTACATCTCTTAAAATGCAGTGATTCATGCTTTTCTCACGTTGAGTGACAAGCAGAAGGCTTTTAAAGGCTGTGTGATAGCCTTTATGTCTGGCCTTTTCTCTTTACAGGCCTCTTTAGTTCATTGTGATGGTAAAAGCGGGCCACTTAGCGAGCATAAAAACGCACAAGAGACAAATCTTAGTCATCGAGACTCAATACACGGGTTCAGACCAACTTAGGATGTAAAAACACACAATATAAGAAAGCCAACGTTAACCCAGTCGTATAGCGTATAATCAGAAAGGATGGATGGAGCTCTTTTTGGAGGAATTAATTTGAGAGTTCAGGATGTGCAAGTGAAAACCGCCACCAATGGGCTTTCTGTGTTTGGGTTTGGCAGCCGTGCGATAATTTGTATATCAGGTCGAGCACTGTCGAGTCCAAGACCCGGACTAGCTGAGACTGAGTCAAGACTGAGTCGTACGGTGGTCGAGACCAAGTCGAGATCGAACCCAAATGAAAGTGAGACAGAGTCAAGACCAAGAACAAAAACCAGTAGTCTTTGGGTATTGGGAGCTCCTCGGCTTGAACCATTACTGTGGCCCTATAAATCCACCATGACATGAAATTACAACTGCACCAACCAGAAAGAAGCAAGGCTGCTATAACACAAAACAGTACCTAGTAGATACTATAACAAAAAAACAGCAAGTATTCTCTACACAGGGAGCGACCGAGAGAACTAAAGATCAGAACCTGAAGAACAGAGTAGGACCAGAGAGATACTTGTGAGTGTTGTAGACGGCGCTTTGAAGGTGTTATGGAGCTACTGTTCTAATGACATATTCAACTTATTAACAGCTGAAAAATAGTTGGTTTAAATGGCTTCTGTTTCATTGCTCCGATGCAACCAGATCCTACTGAAATCAGGCGCTTGGTAATGTCAAAATTTTCACATTTTCCTCGTGTGCAGCACTTCAGAGATCTTTAGAGATTTAGGGTGTAGTCGGTCCTCCTTTAGACATCACATTCAAATCATGTAGTCCTACGATAGTGTGGCGTGCCGTCCGTGCGCTATTGACCAGAAGTGTCCAAACGTCTGAAAATGAAACTAACTTGACCGCAGTGAAAGAGACACGATGCCACGAGCTTCATTAGCATCAATTAGCATCAAACCTCTACGCAGCTCACACGACACACGACTCGCGCTAATCTGGACTGCAACAGACAGGTTATCGTACCTTTTAGAAGTCATGCCGTCAGGATTTATTTGCAGCCTCGCTAAAGTCCAGGTCAAATCCAGACACTCTCTGACGAGTTTCCTCTTTTTTGCGTGTTTTACCGTCATTATTTTCTGTTGTCCAACATCATGAAAATTAGCCAGTGCTATTCAAAAGTCTGCATGACTGCACCTGTGTTCCCTTAAACCAATAAACACTAAGCAAATATGACTGATGTACAACTAAACAAATCATATATAAATATTTATCCATAGTTTTTGATTAATTTGGTGGCTGCTTTACACGGTACACTGTCCTTAACCATTAAAGGACAAAGCTTACCTAACAATATCTCTCTCTCTCTCCCTGTCTCTCCATCTCTCTCTCTCTCTCTCTCTCTCCATCTCTCTCTCTCTCTCTCTCTCCCTGTCTCTCCATCTCTCTCTCTCTCACTCTCTCTCTCTCTCTCTCTCTCTCTCTCTTTCCCTGTCTCTCCATCTCTCTCTCTCTCTCTTTCCCTGTCTCTCTCTCTCTCTCTCTTTCCCTGTCTCTCCATCTGTCTCTCTCTCTCTCTGTCTTTCCCTGTCTCTCTCTCTCTCTCTCTGTCTTTCCCTGTCTCTCTCTCTCTCTCTCTCTCACTCTCTGTCGAGCTCCACATGCTACTTCTGAGCTGCCAGAGATCCTGACCCCTCCTGCTCTCCCCGGACCTGCCTGGCTGGCTCGGGGCTCTCGTGTGGGAGCTGTACTGTAGTGGCTTGGGGCTGCGATTGCTCTGGTGGCTTTGGGGCTGCTGTTGCCACGAGCGTATTTTTATTGCCGTAGACATGAGTCAATAAAAAATTTTCCCTTCTACCTTTGAGAAAGTCTTTTTTTTTCGTTTACTCTCCATTTTATGGCATTGAGCTTTGCCCTGTATGGGGTTTTATCAGCAGCGCCGTGCACAC
>CM074965.1:17987851-18005449 GCA_037577455.1 Pangasius macronema | reverse complement strand
TCTATCTGTCTGTTTATCTGTCTCTTTTTCTGTGTCTCCCTCTTTTGCTGTCTGTCTGTCTGTCTGTCTGTCTTTCTGTTGGTCTGTCTCTCTGCATATCTATCTGTTTCTCTCTCCGTCTGCATTTCTGTCTGTCTCTCTTCTCCCTGTCTTGCTGTTTAAAGTCAGACAGCTTCAGCACTGTCACGGCTAATCGATTGTCCTGTTGCACTATTTTCACACGGAAGCAGATCGATCCTGAGTACCGACACACACCTTGGCCGAACACACACACACACACACACACACACACACACACTGTGCAGCACCGCTTAGCCTCCTGCTGTGTGTAAACGGGGGAGTCTCTACTCCAGGACTCCATGCTGTGTCCATGACGGGCAGCTGCAGCCCCGAACAGAGCTCAGCATGTCTGAGGGAGAAAGAAAGGCAGAAGGGCGGAAAGATGGAAAGAAAGGCAGAAAAGCACCTGGTTGAACGCATCTTTTCATGTTACAGAGAAACCGCAAAGAAGCGTAAACTCCTCTGTGCTCAAGATGTCCTCTGACACTGGAGACTCCTTCCATAAATGTTAAATAAATAAACGTGCCCTTACAGAAAACTTCACCATATCGATGATTTTTTTAATCCGTTTACGCGGAGCGTCGGCCGAACGTGTCCCTCCGAATGAGCCGTTGCTATAGAAACGATAACGCATTCATGCTGTAATGCTCGTGCTGTAGCTCTGACTCACTTCCTGTGGGCCGTGTTTTCCAAATTCATGCTGGAGAAAAGCTCCAGTGGGACGTTACAGACGTTACACACCGTGTGATTTTTAGCGGTCGTTGAAGATAACGAGTGCGAGTTCAACAGCTCGTGCGATTACGGCACTGTTCACTTTCTCTCCGCCTCACAAACTTAATCGAATTCCTTTAATAACAACAGGAGAGGGGGCCCTTACTGTCCCACCTTCTCTCGTTCCCTTTTACTTCCTCTCTCTTTTATTCTCCTTCTCTCTTTCCATTCTGTCTCTACTCTCTCTCTCTCTTGGCTCGTTTTCCTCCCTACTCTTTGTTCTTTCGCTATTTTCTTTCTCGTGATCTTCCTCTTGACTTTGATTTCCCGTCATCTCTCTCTCTATGTCTCTTTATTTCGTTCTAGTTGATTTCCTCTCACGCTCTTTCCCTCTTTCACATCCGTATTCCATTCTTCCTCTTGTCTTTCATTCTTGATTCCTTTCACATTCTCTCATATTATTTCTACCTCTTCATGAATGATGAATGAGATGTTCAACATATGTGCACATACGGCTGTGATGGTCGGGGGTGCACAAACTTTAGGCCGTACGGTGTTGCACTTTGTTTATGAACAGCTCTATTTCCGCTTTGTCTCTGTCGTTCCGCAGTGTCTTATGGGTAATAAAGCGTCTCACAGCTGCTGAGAATAACATCATGTGAACACTCAAAAATAGAAAAATGCCTAGTCATGAAATCCACAACTCTGTGTTATTAATGTGAATACTACAATCCTGTGCATTACCTGTGTCACGTGACCCCCGATCAGACACGTGATTTGCTCTTTCCTCCAGATCAGACGTGTCTGGGATCAGCACCGGCAGGCACTGAGCAACATCAATTATGGCCCGTATTGGCAGGGCCCTGGGGTAATTGGTTCGCTCCTGCTACCGATCCCACCCGAGCCGAGCCAATTTCAACAGTCAGTCAGAGCCGCTCGGTGTTTAACAAGCTATTATCCAGCCTCGGCTTCCCGGCTACACTCACAGCTACGGAATAAACAGAGCAGGAGAAATAGTGGAAACTGCTGTGGAAAAACATCACAATCGCACGTCGGATTTAGACACAGTTCCTATAAAGTTACAGTACAATCCAAAAAGTCTACTGTTTATTTCACATTGCCTGAAGTCTGAAACAGTGAACTCTTATTACCTGAAGGAGAAGTAAACTCAAGGAAAGGTCCGTTTTTAATGGCAGTGCATGCACCCAAACCTGGGGGGGGGGGTGCCAATATTTTATACATATAATATAATACAGAGAAAGGATTTGGGCAAACTCTGTGGTTAGCTCTTTTATCGATACCCAAACAAAGCCATTAGGGATTTGCTCACTAGGAGATGGCAGATTTTCCTGTATCATTGGGAAGAAATGGAAATAAAGTCAATAAATTGGTTTAAAATGGCGCAAATCCACCGGAAAATGACTTCTAAAATGAGAAAGAAACTTTTTCAGACATTGATAACACTACTGAAGAAGTGACTCTTCCTATAAGCACATCTCAAAGTGCTTTATTCCTCTTATAGTGCAGCAACTTTTCCAACAATTACGATTTTTTTTTACGAATTAAAGAGCAGCGTGTAGGGATCCCGAGTGGCACGACGGAAAAAGCTCTGTCCTAAGATGGCGGGAGATCACGAGTACGGATTCCAGTGATGCCTCAGCCATCCGTGGCTCGGAGTCTAGTGAGCGAAATCGGCCGTGTTTTCCGGGTGGGCGGGGCAAACTCTCCGCCCCCTGTCAATCACAGTGACATTAATTGTAGGCTTCAGTCAGCTCATGTATGCGGAAGAGGGCAGCTAGCGCTTTCCTTTGAGTGTATTACGCTGCCCAGATTTCTGACAGCACTTTACATGTCATGTGTCATTTTTATCCATTTATAGCAACATTCAACATTCAATCCAAACTCCTCTGTCCTGAAGATGTTGGAAAAGTTATAGCTTTACCTCGCACACTGGAGATGGAGACTCCTCCCATAAACTTAGAGACGTTTCACCACGTCAACTTTTGTTTCCAAGTCCCCATGAATGAGCTGTTGCTATGGAAACGATAACGTATTAGCACCACGGTAACGAGCGCGTTCCTATAAACCCGTTATTCATGTTGCAGCTGCGCTACTGTCAGAGCTGCTGTTATAGAAAATTAATCAACACCTTCTGACCAATCAGAACCCAGAACTCGGATACATTAAAGGTGGGAATGTAATGTAGACGTGGATCGTCAGTGACGAGCATCGTACCGTTAGACAGTACCGTTCTCGGGACAGTTAGAGAGTCGGCAGTTAGAGAAACTCTGTCCTGAAGGAAAAGTGAAATAAATGAAAGAAGAATGCGCAATAAAAGCCCCGGCGCTGTACAGGACTGTTTATAGGCTGCAGAGACGCGAGAAGGAAGAAGGCCTTGGCTTTAATAAGAGCGTCTGTGCTGTCAGGGCTGATATCGCTCAGCGGAGGAACACAACGGTGACACGACACACAGCGCCGACGCTGCCGCACTTTATACGGAGGGACGTTTCGGTTATGAAGAGAGAAAAAGGCCAGTAAAAATAGAGTTACAGAGAAACCCAAGGCTGCAGAGGGTGCAGGGAGTGCAGGGAGTGCAGGGAGTGCAGGGAGTGCACCAGGAGCACCAGGAGCATCAGGAGCATCAGGAGCATCAGGAGCTGGGTTTCATTTCTTTTTAATAGTTTCACTCAGGAGACCCTGTTAGAAGGTGTGTGTAGAAGAATCGACTAATTAAAATCCAGTTGGAGGATTCCTCATCACATATCCGAATTGTCTACTGAGTGTAGACAATCTGCTGTGTTGGACAAAAGTATTGGCACCCTTGTAGACATTTACTATGTGTGAGAAATCTCTTACTTGGGATTTTGGGATAGTATTGGCACCTCGTCCATCGATGGAAAGACGACGTCACCACTGAGCAGATATTACAACATTATATCTTGTTGGTCACTTTGTAGGTGTTCAGTTAGACAATAAAGCTCATTTTTCCAGGTACAGTGTGTATTAATCATCATTCACCTTCATCAGAGACTGATTTTTTTGGTGAACTGTTTAAAACCCCAACAACAACAACAACAACAACAACAACAACAACAACATGGCTAAACCTGATCTGTATGATGGCACTGAAACTGCACTATTATGTTTTTTTTTTAGGAGCCGTGATAAAACCTCAAACATTTCCTTCGAACCTAACCAGAAAGATGGAATGGAAATGATGCCAGCATTGATGTGATGACTAAAAAAAAAATAAAAAATACTCCTCGTCTCCGAAAGTTCCTCTCGTTTTGCATGAGTTTCAGTTCTGGAAATGAACAAAATATATTCTTTTAGAAATAGACATTTTCCCTGAGTCATGATCGCTGACTCAAACGGCTCCCAGAGCAGCAGGACAGACTGATGATTCACAAACCCGGCTGAGAAAACTGGGAAAAGAGCTGCGGTGGAACAGAACAGAGCAGAGTTCAACACTCAGGAGGCACAATCAAACGCTAATGTTTCGCACTAGACCCGCCTCCACAGGGGAAAAAAAACATTCTGCCATGTTTATTTGCATGTGTGTTAATATTTTAGCAAATTATTATGTAATTTTGAAGCTCTGCAGAGATTAAGACACTAACCTGCTAACATAACTGAATATATTACTTTAATAAGGAAAGCAGATGATATTCAGTGATTGAAACATCTTAAACTATCCATTAAATGATTCTTTTAAACAATATTAAAAATGTTTAGTTTCAAGTCAACAGTGCATCTGATGGTTCCATTTTTTTGCCTGGTTTGTTGGGGTATGTTTGAGTATTTGGTTCTTTCTCATTCCGATCTGATGTTTTGTCATCTTCTGGCTCCATTCAGTGAAATTTGCATTGATTTCTAATTTCTAAAATCAATTTTTGGCGCCGCAAACGGCTTCCATTTTAACAAGCGATTCGATCCATGCCGGCTGAGTAGAGACACGAGCGTCCCTTCCCGTTTATAATTTTTAGAAGTGAAATGTAAACTCCACTGAAACACACTTTGCGTATGCTGTAGATATCTCGGGTTTATATTAACACGCTTTAGTCTGATGCGTTATCGTTTCTATAGCAACAGGGACTCGTATAGCAAACGCTCCATGTTATCTAGACTGATAATAAACATATTAAAAACTCGTGTTGTTGTTGTTGTTCAGTGAAGAGAAACATGTATATGGTGACATGGTTTATTTAACATTTACGGAAGGAGTCTCCAGTGTCAGGGCTTTGTAACAGTCAGAGGTAAATCTCTAAGTTTTCAGACACGACAGACGGAGGAGTCCTGCGAATATTCAGCTAAACTCTGCTCTCAGTTGTAAATAGACTTTTTTAAACAAATGAGCAAGTGCTGTGTCTGAACACACACACACACACACACACACACACACACACACACACACACACTCACATGGTCTGGAGGTTCTCTAACTAACCCCAGATTTAGTCTGTATTCAGAAGCACATGTGCTCTGGTTCAACATTTTAAGAAGCTAAGACGCTGAGCCAACTCAGGAACCGGACCAGACCTTCTCGCGCGTTCCGCTGAGGCGGAGAGACGGGCAGGCAAATATTAGAACATTTTTCCCTGAGCAAATGTTGAAAGGTGAAGTTGGAAGCGTATTTTTAAACCGAATTAGGACGTCCATTGATCTGGGCGTTGAGGGAGAGGGGTTTTGGCGAGCCGACATGTGATGGGAGCCAGACTGAGACATTTGGAGAGAGAGAGAGAGAGAGAGAGAGAGAGAGAGAGAGAGAGAGAGTTTGGCAGTGTAGGAGGAATGGGTGGTCCTGGAACACGGTTCTGCATGTTAGCATGCCAACATGTGGTGACGGAGCCAGAGAGAGAGAGAGAAAGAGAGAGAGAGAGAGAGAGAGAGAGAGAGAGAGAGAGAGAGAGAGAAAGTGTAAGGAAGGAAAAAGGAGTATGGCTACTTTCAGAAAAATTGCTGGTTGTAGCTCCTTTTTTGCTCATATTAAAAAAAAAAAAAGTGTCTCATGAATGAGATGTGCACACCGAAACCATAACAACNACAACGCTCTCACCTGTCCTAGCTAGCTAACTCTTACCTGTCCTAGCTTTTACAACGCTCTCACCTGTCCTAGCTAGCTAACTCTTACCTGGCGAACTAACTCTCCCAACTTACTATCTAGATTTATCATTATTAGTAACAAAGTAAGGAATAGACCACTGCGTGTCATGCCGTTGTAGTAAATGAATCAGCAACAGGGTGGTGTCACACTGCTGCCACTCTGAAGTTGATTGTTTTCCTGTAACAGCACGTAGCCGAGCGTTTTATTCCTCTTACACCACAGCCGTTTGCCACATTACAAACTTTATGCAGTTTTTATGTGGAACGTTAGCTCCCGTTCTCGCTTACGTTATAGCAGCTAGAAAGAAACCGCAAAAAAGCGCAAACTCCTCCGTCCTGAAGACGTCGGAAAAGTTACAGCTTCACCCCTGACACTGGAGACTCCTTCCATAATGATAAATAAACTTCTCCTAACAGAATCTGTTGCTATAGAAACGATGACGTATTCTAATTAGAACGAGCGCATTAACATGTTATAAACCTCAGAGCTGCTGTTATAGGAAACTAATCAGCTCCTTCTGACCAATCAGGATCCAGAACTCAACAGCGCTGTGAGGTATGAAGAGGCTTTCGCTAACGTTACCGTATCTCTTGACCAAGCCTGGCTACACGTAAACCAATATCTCATGTATTTAATCCCCAGGCTTATAGTTTCCATTTTCTTCGAAATTTATTCATTCATCCTTTTATTCATTCATGAAACATCAGTCAAACTCGGTGCTAAATTATCACCTCTGAATCCCCGCGCTTCGCATCTCGCCTCTCTCGGAGGAAATCAGCAGCACGTCTTAAAGCGCATTATCGAACTGTGTCATGTTCCAAATCACACTTTAGGACTTTTTTTTTTTTTTACATTTGAATCACTATTTGTTTTTCAAAAGGAGAAAAACTCTGTTACTATGGAAACGGTTCGCTATCATAGAGCGTAAGTGAATTTCGGTTCAGATTTAGTCCTGGTGAAAACGACGCCTGGTGAAATACGCTATAAAAAGAAAGAAAGAAAGAAAGAAAGAAAGAAAGAAAGAAAGAAAGAAAGAAAGAAAGAAAGAAAGAAATGATCTCACTGGCATGTTTGTGCATTTCCATTTTTTTTTTTACTTCTGCTAAATTTAACCAAACGCTACCGAGGCCGCCATCTTAGAAAAACCGACACAGTTTGTTTCAATTCAAAGCTCCGCCCCTGAAACAAAATGGTGGAATTTTTCCCCCGAAAGTTGGAAATGCAATTCTACAATGTGTGAAATATTTGAAGAAAAATTTAGCCATGTTCAGCAATACATCTTTTTTTTTTCAGGGGGAAAGGGGACAAATATATCCACTAACATATATATATATATATAACTTTAATCTAGCATTAAGTGCCTCATGTCAGTACACTACACTTACTATGTAATATTTATTCTATAGCACATTTATTACACTGTTATTTATGCTGAATAGTTTTTACATTCTTTTACATTTACATTCGTTTTTTTCCCCATGAGATCATGCAAACTATTCAACAGGAAATGACAATAAAGTTCTTATGTGAAACTTGAAAAACGTAACTGTGAACAGCTGAAAAAAATTTGACAAGTTGCTATTTAGTAAATTTCTGTGGTATAAGAGGAATAAAATGCTTAAAGACGTGCAGTTATGGGAAGATAATCACCTTCGGAGTGGAAACAGTAACACCGCGCCATCACTGATTATTTTCCTATAACAGTATGACACACAGTGGGTTATTTTTCATTAGTTATCGTTCTATAATTGTATTTGTTTTTTTTTGTTTTTTTAAACTAATTGAATATAAAGTGTAAAGGTGTCGGCGTTGCTGCAGCGGATCTCCATCACATCGTCCTCCTGCAGCATGCAGATCGTTTGCTTTCCATAAAATAAGCATTAGAGTTATTTTGTGATGAGGAACAGCGTGTTGCGCGTTATTGCGAGGCCTCTCCAGCCCCGAGCTGAACTCCACGCTAATTTATGGAAAGTAATACTGCGTGGGAGGGAACACCGCGAGACAAAGCGCAATCTTCCCAAGCAGACGATGTGCAAAAAAGTGTTTTCAGAAGAATGGTGAAGATCGTGTAGTGCTCATCACGGTGCAAGCTTGCCACGTCTCACGTATCGAAAACGTCCGTTTGTCCCGTAACGCCTGGCGTAATTGTTCCATTATATATTTTATATCAGTCTGATGCCTAATATTTCCCTTTGTGTGTCTGTTTTTTTCAAATTGTGCATTAATGTCATCAGCAGGGAAGAGAATCCACCCGTCTGGCCTGCTTAGGAAATGATCTGAAGCGGTTCTTTAGGCAGGTGAGAGCACTTCCAATCGATTCGGAATCGACTCTGAATCAACTCTACTGCACAAAGTGAATCAAACACATGGTGTGTTCTGGGCTGCAGCATTTTGTTTGTTGGTTTTGCAACTGAGCCGAAGCACAGCGCACACGAAACTAGTTCTTTATCTAATTATCTAATCATTCGCTCGTGTGGTTTCTCCACTTTTCTACACTTTCTTCACATTTTCCATCACCGTATTTCTGACTGGTGAAGACTAGCAAATGTTCCAAAAGAAATCATTTCAAACTGATTTGAAAAACACAGTAATATGTGTGAAAAATCCTAAAACACGGGTTTCAGCGACAGCAATTCAACTCTTTATAAATAACTTTATAAATATTGTACTTAATATTAAATTAAAATGTTCCACAGCAAAAAAATATAAAATAATTATGATATTATGACACTGCGCTTGCTTGATTATTGACACTTAATGAGTATTAATGTAGCACGGTGTAGCTAAAGGAACGGCGGAGGGGTGGGGCTTATGCAGCAAGTGTAGATGGGGGCGTGGTTAATTTGCATATCATGCATATTCAGGAATCTTGCATTCCTTTTAAAGGTGAAATATGTACAGATGCTTCATCAAGGTGAATGCTGTAAATCTTGATCTAGAAATCCATCATGTTTACAAAAGTTGTATTGATGGTTAATTTTTTTTAATTAAAATTTATTAATAATTTTGTGAAAATTGCAGATTTTCTTATTAACCTTAAAAGCTGTACACACATTATTTAAGCACGTTCTGATTGTTTTAAAATGAAAGATCCACTTTAAACTATATTCCTGTTCACCGGAGATCTGAACCGTTGTACTGACATTGCTGTGATTTAGGAAATTTAAAGGCTTCGTTTTATAAAATAGGGGAATTTCAGCTCTCCAGTAATTTTGTGTATTTTAGAAATAAGACGTGACTCTGCCGGATCCAGTGGTGGAATCATCCAGCATATGAAATGTTCACATTTTTCACAGAGTTAATTGCCGTGTCACGTTGCTCTCGCCTCGGGTTCTCCTTCTCCCGAAGGATTAAAAGATTTGTCTTTTAAAGTGTTTGCTGAGGACGCCGGAGGATTTCGCTGAGATGGACATCTTCGCTCTTCTCTATTTAACAGAGTGTCTTATCCATGTTTACTGCCAAAGTTTGACTTTGTGTCAGAAATAATGAAGAGAAAACAGCTCAATTTTTTTGGACACCAGAGAGACATTTGTCCTAATTTCAGCCTCAGAAAGAATTAAAGCGAGGTGACTCTGTACAGCACTAACGCACTTTAGCTTTTGGTTCTCAACTTTATCAAATGAAACAAAGCACAGATGGTGCAGTCCTTCAGTTCCTCCACCTCCAGGTTACATCATCCAGGAGGTTTTCTCACTCCTCCAACTGTAAATATTGGTCCAGAATCTGATGTTTACTACAACAACATTTAGTCCAAATATCTCTTTAAATCATGTGATCTTCATCACATCACATCGCACACGAGTCTACCGTTTCCTCTCCAAAAGTCTCTCAGGAGGACGCCACGCATCGACCCAGCCTCATCAATTCTTCATTTTTGGTGTTGAATATCAGATATCAGCGCCCACTCCCGCTCCCGGTCCCGTTCCCTTTCCCCTTCCCCACCCTCCTCGCGCAGCACACTTTACCGGCAGTGCTTCAGAGATCTTTAGAATCAGACCAATCTCCATACGCACGCATTAATAATTCAGAACATTTTTAGAAGCACATTAGCACTGGAACGAAGAGTTCGGACTGCGGAGTGTTTCAAAATCAGAACGAAATGAAGGTTTCAGATCCGAATCACAAAAAAAATTGGTGAAACAATTATTAAACTATCATCCAAGCCGATTACAAATCCAAAGAAAGGATTAAGAAATAAAAAAGCCTGAAGATGAAGAAGGTGTGATTTCGGGGTTTTGTTTGTTTGTTTGTTTTATACACACATTTGCTCCTGTTTTCATTTTCATTCTTTCCGTTTTTCTCACAGGAGGCGCATGTTTCAACTTTAAACATCCTGGATTTTTAAAGATAATAATAAACAGCTTGTTCTCGGAAAAGGCTGACAGCTCGGCCGTGTGTACACCACAGCACTGCCTCCGTCCTCCGTCCTCCGTCCTCCGTCCCACAAGCTGTTACAGAAAAAGTTTTTCAGTGCATCTCATATTCGATCAGCCCAAATCATTCCGGCTGAACATTGATCACACGTCCAGAGGCCATGAATATCATCCTACAGCTCTGTGATATTTTAATATCTTACACTTCATCTCATGCTGCAATAAATGTTGCAGTGTGGGAGGGGGAAATGGCTTCTTTGATCATTTTTGAGGCTTTTGAGGCCCTTATGGTCAGTGGAGCTTCACTCCTGCACTTTAAACAGATGAAAGGGATCATTCTGGAAAAAATAAACTCCACAATGTACGCTTTATTCTGAATGAAGTCGCGTTTGGTGGCCGGAGTTCGCTTCTTAATAGCGCTAATATCGCTAACACACTGTATAACAGAAGTCTACCTCTCCTTAAAAATCTTTTTTCTGATCCTTCGGATGTTCTTCAGATGTGCTGATGTTGATTAGGACACGGTTTGACTTTCTGTCGTTTATAAACATGAACAAATCTCTTCGGCGTCAGGCTGAACACTGGAACGTTGTTTATATAGGCAGCCATCTTGGACAATCGCTTTATTTAACATGATTTGGTATCACTGAGGTCAAATCAGGTCGTAGCAACAAAGTCAACCTTCGCAATGTTCTGTCGCTTGTTACAAATTTACAAGTGCAAGACCACGCTTATGATAATACACTGTATTTCCACTTTAAATGAAAACTCCACCCAGAAACACTTTAAATATGTTTATACTGAAATATCTGTGACGTGATTAGCGGGTGCGGTGCTGATTTGTCGGTTGGTGCTGTATTTTCGTTATTCCCTCGAGAAGTTAGCGGCCGTGTGTCACATTTTCTTCACACTCACCATTTTCTAGAGATGTACAAAGTCGTATTGATGAGAAATCCAGTGTAGACGTATTGGAGACTTCGATGCAAACACTGGAATCAAAGTCTCAAAGCCAGAACGCAACGTAGCTACATGCCGCTACAGAGACTCGGCTCGGCTAGTTAGCAAACTACGAGATAACGAGCGATGGTGATGCCACTGATGGCGGGATTATCGTGATGGTTGAAGCTTTGGAAGCTGATCTGTTTGAGAAGAGTGTACAGAGTGTATGAGGAGGTGAGAGAGCTGGACAGAGTAAAGGACTAAAGCGCCGCTGCATCGCTCTCTTTAGCCACTATCAGCATGGCATCGCGGGTAACGTATTAACCGTTGACTAAACCGAACCGGAAATGGAGCAACACGAAGATGAAAGAAAGTTTAAAAATGTGATTATAAAGTGAAGATTGTGCATTCACCAAACGCCAAACATGTTGACTGATCAACGATCTGCATTTGTTTGTAAAGGGAAACTGTGTAAATGTAATTTTACAGCAGATCATTCGTTGAAGATTGAGGCTTTATTTCTGTGACAAGTTTGAAAAAAAAAATTTAAAAAGAAAAGAAAGCACCACCCATCCGTTTGGTTGGTGTGTAATCCCTCCGTAGCTGTGAGCTAAACCTCTGCACCGTGGCCGCAATCACGCCGAGACGCCTGGAGCTCCGGCGCAGATCCCAGGGCTTATTCCATCTGATTTTCACCGTCTCCGGCCCGAGAGGATCCACATAATACCTCTCAGGTTAATGACGGGTGACTCTAAGCGTGCAGGTAGTGAGACACGCTCTCGTCCCTCCTCTCATCACCTCTCCACGATTCATTTGATTTCTGAGGCGGTGGACAGACCGCTTTTTATTTTTCTGAATGTATTTAAAACAAATGCGGTTCAGCGCTCGACTACAGCGTCATCACTCCAATGCACAGGGAAAGATTTACTGCAAAATGAAGTCATTTCCCGTGGCAAGATTGCTCCAGGACATGATATGTAGAATGATGTAAAAATCCCGCTGTGCAATTGCGTGTCGGTTTAACAGCCACGATGTGACATTTACAACCTCGCTGAGTCTTCATCATGTATACAAATCATCCGTGTGCAAATCATACGTGTGGTACATCAGTGCTGAGGCACAGGCAGATTGCAGATTGAGTCTTTAACATAATACTAGTTAGTAGCTGAATTGTGTAAATGACCATCACGTAAATTCGCACGTTTCAGAAATATTTATCTAGAAAAAATAAATTAACATTTTATAATTCATCATTTCTGGGAATTTTTTTTTTTTTTGCTGACTCATCCTGTACTAATCTTGTGTTCATCCAATTAAATGCTCTCTAGAACGTATATGCTCCGCCCCCAGGGGCGGGTCTTGCGCTACAGTAGCAGCTCGTTAGCAGTAAACGTGGCTCTTCATTGCGTTTTTGCATCTTCTTTTGCAACTAGGAATAAATGGGAGGAGTTTATTCATTTGGAAGTGGGCGGAGTTTGTGCATGTTGGCAGTTTTGTGACTTTCAAGAGGAGTTATTTAGCAACTTGACGCTGGATTGTCGCTACCTCAGACTGACGGCGTGTTTATACGCCGTGTTTGGGAGCTTCTCCATCAGTAAGAGTAACTCAGTAACGTCCCCGCGGCTCTCCGTCACCATCGGCGCCGCTGACACTCGACCTCGGCTCACGGTCCTGGTTGAAGTCGGTGGTGAGAAAAGTCGGTGGCGAGAAATCCTCCACAGCTGAAAAACAGCTCTCATTAAACTCGTCAGTGTTCTCGATATTTAGCTAGCTCGCTAAGTTACCATCAAGTGTGTTTAGATTACGCATCCGCATCACTTCCTGCTTTCTGCTACCTTCAGATTTTAGAGGGCGTGGCCAAGGAGACTGGAATGATTCCAAGATGGCCGCCTATGTATCATTTCAGTGTTCGTTGTTTATAGAATGAGGTCATTATTTATTAAGATGATTTTGGGTGAGATTTGACGTTTGTGTTGTTTGTTAGCTAGACTAACATGAAATAAATAAATAAATAAATAAATAAAAGAAGGGAAAAAAAGTAAATAAACATGTCTGGATGACGGATTACATTTGGGACAAGTCTTAAATTAAATCAGTTTCATTTTTTCCAAACTATTCCTTTAATTATACCAGTGGAATCTCCGAACCCCGAGTATTTATACACTGAGATAAATTAACGAATTTTTAATTAACGGTTTATGAACACTGCAATAGAACTAGTATAACGTGAGCTTTAAGGAATGTGTTTCATTACTGTTTCTGTTTCCTGCCCAAAGTCCTCTGATTAAAAGTACAGCCTGTGCTCCGTGCTCCGCCGCTCGATCAATCTCACCGCCCCAATTTCTTCCTCTTAACAAGATGTCGCTGTTTTAAAATGAGATTGAATTTTTTTTTCTCTCTCTCTGTCAGAGGTGAGAGATCCGTCTCAGGTGTTTGCATGTTTAACTTCGGATCAGCCCCGACATCGAGACACACATCACAGGTTCTCTTTCCCTCGCAGCCAAAACACTGATTTTATTAAAGAAATAATAAAAATCAGCAAGCTGTCACGAGCTTGAAATTTTTTAAAAACCTAAAAGTTTATAATCTTTACTGCAAGCATCAGCTAGCTAGCTAAAATAAATTGACACATTTTAAAAGTCAAATTCAAAAACATTTACGATCACCACTGTTAAAGCTTGCTGGATATCCGTAGCTTAATTGTTAGAGGATTTAAAAATTCATAATCTTCACTGTAAATGGCTAGCTAGTTAGCTAAAATAACCTAAATTGGCAATATTTTTTCTGAGAGTTTTTTTTTTAAACTCTCTTCATAAATGTTTAAATCTTCCCCGCTAACATGGACTAGCTAGCTAAAATAAGCTAACAGGATTTTTTTTGGGAAAGATTTTTAAAGTCAAATTCATAAAATGCTTACTGTTTACTGCTAGCAGTAGCCTGATAGCTAACATGTGCTAACCTGACAGGAAATCTAAAAGGATTTTTAAGTCATATTTATAAATTCCTAAGTTTTCACAAACTTCATTGCTAAAGCTAGGTAGGTAGCTAGCACTAGCTAATCCTGACAGGATTTCTAGAAGGATTTTAAAATTCTATACATAAAAATTCACACACTTTTCTCCTAGCTAACATTTAACAGCTAGCTAAACTGACATGATTTTGTCATATTCATGAATTTATAAATTTTCACAAGTTTCACTGCTAAAGCTAGCCAACTAGCTTAAATTATCTAATCCTTACAAGAATTCTGAGAGGATTTATATCATGTTCATAAATGTTCAATATTGTCACTGCTATCCCTAGCCAGTTAGCTAACATGTGTTAACTTGACAGGATTTCTAAAACGATTTTTAGGTCATATTCTTAAATGTTCACAATCTTCACTGCTAATGCTAGGTAGGTAGCAAACATTAGCTAATCCTGAGAGGATTTTTAATTTCAGTAAATAGATGCTCCATCAGCTAACACAGCTAGCTAAACTAGCTAAACTAGCTATGTCATTTTGATGAGTTGTCACTGCTAAAACTAGCTAACTAGCTAATGTTAGCCAATCCTGAGAGAACGTTTGAGAGGATTTGTGTCATTTTCATAAATGTTCATCATTTTCTCTGCTAGAAAATGACTCGCTAACCTGACAGGAATTATAAAATGTTTTTTTTTATATATATATATTCATAAAATTTCTGCTTCCAGACCCCACCAATGATGGAAAGAGTGAGCAGAAACTCACGTTATGATTTCTGACATGCAGCCCTTGAGCTGAAAGCCGATTTTCTTGCTCGCTGCCCTTTGATGTTCATGTGTATAGACTTTTTTTTTTTTCCCGCTCTTGACCTTTCCACCTCCGGCTCGGAAAGCAAACCTGACAACTGGTTCCCTGCATCACAGAGTATATACGTTTCTGACAGCGCTCCTGGCACCAGAACCACTTCCTCGGAGTTAAGAGTTCCTGGAAAACTCCAGCAGGTAGAATGTGATGTCGTGGAGGTACGCATCATAACTTTCCTCAGAGATGCAGATTTAAATCAGCTTCTTTTCATCAACTGTGTGGTGCTGTGTCAGGAAAACAATCAGCGATGGAGTGCTCTGACGAAGCGGAGTTACCGTTTCCACCCTGACACGGATCAGTTTCTGATAACAGCACGTTCCAAAGTGTTTTATTCCTCTTTTACCACAGCGACTTACCAACCTCGTACCTTCTCGGCGTTTATAGTTACGTTTAACGTCGTCGAACATCTGTAAAACAAGTTCATTCCTGTTCTCACTTACGTTATAGCAGCTATAAACAGTCTTTCACTTATCTTTCTGTTTTTTTTCTCCCTCTTGAACTGCTTCTTCTGTCGGAAAACTTACAGCTTTACCTCCGACTGTTACAAAGCGCCGACACTGGAGACTCCTTCCATAAATGTTATATAAAAAGTCTCGTCACAGATCATCAGTTACACGTTTTTTTCAGCGTCCGCCTGTGAATGAGTCGTTACAATAGAAACGATAACGTATTCGAAAAAAGTGCGTTAATATGAACCGGATCGACATAATTTTATCAATATAAAACGAATCAACAGCTTCCGACCAATCAGAATCCAGAATTGTAAATAAAGCGATGCAGTTCCATTGGCGGTCATGAAAGGTTTTTTACGCTATCTTTTCGCATTGCCTTCTGGGTAAACTGCGACGTTGAGTCGATCCTTCAGCCTGATAAAGTACAGAAGAAGTCCTTATGGTGTGTTTTAGGGAGTTCGAACAAACAGAGTGACTCTGAACTGAGAAAGAAATTAAATTAAACTATATGATTCCTATATATGAATATACAGAAACATCACCGGTAGCCACGCTTCACATCGCACGTCGCTTGATTTACTGATGAACACTCGTTTTTTTTTTTTTTTTTTTTTAGTCATTTCAGTCGCGTCGTTTAAGTGGCCCTCCATTAACCCCGGCCCGCCCCAGAGGCAGCTCTGATGGAGAGGAAAATATATTTCCAGGAAGCGTAATTAACACGACGGAATCTGTTATGCAGGTATTCATGTAACAAGAGCACTTCATTAACAGCTGTTTTTACCTCTGGCCACCTCATCATAGAGAAGAGTGCTTGTGAAAATATTCAATTTCCAGCGAATTTGTGATGACAATAATAAACATTTTAACAAAGAACGCGGTGTGTTTATTTCCGTAAACGTTACTGAGTAATGTGGTGCAAACACGACTCATCTCTCATACGCACCAACTGCTAGTCACGGAAACTCGCTTGGTGTGGGTTTTACATCGTATTTTTATTTTTTTTAACCAGAACTATACATACCAGTACGGTATGTTCTGGATATTAGGGCCGGTAAGCCCCGCCCCTTTTCTTACACTCCTCAGCTAATTTTCCAGTGTGTTTTTCTTTCTTTGTTTCTTCTCTTGGTGGCTTTAACAGTCCATAAAACGTTATATCTTGATATCAGAGTCTTTATTCTCCCCTGAAGAAGGTTGGTAGCAGGTTTTTTTTTTAATTGTGTATATAAACGCAGATCTTAGCAACTAGAAAACAAACCAGTTTCACTCTGATTCAAAAGAACCAAATGATCTAATAGAAAGTGAGACCTATAACCTGTAGAAAGCGTCCCATATCCATCATGTGTGTGTGTGTGTGTGTGTGTGTGTGTGTGTGTGTGTGAAGAGGTGTGTGAGTGAGGAACGACCTGATGGCCTGAGAGTGAAGCTGTTCATTCATTTTCTATTTCAGTTTCCTTACAAAGCGGCTAAAAACACACGTTTATCAAATCTATTTCTATTATTTCATCTGTTTTTCTTCATATGATTTCCTCTTTCATTTCTTTTTTTTAGCTACTTGTATTCTTGTTGTTTTTTATATCTTTATATTTTTTATTCTTCTTTCATTTTATTTCATGTCCCCACTTTTTATTGTCGTTTTAATCTCCTCGCCCGAGCACGCCACGCTGCTTTTTACTGTACAGAAACGTACAAATCAAGCAGCGTACAAATAAAGGTTATTATTTTTTTATTCTGTTTATAGCACCGGTCATCGTCACGAGACGGATTTACAGGAATCCACGTGCCTGGTGAACAATCCGAAAGCAAGCGGCGGCGAGTAAAATCTCCCGATGATTATCAGGAAGAAATTCTGAGAGGAACTGAGAGTCAGAAAAGGGGAAGCTGTCGTCCTGTGGTCCCTAAAATACCACAAAAGTGTGATGTTAGACCTGAATTAGAAAAGTGTGCCACTTCTACCGAGTGATCAGTGAACGTTAGAACGCCGCAGCGCTGAAAGAACCAGAAAATGTTCAGATTTTGGGGAAAGAGTGAAACGTTTAGCTAAACATCAAACAGACGTGGCCTAATGGTCTGAGACTCGGACTTGTAACCTGAAGGTGAACCTGAAGGTGGTGGGTTCGAGTCTCGGGTCCG
>CM074965.1:17956924-17974869 GCA_037577455.1 Pangasius macronema | reverse complement strand
ATTAGCTAGCTTTGTGTGTGAGGTAAACACACAACAAGATTTCACTGTCTCTATATTTTTAGGCCTTATTTCGAATATAAAGCCAACGTGTCTGCCTGAGATGCTAGCTAACAATTGTGAAACAAATTTCTTTAACTAGCTAGTTTTATGTTTGAGGTCAGTACACAGCCAAGCTCTCTCTCTCTCTCTCTCTCTCTCTCTCTCTTTCTTTTGGGATGTGTGATAGAAAGTTATGTATTTGATGCACCTTAATATTTTCGAAATGACATTTTAGAAGGTAAACAACAATACATTGTGCAGTTATTTATTTTTATTAGGTAAGAGATTTATACACAAGAAGAAATCTGTGCTTTGTTAATCAGATGTACATTTTATACATCATAAACCTTTTGGAACTAACTAAAAACAAAACAAAATAAATAAATAAAAGCACTGAAAACATGTCATGTTTGAAAAGAATTGAATTTTGTGTAAGAAATTTTGTCTGGCAGCATTAATAATGTAAATCATGTGTCTATGTTCAATATCTCTTGTACTGAATTTTTTTGTAAGGGGAGGGGGAGGGGGCCGGTCCGACAGGGGCTTCACTTGCTTGGGAGAAGGCCTTTCTCGGCTAGTCTTTCCGAAGACTTCCGAAGAGGAGTCAGTCGCGTGAGCGAGCAGAGAGAGAGACAGGGTGAGAGAGAGAGAGGGCGCGCGCCTGAGACTGAAGCTCGCTCTGCGGGTAGAAACGGGAGCAGAAGTAACCGCGCGCGCGCGCGTGTATGTGAGTGTATGTGTGTGTATATATGCATGCATGCATGCATGTGTGTTTGAGTGTGTATGTGAGTGTGTGTGTTAGTGTGTGTGTGTGTGGAAAGGAGGGAAAAAAACAAACAAACTCTGGAGAGAAAACAGATCCCCGCGTTTGTGCTGACTGAAAAGCACCGAATGCCGGATTACACGGACGCTGGGAACAGCAGGAGCTTTTCTTCTCATTTTTTTCTGGGGGGGAATCGGAAAAAAGTGGATTTTGTTCTCCTTTTTTTTCTTTTTTCTTTTTTAACGTCGCAAGCGCGGAGTTTCACGGTGCCACGGAGAGAGAAATGCGAACAGCGAAGCCCAAGCCGGAGACTCGGTGAGTCCACACCGCTGCTATCTCTCTGTTCCTTTACTCTTTTAACAAGCTGGATGTGTGTGTGTCAGAGGAGAGGATGCATGTTTTTTTTTAAAATAAAAGTGTGCATATATTCTTCGCGAGTTCAGACAAACTTATAAACCGTTCGTAACGGCTCGCGTGCACACGCTGCTACGTTTCAGCAGGGTTTAAACACTTCCGAGGGGCATTTTCATTAATCAACTTCATGCGTTGCAAAGTTTTTCACGATCATTCTTGTCGTGCACGGTTGCTCAAACATCAGATTCGTTGGGGTGAATCGCAGTTGATCCCCTGAGCGTCCATTCTGCATCGATATATCGCGATTTAACCTTGAAGCTTGAAGCACGCGCAGATTTCAAGCTTCGAAAAAACACGTTCGTTTCTGCTCGTGCTTGTGCACGCGTGCATCTGGAGATCAGGACTGTGTTTCAGAGAAAATGCGTTGGATTTTTTTTGCTATTGCAACTGCTTGCTGCTCATCACTGGCTCAATGCACTAAAAAAAAAGGGATGGGGGAAGAGAGAGAGAGAGAGAGGAAAGCAAAGATGTGTAGTCACATCTACCCATCTATCCATCATGTGCATATAATTTTAGAATAAATAATTAAATGCACCGTGTAGTGGATAAGGTTCGTGCACCGACCTGTGCATCGTGCATAATAAGTTCCTCACAGGCGCGTGCCGATTATCGATTTATGCAATAAACCGTGATGTCATAAGATATTCTTGGTACATCATGTCACATCGTGTCGTCACTACCCCTGCAATGCATTTTGCCTTATATTTGACAACAGCATGTATGCCATGGACCCATCACACCCTTCACACCCTGAATCGGACGTGACCAAGGCTCTTAAAATAAATAAATAAATAAAAAAATAAAAATAAAAAATAAACCAGCAGAACTCATAGACATGGAGCGCTGTTTAGGATGATATCATGAATCGTGATAATTTCAGAGAGCATGGTTTCCAGAAATGGATTTTCGGCGAACCACACACACACACACACACTAACGCACACACACTCACGCACACACACACACACACACACACACACACACACACTCACGCATACACACATGGAAATCCACACGTATGTAATCAGAAATGCGTGAATTGAAATGCTCCGAGATTTCCACAAACGACTTCCCCGAGGTATTGTAATAAGGCGTGACAGGATGTCGATACACTCACTATGTTTATGCAGGGAGAACACCACACACACACACACACACACACACACACACATCTTCACAGCTTTCTTTCTTAATCCCCAGAGAGAAGAGTGCTCACGCTTTTCGAGCATCTCGTCCCGAACAATGAGACTTTTGTCGTGCTAGAGTATTGTATTATTCGCTACGGTCATTTATTCCCCTCCTCCCTTTTCCTCCACTTAGTTTACGAACTCTGTGTGTGTGTGTGTGTGTGTGTGTGTGTGTGTGTGAGCGAGAGAGAGAGAGAGAGAGAGAGAGTGTGTGTGTGTGTGTGTGTGTGTGTGTGACACACACCCGATGTTAATCCCGACCTTGCTATGCTAGTCAAGCGTTCATAACACAAAAAAGCAAACCCTATTTGCACACGGTGTGTATATCATATCACGATACTTGCGAACGTTTTCTGATACGCATTTTTTTTTATCAATGTATTTAGTTTTGCTGACAAATCGCCAGCAAAAATTGTTCACTTTTATAGCTACACCTATGTTAATTCACGTACGTATTAGCATGCATACAAAAAGGCTAACAGAAGACAAATCAGAATTGTATCTGTATCTAGCAATGAAAATATTGTTAGCTAGCTAGCACTATTGTTAGCTAGCTAGTTTAGATGAAGACAGTTAGTTTTTTTTGAATTGATACTAAGATACAAGATACTAACGTGACACTTGTTTAAAGAAATGAGTTTTTGTGATCGATCGAAAGACAGACTCCATTTATGTGTTGATTTGTCTAGAATCTCCGAAAAGAACGCTAATGTGGCTACCTGAGATGCTAGCAAACAAAATTCTTTACCCAAAATCATTAGCTAGCTTCATGAGGTAAATGCATAATTAGATGTTTCTCTCTCTCTCTCTCTCTCTCTCTCTCTCTCTCTCTCTCTTGATATAATTTAGAACAGAACTATAACATGGCGACCTGCGATGCTAGCTGACAATTGTGAACAAATGTCTGTACTCAAAATCACTAGCTAGTTTTGTGTCTGAGGTAAATACACATCTGGACTAATATCAAAAAGAATGCTAACATGGCTACTTGCGTTCCTAAGGAACAAAAGTATTTACTCAGAATCATTAGCTAGCTTTGTGTGTGAGGTAAACACACAACAAGATTTCACTGTCTCTATATTTTTAGGCCTTATTTCGAATANAAGCCAACGTGTCTGCCTGAGATGCTAGCTAACAATTGTGAAACAAATTTCTTTAACTAGCTAGTTTTATGTTTGAGCTCAGTACACAGACAAACTCTCTCTCTCTCTCTCTCTCTCTCTCTCTCTCTCTCTCTCTCTCTCTTTTTAGATTGTAGTTTGAATAGAAAGCTAACACAGCTACCTGAGATTCTAGCTAACAATTGTGAACAAATTTCTCTACCCAAAATCACTAGCTAGCTTCATCTCTGAGGTAAATACAGTATTATTATTATTATTATTAGTATTATTTCAAACAGAAAGCTGACATGGCTACCTGAGATGCTAGCTAACAGTTTTGAACAATTTTTTTTAGCTAGCATTGTGTTAAAATACACAAGTTGCCTTCTTTTTTTTTAAATATTATTTTGAACAAAAAGCTGACGTGGCTAGCAGAGATGCTAGCTAACAGTTGTGAACAATTCGTTTTACTCAAAATCACTATCTAGTGTTGTGTTAAATACACAACTGGACATTTTTTTAGATATTATTTTGAGCAGAAAATGAACATAGCTACCTGAGATACCAAAAAATGAAATTAAAATTCAATTAAATAAAAATAATTATTTACTCAAACTCATTAGCTCACACTCTTTGTCTGAGGTCAATACACAATTAGATTTGTGTCTCTCTCTCTTTTTTTTTTTTTAGATGTTATTTCAAATAAAAGCCAGTGAGGCTACCTGAGCTGCTTGCTAACAACTGTAAACAAATTTCTTTCCACAAAATCACCAGCTAGCATCATGTCTGAGGTAAATAAATAACTAGACATCTTTTTTTTTTTATTTAGATATTATCTTGAGGAGAAAGCTAAAATGGCTACCTTAGATGTTAGCAAACAAAACTCTTTATTCAGTCTCGTTAGCTAGCTGTATGTTTATGAGATAAATGCACAACTATATTTCTCTCTCGAACTCTTATCTTTAGATCTTTTTTCGAATAGAAAGCTAACATGACTGCATGCGATGCTAGCTAACCATTGTGAAAAAAATGATTTACTTGAAATAACTAGCGCTAAGGTTTATCTATAGCTAAAATGCTGATACTGAACGCATTTTAATATAGAAAATGATGATAATGTTACAAGCCGTGATAAAAGATTGTAATTATTATGATATGAAGGTGTAATAAGTGTGTGCGTGCGTGCGTGTGTGTGTGTGTGTGTGTGTGTGCACTCTTGTAGCAGTCCCTTTTATTATGTGTACGTTTAAAGATTGTGCGTATGAGTGTGTGTTTGTATGTGTGTTATCTTTTGCAGCCTCTCTCCTCCCTGGCAGTAAGAACTAATTGGCACTTTTGCAGTGCCCCAGCCCTCTAATGCCACCCTGTGCAAAGCTGCTCAACACACACACACACACACACACACACACACACACACACACACACACACACACTCATCCCCCTGCTGCTGCGCTGTTCTGTCGCCCATATGTGCTGAATTTGGCGTGTTTGCGGCTGCGGGCTCTAATGAGAGCGTTTCCCTCGGTACTGCGCTGGTCTGCGGTCCTGGTGGATGTTTATACGTCGTATCTGAGCGCTCTGAACGCCTGGATGGTGTGTGGAGTTCATATTTTTACCCTGGAGCCTGGTTCTAAGTGCAGACGTGGTGGCACTGTGCGGTTTCAGGCCCCACACACACACACACACACACACACACACACACACACACACACATGCAGAGGGAAGTTTTTAAGGGTTCAGTGATTCTCAGAAAACACTCTCGCTGCCTGCTTTCACTTTTACTCTCAAAACGCTGGCAAAGAGAGAGTGGAGAGTGAAATTTAACAAGATTCTACTCAAACCATGCTTCAAAAATGCAAGCAGAGTGACAGATTGATA
This sequence comes from Pangasius macronema, assembly GCA_037577455.1. Lineage (NCBI taxonomy): Eukaryota > Metazoa > Chordata > Actinopteri > Siluriformes > Pangasiidae > Pangasius > Pangasius macronema. The sequence goes on along the minus strand of CM074965.1, from coordinate 17,969,488 downwards.
GATAGATAGACGAATGGATATACACCCAGACGGACAGACAGATATATATATACAGATGGATAGAAAGAGAGGTATACAGACAGATGGACAAACATATAAATGGATATACAGATGGACGGATATATAGATACACGGCCGGATATATGGATGGACAGATGAATAGAATGACAGATGTACAGACGGACAAATGTACAGACACTTGGATGAACTGATAGACAGAGAGGCAGACTGACAGATGGAAGGATATACAGACAGACAGATAGAACGGAAAGCCTTAGTGTACCAAACTCCTTTACTTACGGACAGACAGACAGACGGACTGATAAACGGATAAATGGACAGACATACAGGTAGACAGACAGACAAACAGACAGCTTGACATGTTGTTAGATACTATACAAGTTAAATGCTTGCTTGTTATTGACCCGTGTTCCTATTTATTTATTTACTTCTTTACTTACGTTTGTTTCTTTAGTGGCTTTTTTACTGACTGAGTTTCATCGTTAATGCCTGATTCATTACACACTTGCTCATTTATTTTGTTACTTGCCCATATTATTGTTCACTGGATCGTTTAATTGATGCTGTTCTTGGCGAATTGCTTACATACCTTCTTACGTACTCGCTTCTTACGTTACTTGCTTCCTTGACCACCTGCCTTGTTAGTTACGTACTTAATTACTTGTAGAAATGGCGATATGATATCGTTATTGCGCTGAATTACCGAATAACTTTACCGAACGATTTTCTGCGAATGTTTCAAATGTTGTCAGTAGTATTGTGGTACACAGTGTGATTTGTGAAAATGTATTTAAGGATTGTGATACGATTTTTTTTGTTACTTACTAACTTACCTGCCTAGTTTCCTTAGTTAAACCTTTCTAGCAGTACACGCCGACAGAATGGAAATCAACTCATTTAGATCAACTCATTGACGTTTTCAATCAGTATAAACAAATGAATTATTTTATCACCACAAGTCTGTTATAGGATTAGTCAGGACGCTGTTGGGTCTCTGTGTGTAGAGTATCGCGGCTGGATGAGAAAGGGGAGGGGTTTGAGCCCTCTGCTGGACAAACAATAACACTGGTTTAGAGATAAAACAGACAGCACGACTAAAGCGTTTTTGGTCGTAAAACACCGTATAAAACTGCCACAATACAATTATAACATTTAAACCTAGTAGGCTAGGTAAAAAAAATTCCTCTGAAAAACTGCCGATCGTTAAAGACCTGAGTGTCTACTTTCATAAGAGCCATTAACCACTAGTTCTATTATTTTGGCCTTTTGGTGAAAAGAGATAAATCCTTGGCTACTTGTTTACTTGGATAGTTGTTCACTTATTTACTGACTTTCTTGCACGCATCAGTTGGCTGCTTGCTACGTTTCACGTCTTTCTTCCTGGTTTATTGACTTATTTAGTCCATATTTATGTTTGCTTACTCGACGGTTATTTACCTGCTTATTTACCTGCCTGCTTCGTTGCTTATTAGCTTGATTTCTCTAGCAAAAATAAAGAATCACGGCCCTTAAATACTCTACAGCACGGAGCCTGAGAGAGATTTACTGCTTTAACACGCATGTTGTTTTCCAAATCCATCCAAACCATTCAGTTGTTGTGAAATCTCAGTGATTTACGGTTTTAATGCTTCGCGCTGTAACGTAGTCAAGCGTGCTCTCGCTAATGCAGTTGTAATTTGACTGCTGATTGGAAGCAGGTTTATCGCTGGCAGCTCCACCAGTGGTGTTATAAACCATTTACACCCGCGCTTTATGAGGCGTCACTGCTGTTTATCGCAAACTGGAAACAGACATTAGCTAAGAAACGTCTCCGACACCGCATCAGCGGTTCTGTTCTGGAGCTCGCTCGGTTTTTATTTCGTTTAGTTCTTTTTTTTTTCCCCTGTTCAGATGGATCGAGACGAGTGGGAATTGCAGAGGCCTGGCTGTAATTGCTTTCAGAGAAAAGATGGATGTGGAGAAAAAAAAATAGGTGCAGGACAGCAACTGTGCGCTTGATTTTGATTTGAACGTGTGTAACTGGAATGCAGGCTGCGATCCAAAACTCTAGATGTCTAGATAAGGTTTATTTTAATCTCAAACGTGTAGAATTCTTTCTAACAAGACTTTCTGATGGCTGTTATTACATTTTTGAGCACTTTTACGGTGTTATTTTCACTGGTCCAGGGTGTGTATTACCCATAATGCACTGTGAATAAATAACAGAGAAATGGGAGCGCATTATTAGCTTAGAACAAAGTATTGATTACGTTTTTTTTCCAAAATATATATATATTTTACTTTTTAGCTTTAAATGTGTGTATTGGTTAACTAGCTGCAAGGTGAAGAGTGATTTAGACACATAGATTTAGTCGCTCAGTTTTCAGTACAAAACGTCGTATGTAAACAGTTACTGTGTTTGTGTGAAATTAAATGCTAGTGAAAACATTTCTGCTTGATAGGATTCGTGATGAGAAGATGTAATATTTTCTTCTCTCCAGTCTTGACTGAATAGTTGAAGGGAATCATGTGTAATGCTTTATTTCCTAACCATCACGATCATTTTTATAATGCGCTGCTCCACCGTTAGTCCCAGTCTCTCTAGAGAAATCGAGAGAACAGCTGAACTTGATTACATCTTACCCTCAAAACATGTAACTCTTGCTGAAGGAAGGCAGCGATTCACTTCTCCGTGGTGTAAAATTCTCGGATATACGTTAAGCCCCGCCCTTAGACCACGTTTGATTGGCTGAGGCGTTATCGTAGGTTCTGTACCATGAACAGTGCTGTAAATAACATCAGGTGGTTGTATAAAGACTTGGTAATGGCAAGTGCTATTTGAGTTTTACTTCCACATTCTGGATCTTTCTATGGATGTTTTTCTTAAATTCAGAGGTAGAAACTTAAGTGGTTTGCTTCTCATACGAAAAAAACAAAAAAAAAAGACAGAAGACAGCAGCCTCACAACTTCATTTATATCAAATCCAGATAAATGCATTAGCGCTCTACCATAGCTGCTACGATCCAATAACCTGCCCTCTCCGTTTCCCCTCGGTTAAAACCCCCAGGGCTCGTTCCATTACTTTATCAGCTCAAGTGAACTTCATTAGATTACCTTAAGATGAAAGATCGAGTCTACATCGATGTAGACTTACCCAGAAGGCATTGCTGCAATCTGACACAGATTTATTTTTGAAATATCAACAAGTGGCAGGTGAAGCTGGAACAGTGTGCTATTCGATTAGCTGCGTTCGGATCATACAAAAATATAAAATTACTCCATCGTGTCACTCGGTGAAACTTTGTTATGTAGCGTTCGTTTTTTTCCCCCCAGTGAAAGCGGATGATTTTGGTTCTGATAAAAAAAATAAATAAATAACGGCTTGTAATGTGCACACGGTAACCATGACAACGCTCTTACCGTTCCTAGCTAGTATCAGCTAACTAACTAACCTAGCATGCTCTCCTGATTAGATTTATTATTCTCGCAATAAATTTTCGCACGAATTAGGCTACTTATTTACTTGCACATTGACCGCCATGTTTGTTTTTTTTCTCACCTTCTAACATGCTACCTGATTGGTCTTGAAAAGGCAGATGGCAGTTTTTGTATACGTGTCTTTACGCTTTACGTAGGATTACGTGTAAAACGTATGAAAACGTCTGAAAGCAGCCGTACTGCTAGCTGATTAGCACGTAAACGGAAACAAAGCAATCGTTAAAAAAAAAAAAAAATAGAGATCAGGATGAAAACTGTACAGTGACTCGTTGAGGCACCTGTAGAAAAATCAATAACTCATGTACTTGAAAGTGACTCCTCGTCTCATCACACACACACACACACACACACGCACACACACACACACACGCACACACACACACACGCGCGCTAAACCATAATGTGTGTTGCTATTCGTCTCACTCGGCGCTGATCTTCAATAATCCAATCAGATCGACTCGCCTCATGTCGTATTAGCATGCTGCGGCGCTCGTGAGCCGTCACTCTGGAAGACGAATGAGGAGTGAAGTGAAAGCCTCAGCAGGCCCTCAAACACTTTCTTATCATCCTCACAGTGCATTAAGCAACAAATATTTAACAATTACTGAGCAGCTCTCTGGATGGAGACTTTTTTTTTTTTTTTTTTTTTTAGGACAGTAATCACAGAAATACACTCCATTAAGCTTCGAGTCATATTCAGCTATTAGGGAGCCGCTAGGAATGGACGCGGATGCATATCAGACATCTTTAATGCATTAATGACTAAAGCAGCTTTATATGGTAGGAGTGCGCCGCTAAACGGTAATATGACACACCGCCCTACTATTATCGTAAATAATTTATCAATACTGTCACTTTTCATGAGTTGGGTTTGGGAGAAGGCTGCCTGAGAAGATAGTGTTTGAAATTAAAAGGCTAAAAAATTTATAATTCTGTTTAGCGAACTGTTTAGATTAACTTTTAATCTTTATGATTTTTTTAAAGCCTTATCATGATATAAAATGCCACTTAAATCAGTCAGATCAGACACCAATCACCCTCAGTGCCTGTGTAAACAGTAGAACGTAAGTTCCCGCCCCCAGTGCCACGCTAACCAATTAGACAGTAGATCACTTCTTCAGTGCCACTGTAACCAGTCGAAATTAAGCCCCGCCCTCAATGCTGTTATAACCAATCAAAGTGTACTTCCTGCTCTCAGTGTCACTGTCATCATCAGTTCCCACCCCCAGTGTCACTGCAGCCAATCAGACTGCAGTTCTCATCTAAAATCCTCTTTAACTAATCAGATGACAGTCCCTGTGGAGAAGATGAAGGAGGCGTGGCTTGTGTACCTGTCAGTCCTACTGACGGAGATGAAAGAGGCGTGGCTTACACACCTGTCAGTCCTAGTGAAGGAGATGAAAGAGGCGTGGCCTGTGTGTCAGTCCTAGTGAAGGAGATGAAAGAGGCGTGGCTTATGTACCTGTCAGTCCTACTGACGGAGATGAAAGAGGCGTGGCTTGTGTACCTGTCAGTCTCAGTGAAGGAGATGAAATAGGCGTGGCTTATATCTGTCAGTCTCAGTGAAGGAGATGAAAGAGGCGTGGCTTACGCACCTGTGAGTCCTAGTGAAGGAGATGAAAGAGGCGTGGCTTACGCACCTGTCAGTCCTAGTGAAGGAGATGAAAGAGGAGTGGCCTGTGTGTCAGTCCTAGTGAAGGAGATGAAAGAGGCGTGGCTTATGCACCTGTCAGTCCTACTGAAGGAAATGCAAGAGGTGTGGCTTACGCACCTGTCAGTCCCGCTGAAGGAGATGAAAGAGGCGTGGCTTACGCCCCTGTCAGTCCTAGTGAAGGAGATGAAAGAGGCGTGGCTTACGCACCTGTCAGTCCTAGTGAAGGAGATGAAAGAGGCGTGGCCTGTGTGTCAGTCTTCCTGACGGAGATGAAAGAGGCGTGGCTTACGTACCTGTCAGATTTTATTCTACTGAATCGTCTGTTGCTTTAACTTCATCTTTCATCCACAGATCGTTGAATTTGTTTGGAGATGTATCGTATAGAAGAGCGACAGATAATTTTCCCCCTGAACCTGACACTCTTCTCACAGATGTGCCTCTTTTGCGCTTAAGCATCTGTAAATGACTTTGAGTTCTCACAGCTTTTTTTCTTTAAGTGTTTCTGGCTCATGGTTAGACACATACCGGGCAGCGGCCCTCAGCGCAGGATTGAACCGGTGCCATGGGAGCTGGAGGAAGCGGCACGCATAATGATGAGGAGCACTGGCGCTGAAAAATCTGCCCTGTTACAGGGGCATTTCCTCAACCTGCCCACCACAATTACCCCAACAGTGTGGCTTTTCTTTTAGAGGAAACTGCACGGAGGTGATGGACAGTTCAGCGCTCTGCGTAGGAATAGGACACTAATACGGTTGTGATGCTAACGTTTCATTTTAATCGCTAAATCATCTAGTTTAAATGACCTCAGACGGACGCGATGAATTTTCGGCGACCGCCCTTCATGTTATTATTGAGATATTAAGTCATTCATTGAACAGTTTTGTTTTTTTTTAATTCTATATCTTGTGTCGTAGGAATATTTTGGAGGATCGTGATATGATATTTTTGTCATATATTTGCCTGCTCCTGGTGAGTTTGTGGCAGAAAATATATGTTTGATGCGTAAAGAGTAAATCCTGGAGGAAGTACCACGTTAACGTCTGCTTAAAAGGAGTTTTAGCCAAACACGTCCACGTTTTTCGCAGAAACACTATCAGCAAACATCCGAAAGTGTAAAGGGTCACGGGAGGACGTGTCTCCCGGGAACGTTTTCCAGCGTTCTCACCCTCACGTTCAGCAGAACGAAGCTGTCCTCCTCCGACTCTCGTTTGGCCGCCGTGCAATTATGTGCGAATCTCATGTTCCCACAAGATTATCATTTCACACTCTTTCTTATGAGCCAGTAAAAATAACCTGAAGCCAGATCCAGCGTGTGTATAACGCAGCTTTTCTTCCTCCCCTCGACTTTTGTTTGCCGTTTTCTCACTAATTAATTACACTTTAAGTTTGTTTTCCCGTTGGGAAATTTATGCAAAGTTACTAATCAAAATCTCTTTAATCTGATTTGAGTCACATAATCATAACTGGCAAACCGTTTTAGCTTAAAAAAGCATCATGGACGGGTTTAATTAGACCCAGAACTCTAATAATAACACAGCCAAACTTAATTTTAACAACAACAACCGGCAAGATGGCGCTAGAGAGCCGCGACGATCGTTACATTTTTCCTTTTTTGTCGTGAAAACGGTTAATGATTTAATTCTCGGCTGTTGACTTTGATACTCATAACATAAGCAGAATGGTGAATCACGTGCACTTATTTAAATATTCAAATATTCATAAGAGTTAATGAATATGCAGATGTTAATGAATGGATATTCGGTTAACCGCTAACTGCTATCACACACGCTACATTTTTAGTTCAGCAGAAAATAATTATGTTTAACATCGTATGTTAAAATGTTCACACACTGCCACAAAAGTTTGATTAAGACTGTAGAAATTCTGCTGAAGTAAAATAGCTAGCTGTGTAGCGCATCACACGATTTCTTCGTTAGCTTCTTTTTTAAAATTGCTATTTTCTAACACGTAGCACATCTTGCGTTCACTTCAGACCTTCACTTTAGTTCTAGTTAGCTGAAAACTAGCAACTAGCATTGTAAAAATATTGTGTTAAAACCTTCTCAGAGCAGCAAAAAAACAAAACAAAAAATCTAAACACTGGACTTAAAGTTCCTGTAATGCTCAGAAATCATTGATTCAAAATACTTACTATTAACATCCCATCGTTAATAATGTTAATAACGTTAATAATGTTGCACATCACATTGTGTAAATGTTTCACAAAGCTCACAGACATCGCTCACACTGCGTGTTTAGTTAGACGCAAACTAGCATCGAAACGCGATCTTAAATATCGTAAACACGTTGTTAAAACACTTCCTGGAAATGTAAAGTTCAGAAAATGTTCAGCTAGGCTACGATTATTTTTGAATATTCCAACATAGATGACGTCACGCAGCTCGTCTTGTGTTCGCCTTGAAGTTTTTAGAACATTGGCCACAAAACGTTTTTACGATGTCTGACGTAACGTTTCGATAACGCTCGTTTCCGTTTAAAAAAACGTTACGAGGAATAATTTTTTTTCGTAACGTCACAGTAAATCTGTTACGTCTTGCTGGTCATGAGGCTGTAGCTATTGTTTGCTTCACAAAGTTCTTCCAGCATCGCTCGCACTACGTTTGTAGTTAGAAGAGCGCTACCGTTACTGAAGTGTTGTTGAACGTCGTAAAAGCGTTACGTTAAAATGTTCTTAGATAATGAAAGGATTTGGATCAGAAGGTTACTGAAATGTTTTTGCTGAACTGATCTAACTGTGAATGTCGTGTGTTTGGCTGGTCGTGTAATTGTTCTGTTGTTTTGTTTTTTTGTTTTTTTTTAAAAACACACCCAATTATCACGTAACCGGAATGTTCTGGATTTGGTGGGAAAGGGCAGCGTGTCTCTGTTTAGACGTTTTATTGCACAAAATCTTCGCCCGTAAATAACGCAGCCTGTGTGAGAGGCTCCGGCTGTAAAACTCTGAGAGTCAGGCTCCCGGAGAGACAGATGTTGGACGCCTGCTGCCAAAAGTCGTTGTTACTGATTACTTTTTATTTTACTGTCCCGCAGTCGGGCCGAGCGGGAACCCGAGCGGGAACCCGTACGGTTCGGATCTTTGTTTTTTAATAGTCCCTGGGACGACGTTAATTCTGAGCCTTGTCGTAGGCCTGATTTTTTTCGTAGCTAATTAAAGAGTTTATAACAGAAAAGTTTAGACGAGTGCTTAAAGATTTCAGAAGTGTAACAAAAGAAAATGTCCCGTACCCGATGTTGAAGAAAAACACGACATGCGATAACTTGTGAATAACGCGATATGCGGGACTATTAAATTATATACATACATATAGTAATATATTTAAAAACTGAAAATGACATAACCGCTATAAATGTTTCATGTCCTTCTGAGGAAAAGAAAGCGATCTCTGCCGTCTGCGTCGCCCTCAAACTTTGAATTTTTCGTAACTTTTTGAAGTATTAAAATCATTCCGTTATCGCGAGCCCTTGCGCTACGCATATCGCGATATTTACATTTGCGATATTTCAATAATCTCGATATATTGCGCAGCCCTGCCCTGTACGAACAGAGATTCATGGCTGGAAGGTTTCTGACAGATCCGGCTCCCCTCGGGCCATGCTCATGTTTTAACAAAGTAGCTTTGACATTTCTGCTGCGCGATGCTTAGTAAGCAGCGTAGCATATTTGCTAGCGCGCTAAACATTAGCAGTCACTTCAGGCCTCATCACCACATATAGACTTTTAGTTTGTGATTCTGTGAGGAAGAGGTTTTTTTTGTAATTGAGGTGTGCGAATGTGATGTGCAGAAACTGTAAGCTTCTTTACTTCAAAAGTAAAAACCGCATTATTCAGTTTAGCTTAAACAGGACGATTAACAGCTCCATCAGGCCTGTTTCTTAAATTTGTCCTAGAGAAGGGGCGTGGCCTCTTTAATCTGAGTGAAGGAGGCGTGGCCTCTATATTTTAGACTCAGTGAAGCATGGCCTCTGTGTCTTTATGTTTCAGTGAAGGAGGCGTGGCCTCTGTGTCCTTATGTCTTTATGTTTCAGTGAAGGAGGCGTGGCCTCTGTGTCTTTATGTTTCAGTGAAGGAGGCGTGGCCTCTGTCGCTTTTAGTCTCAGTGAAGGAGGCGTGGCCTCTGTGTCTTTATGTTTCAGTGAAGGAGGCGTGGCCTCTGTGTCTATGTTTCAGTGAAGGAGGCGTGGCCTCTGTGTCTATGTTTCAGTGAAGGAGGCGTGGCCTCTGTGTCCTTATGTTTCAATGAAGGAGGCGTGGCCTCTGTGTCTGTGTTTCAGTGAAGGAGGCGTGGCCTCTGTGTCTATGTTTCAGTGAAGGAGGCATAGCCTCTGTGTCTATGTTTCAGTGAAGGAGGCGTGGCCTCTGTGTCTGTTTCAGTGAAGGAGGCGTGGCCTCTGTGTCTATGGTTCAGTGAAGGAGGCGTGGCCTCTGTGTCTGTTTCAGTGAAGGAGGTGTGTGTGTGTATATATATATATATATGTATATAAATTTTACTCATATGATGCAGTGTTCTTTATACTATGATAATCTTCCTAAAATTAGATTTTAAAAAAATCGCAATATATCACCTTGCTTACAGTATATTGAATCGATACCCCTGTATCGTGATACATATCATATCGTATCGTATCGTATCATATCATATCGCATCGTATCGTATCGTATCGTATCGTATCGTATCGGTCTCTTGCCAGTACACTGCTCTGGCCCGCAGCACTCAGGCTGCAGAGTCGGTGGCTGATTTTTTTGGACCTAACTGGATTTTACGGGCTAAATTTAGCGACAATAACCTTCAGCATGAGCATAAATTACAGGTTTGAGTTAATAGAATCAGTCAGCCATATTTTTACATAAAAAGCCTCGGCTATGGATGAATTTTTCATGCCACACTTGGCATTTTCATTCCTTCTGTGGGAAAGAACATGATGAAATATCAGGGTTCAGCGACTCCAACACCGTCTTTCATGTTCTTTCTGGGACAAATTAAAAGGTCTTAGCGAGCCGGGATCATCCGCCGTCTGGAAATATTTTCCGTATCGGCCGAAATATTGTCTGTGGGCCGTCACCGTTACGGGACCTGCTCAAATCCCCGACTCAGGAGCTTCATCAGGTTCACGAGCGGTGTGAAGCTCCTGCGTATCAGATCGTGTGTGTAATTAACGCCTGTGATGTCATGCGAGAGGAAGTGCTGTGTAAAGGTGTAGGTGTGAGTGAAGCAGGAGTTCAGGTGGAGGAGGTGGTGTATTGGACCCCAGCCCCCCCCCGGGGGTGAGAAATGGTCTGTTCCAGCGTGATGCCGTAGAGCTTCAGGAAGTAATGCAGCTATTTGTGGATGTTTCTGGGTGTTAGTGCTGAGCGATGTGGCGCTGTAACACTGTGATACCAGTACCGGGATTCCTTCTTTCTTTACTTCTTTCTTTCTTTCTTTTCTTTTCTTTCTAGTCTTTCTTTTGGTTTTCTCTTTTCTGTCTAGTCTTTCTTTCTGTCTAGTCTTTCTTTCTTTCTTTCTTTCTTTCTTTCGGTTTTCTCTTTTTCTTCTTTTGGTTTTCTCTTTTCTTTCTAGTCTTTCTTTCTTTCTTTCTTTCTTTCTTTCTTTCTTTCTTTCTTTCGGTTTTCTCTTTTTCTTCTTTTGGTTTTCTCTTTTCTTTCTAGTCTTTCTTTCTTTCTTTCTTTTGGTTTTCTCTTTTCTTTCTAGTCTTTCTTTCTTTCTTTCTTTCTTTCTTGTGGTTTTCTCTTTTCTGTCTTGTCTTTCTTTCTTTTGGTTTGCTCTTTTCTGTCTAGTCTTTCTTTCTTTCTTTTTTTCTTTCTAAATGTTTATATTTTTAATAAACCCGTGTATATTGGGATCTGTGTACTGTAGAATTGTCCTGAAGTATCGTGATGTGATGTGTTTGTCGTATCGCTCCTCCTCTAGCACGCGCCTCTTGAGACACCGTGATTGTGACACCAGCATGAAAAAAAGATTGTATTTTTTTAAAAGAGCGATGTGTGTGTGTGTGTGTGTGTGTGTGTGTGTGTGTGTGTGTGTGTGTGTGTGTTTTATATTCACAGCCTGCCGTAGCCCTCGGTGTCTCTCACCTTTCTCCAGCAATGCCTCTTATCAGCCTGTTTACCTCAGGCACAAAGCGCCGATCTTCCTGTGCCTCAACTTCCTCTCCAAACAAACAAACAAATAAACAAATAAACATCAGCGTGCGCTCCAGTGGTTATGAGAAGAGAGATAATTATAATTGAAAAGTTAATTGGAATTTTAATTAACGTCTTGTGAAGTGAAGAGCGCTTATCACGCTGAGAGAGTGAGACCAGAGGGCACAAACTTTTTCACAGAAATATTTTTTTAGCATGAGATTACATTCAGTGTTTATATTTCTATTTTTATTTCTATTTACTGAATGTTTTTACGTAAAAATTGTAAACAAATAAAGCCGTACATTTATCACTGCAGATCCACATTTCAAAAGTGACGTAATCGCGTAGAATTCTTTAAAAAAATGATTATTGTTTTTTTTGCCTAGCTTTTCTTTCTTTCTTTCTTTCTTTCTTTCTTTCTTTCTTTCTTTCTTTCTTTCTTTCTTTACCTTTGGTCTGTTTGGTCTTTATAACTTTCCTTTTGATTTCTTTCTTTCTCTTTATCTCTTCTTTCTTTCTTTCTTTCTTTCTTTCTTAAACACTGGAGACTCCTTCCGTAAACGTAAAATAAAAATGTAACTGATGGTTTTTTGATCTGGTTATGTGGACTGTTTGCTGTATGAGACCCTGTGAATGAGCGGTTGCTATAGAAACGATAACGTATCAGAACGAGGGCGTTAACGTTTACTGACGTTTTTTGCACGCAGTCACGTTGTAATTCCACGAAGCCGCACGACGTCGACTCGCTTGCCAACGCGGACGCCGCGGCCCAGCTGGGTGTCGAGGCCCGAAACTCATTTCCTGTTCTGAAGTTATTGAAAAGCGCTTTACAGACGTCCTTAAACTCCACAGCGCTAATTGTAGCAGCAGCTTGTAGGTTAATTAACCGACGCCGTGTCCTAATCTCACCTCCACCAGCCGCGTTAATTAGAAACAACGCGGCGCTGCTAATGAACATGTCACTCAACACACGGCGAGAGTATAACAACAACAACAACAACAACAACACGCAAACCTGAATCCTGATATCTCACTACCCCGAAACAGTGTGAGTTTATAACATCAGCTCTTTCTTTCTTTCTTTCTTTCTTTCTTTCTTTCTTTCTTTCTTTCTTTCTTTCTTTCTTTCTTTCTTTTTCATTATCTCTCTTCTTTTCATAGTTATACTAACCCTAGTATAAACGAGTGACACAGCAGTGTTCTCTGGGGTTAGTCCGTGTGTGTGTGATGAGTGTATAAACGAGTGACACAGCAGCGTTCTCTGGG
>CM074965.1:17945564-17951001 GCA_037577455.1 Pangasius macronema | reverse complement strand
CAGGTGATTTGGGGAGTAACTCTGGATGAACAGGTGATTTGGGGAGTAACTCTGGATGAACAGGTGATTTGGGGAGTAACTCTGGATGAACAGCTGTCCCGATTCTTTTGGACTTACCATGGTAAAATTCATTACTGGGATGTGAATTGATCTGAATGCTTTCCTACTGGGAAAACCCCCCACGGCATTGTTTCATTGGCAAGGAATGTCGGGAAATTGGAAATTGCATTAGGGCTCGTCTCACTTTTTGGCCGGGATGGATCACATTTACAAACAGCAGCAGCTGCGGGAGGTAAAGGAGCGTATAGTGCGTATGAAAATGCTAAGAGGCGGGCGCTTTATTCGGCAAATGCGCACAGACACAAGAATTCTGGATTCTGATTGGTCAGAAGGTGTTTTGAATAATTTTCAGTCACAGCAGCTCTGACCGTAGTGCAGCTGCTTTCGACGTCGGTTTTCAGTGTTCACCTAAATGATTTTATTATTCTTTTATTTGGTCAGATGTACGCAGTGTCGTTGCTAAATTCACAGTTTAAAAACTGGCTATTGTGAGCCGTTCGGTAGCTGAAAGAGTCGACTCTGAGTCAAACGATCCGATTCAGTGTCGTTTCTATAGCAACAGCTGATTCACAGGGACTTGTACGGCAGACGCTCCATCGTTAATCAATAGGAGATGCTTGTTTAAAGTTTACGGAAGGAGTCTCCAGTGTCAGCGCTTTCTAACAGTCAGAGGTTAAGTGGTGACTCTGACATCTTCAGGACAGAGGTGGTTTCTCGTTTCTGATTGGCTGGTAGATGTTTGGCATTTCTGCAGTAACATGAGTGAGAAAGGGAACCAACTTGGAACATTCCATGTAACTATAAACGGATAAAAAGTATGATGTGTGAATGTTGTGGTATTGAGTTTTTTTTCCTTACATTATCATGTTGCCATAATTGCAGATAAAATATTTTATAGCTGTTTATGATGACACGAAATTGTGCGTTTGTTTCGTCTTTTCGTGTTTCTCAGATGTTTTTTAAATCATCGTTTCGTGAACACGGCTCTGTGATTAGATCTTTCTGAGAAAGATTTGTTGAACATAAGGAACCTTGAACAACATTTCTGCCTTGAGCTGCCTTTTTTAGCGCAGGATGTAGAACGTGTGTGAAATGTTCACGGTTTTTTTTTTTTTTTAAATGACATCGAGCTTATTGTAATTTAATCCATGGCTGTGGAGAATGCTCAATTCTGATTGGCTGGTTGATGTTTATTATTTTCTTGTACAGCTTAGAAATGGAATAAAACATAAAACTGACTCTTCTTTCTTTAAAAGAGCGATACACTGGACTTCCAACGAGATTATTGGCAAAATTGTAAAGCAGGATTGACATCGCTTGGTGTGTGTGTGTGTGTGTGTGTGTGTGTGTGTGTGTTTGTTTGCTTTAAACTCTGAGCTATAAGCCTAGGGGAACGCCGGCCCTCCAGGTTATTCCGTACATCCGCGCGCCTCCATCGTGATGAGCTGACCGGGGCGTGTTCCAGCATGATGTCGGGGTGGGATTAGAGGAGGGGGAGAACCACAAGAATGCCGGAGCGTTAGACCACGCTAATCCCTGTCTGCTCTGAAAGACTCAATGGCCTCTCTTCTGGATTCTGTAGTGCACTTTGTAGTGACTCATGGGTTTTTATTTTTTGAAGAAAAACAGTCCAATCCCATTGGAAAACTTGTGTTGGCATGAGGTTTTGATAATTACCACTGTGCTCTTTGAAGAACTGGTTTTCCGTGGCCCGATTCCCCAATGACCAGCGAAACCCAAGGTCAAGCCTGATCCGCGTCTGGAAACGCAGCCGTGCATTTCCATATTTCCATAATGGCTAGACTGCGTCAGGAAGTGGTTTCCATTCAATGCTTTTAAAAAAAAAAAAAAGGATATCAGACATCAGACGTTAAGCACCGTCTCATTTATGGAGGAAAATCGCGTGAGCGGAAATGAACGGGTTTAATGGGAAGGTGCCGACATGCAGACGCCGGGGTTTTAATTCCGATACGCCTCGTTCGGTCTGAGGAGGAGCGAAGAACGCAGCAGTTATATTTTTAGATGGAGGAAAAGTTCACCGGAAGTTTGTCAGTCTGTAGAGACGTATTTGGAGACGTATAAGACTTTTAAATCTTAACAAATTCTAAAATCTGGGATTTTTTTTAACAGGTAGGTTAATATCATGATAATGGAGTAAAGTGGGCGGAGGATCAGTCTCTCTGAACACGCTATTATAGCGCGTCAGCCCCTTTAGTGTGACCTAATTGCTTGAAATCAGGTAGTTGTGTAAACCGTGTTATATTTTTCTACATAAATTTGCCAAACTACTTTCGCTTTCATGCTCTGGCCAAAAAAAAAAGATGTGAAACGAATTGTTCAGCGCCTCCACCAAGCTAATAACCTCTACTTACTTCTCTTCGATGTGATCATCTGCTAGTCAGAGAGCTACAGAGGTTCAGTGAGTGGGATTTCAAACGCAATAAAATACATCGCATGGTCAAAAGTATGTGCACCCCTGACCATCACAGCCAGCTTGTTGATCGTCTCATTCCAGATTTATTCCCCGTGTGTTTGCTGTTATAATGAGCTCCACTCTTCTGCGAAGTCTTTCCACTAGATGTTGGAGCGAGGCTGTGGGGNGCTGGAGCAGGTTTGGGCCTCTGAGCTCCAGTGAAGGGAAACTGTAAAGCTACAGCACACAGAGACGTTCTGTACAGCTGTGCTCTTCAGACTTTGCGGAGAAGAACCACATATGGATGTGATGGTCAGGGGTGCACGTAGTTTTCACCAATATAGTGTATCTGCGCTTGGTTTGTGTTGTTATTGATGATCAGCCACGCATATTCTACTATTTCTCCTGCTACTACCGTAACGCAGAAATGCGCTAATCTAAATCAGCGATGATTTGCCTAGCGTGCGTACGTGCTACGTGCGTTTAGCGTGTTTTTTACTCGTTGTAAATGACCTTGTGTTGGTGGGAAAAAAGCGTCGTATAAATAAAATGGATTATTATTAGGAATGTACAAGGAGAGCGGAGGTGAAAAAGTTAACCGTGACTTTATATCCCATCATCCATCTCTCTAGCGAGGAGGCTAATGTATGGACGTGACTTTCATAGCTACAGTGTGTGTGTGTGTGTGTGTGTGTGTGTGTGTGTGTGTGTGTGTGTGTGAGAGAGAGATTTTTGCCTTCATGTTTCCTACTTAGACACACACCAGCTCTTATCTCCTCCCATCTGTCAAGGCTTTGTTAAAAGAGACGTTACTGGCAAATGGCAGCCGTGATGGATTGCTCCCTCATTTGGCCGTGTGTGTGTGTGTGTGTGTGTGTGTGTGTGTGTGTGTGTGTGTGTGTGTGTGTGTGTGGGTGGGTGGGTGGGTTTTTGATTCCTTTGTGTCACCTGCAGTCTTGTTTGCATTCTTGGTCTGATTGCCGCCATTTTTAGCCTCGACTGTTAGCACCTTTATCTTTTCCTGCCATGTGCGTAATTAAGATTCCTGTTTCTTTTCCAGCCCTTAAGTGGGAGTGTGTGTGTGTCGGGTTGCCAGATATTTCCACTTTGTGCCTTGTTAGCGCGTTGCTGTTGTGTTATCAGCGGTTAGTTATCAGCGACGGAGGTGTTTTACAGCCTTACGCACACGCTGTGATACAGTTAAAGTACAAATTAAACGAACGGATGTGATTTCTAGGATGATGAGAGGAATCTTTTTTTGCGTGAATCTAACCGCTAATATACTGTGCGTGAAAAATCGGCTCCAGAAGTATTGGCACCCTTCATAAAGGTTGAGCAGAAAATGAATAAATGCTTAATGAGTGATATTTTGAGACACCGTGTCTCATTTATCAAACAGGATATTAAAAAGTCATTCATAAATCCTGAGTAGGAGTAGAAGCCTGGCCTGGCATATTTAGCACAAAAGTAATGGCGCCTCACAAGCGGAGGATGAGTTACTGTAGCGTGTGTCTGTGGTAGCCGAACCGCTGCAGTGGCTGAGCTGCATTAGTGGAAGATTTAGCATAATCCAAGTTTAGAAGCCTCTTTTTCACCGTCTAGTCGCCATTTTGCCTTTTTCAGCTCTCGGTATAGAGTTTTGCTTGTGTGGCTAAATATAATTCAGCTGTCTTGTGATGTTGTGAACTTTTCAGTCGGAATTTGAAGTTTGGTTCGGGTTTTTTTTTTTTTAGCTGTTTGTGCTTTTTTGTTGAATCTGTTATCAGTTTGTTGCTGCTAGTTTTGTTACAGCCGGACTGAGAGTTTGATTGGTGTTTTATCAGGTACAATTGGAGCAAAGGGGTCATTCGATCAGCCTTTCATGCTAATGGAGCTAAGAAGAAATGGTGGTTTATAGCCTACAGGTTAGCATCATGAAGTAAATCTGCGTTATAACTCGAATCGATCACTCGTTGTTTCACATCTTATTCTTCCTGAGCTTTTTATTTCTGCTCATTGTGATGAATTCTTAAAAAGCGCACCATTGTGGGTCAGCCAGGAGCTACACTTTATCTTATCTGTAGGTTTTGTTCAGATAAATTTACTGTGTGATGCAAAGAATTAAGTTGATACTCAGTGTCTTGAGAGACTTAAAGAGTCTCTGCTTCTGTCGCAAATTAAATTTTTACAAATCGAGGGTTTTAAAAATAAAACTAAAATTGGCCTTACTTCAAAATTACATGGTTTTTAAATTACATAACACTTCTCATTATATTTTATATATTTTTTTTCCCTTTTAAACACGTTTCAGTAATAAAACCCATACAGTAAATGTTGTAGTTTTTATATTTTTTAATAATTTTTGCTCTTCAGGTTATTACGAAGGTTTTAAATTACATCGGAAGGAGCGTTTTCTGTTTTCAAGTTTCTCAAAACTTGTATGGAACTTTTAAAATGTTAAGAATTTAATTTAAATATCGAACTTTAATTTAAATATTGAAAAAAAGCACATAAAAAATTAAAAACAGTTTTAGCTTTCTCTATTTTATGATTCAGCAATAATACACATGTAACAGGGAAAAGGAGGAAAAATAAAATTATTACATTTTAATATTTAGAAATTTAAAGATTGATTGCAACTTAAATAAAAAATATTTATCACTGAAAGACAAATAAAAAAAAATAAAATTGAATTAAATGTTAAGATGAAAAAAGTGTATTTAGTCGTATTCAACCCGGAACAGGAAGGCACATTAAAAAGAATGAATTAAATTTAATTAATTAATTTTTGTAGTTTTAAAGGTTTAATACACAAAACTTTAATGTTGAAAAGGAGGAAAAAAATTAACAAAAAGTTCACGTTTTAAAAAAGCAATTTAAAGTAATATTTAATACTGATGTATTTTTAAACGTAAGTATTTTTTTCTTTTAAAAATTCAATAAAAATATTTAATACTGAAAAGGAGAAAAATAAAAAATGTATTA
>CM074965.1:17938064-17940564 GCA_037577455.1 Pangasius macronema | reverse complement strand
TTACATCTCACGTTTACATCTCACACTTACACAGCTTGAACACATTGCACGTTTACATCTCACGTTTACATCTCACGTTTACATCTCACCTTTACGTCACGTGTTTATATCATATGTTTACATCACACACCTACCTCTCACCTATGATGCACATTTACATCATAAGACTACATCTCACGTTTACATCTCACGTTTACATCTCACGTTTACAACAGAGTAAAAAGTAACACTTGGACTAGAGACTCTAAGAAGTGCTATAACAAAGAAAGGAATTTATTATTATTTTATTTTATTTTATTTTTTTGTTGCTATAAATTAGATTTCTTTGTCTTCTTCTTGATGTAAGGAATGTCATTTTTTAAGCACTAAAATATCAGTTAAAAACTCGCTGCACTTTAGTCACATGGTTTAAAAATGAATTTAAAGGACGTAAAAAAATAAAATGTAAATTTTCTGCTGTTTTCTGTAAAAAATAAACTTAATGTAGGTTTTTAAAAAATTATAATATTTACAAAAAAAATGACACATTTATTATTAAAATGTTATTATAATTTAAGTTTATTAATTAATAATTAATAAAAACAACACAAGGTCATATTATTGTAAAAGTTATAAAACTTGTCAGGATTTTTTCATTTTAGTGAGATGTGAATTAATAATCATTTTATTTTTTTACAATTTTGTTAATTTGTGTAAATAAAACAGTATTTTGTTGTTTTTTTTCTGTAAATTTATTTATTTATTCATTCATTCTTTTATTAATTTATACATAAAGTTATATTTACTTTGTAAATTATAAAAATGATTGTAAAAGTATATATTAAATATATTAAAAAGCTCAGATACACTCGCTTGTGAAGCGTTTTAATTAATAATAATTTTATATATAAAAAAAAAGAAAAAGAAAAGAAAAGTGATGCTTATTGTATAGCTGTAGCTTGTTTAAATTTCCTCCTGTGATCATGTCGTAACTTTATCTGTGCCACGTTTGCTAATTACTGTTTAAACTTCGCCAAATCTCCTGCCATGTCACGTGACGCGCTCGGACACGTACCTCACACACAGGTGAGTCAAAGAGAGAGAGAGAGAGAGAGAGAGAGAGAGAGAGAGAGAGAGAGAGAGAGAACACCTTCTGGGCAGTGGCTCAGGAGTGCCGTCGTGTCTCCGCCCCCTTTTCTCCCAGGCCCAATAGCGATTCCCACCTTGTGTGACATCATGTTCAGGCCCCACCCACGCTCACTCCTGTCCCCCGGCGCTCTCCACAGTGTGAAGAAGCTTTGTCCTCAGGAGGGACTGTTTTCAGAAGGAGCAGCGGATTTCAGAGGAGACGTTTCTTTAACGTTTATTAAAGCGAGAAGGAAAAAAAAAAAAAAAAAAAAGGCGACTCACGAGGTTTTAATGGATTAAGAAACTTTTCTGTGGAATTTATCGGGATTTTCTTACCTGGATGTAAAAAACGTGACAGGATTTTAACGCGTGGACGTCGTGCGCACTTTTCAGGAATACTTTTAGAAACTTCCGGATTAAGGATTACGTTTTGACATCTTTTTTTTGTTGTTGTTGTTTTTTGTTTTTGTTGTTTTCCAGTTTTCCAGTGTTTCCTTCTTTCAGTGTGAGGATATGGGTGAGTAAAGTTTTTACACCTGTTGCCCGCTCGCGTCGTGTCGCACCGTTTCGCTTCGCGTTTACGTTCGTGGGAACTTTTGAATCTTGTCGCTTTTTCTTTCTTTTCCTTCCGTAATGAAAAAGTTTCGGAATGTTGAAGTTCTTATCTGGAGCTGGAGCTCGTGCTGCTCGTCGAGTCTTATCGAGACTCCTTTTGTCCTTCAGCTCGAGCTCGTTTGCTTAAAACAATACTTTTACCCTCTTTAAAGCTCGGGTCCTTTTCTTTCCCCAACATCCTGGCTTTTTTTTGCCCCCTCAGTACCCCCGCCCCCCCTCCCTGAACACCCCCCCCCTGCTTTTCCCCCGTCATCCTGCACTTTAAGTTTAAATAAAGTGCCACTGTGGGTTTGTTCTGTAACTAATCCCGGCTGAGGTGAGACGCCCCGCCGCGAGGAGCCTGTTTTTCCAGTTGTTCTTTATCTCCCTCGGCGATCTCGTCTCGTTTTTGTTTTTATTATTGTTTTTTTTTTGGTCAGGTCGTCTCTGACGCTTGCAAGTTTTTTAGCAGTGCTTCAGGGCTTCTTGATTAGAGAGGACAGGACAGAAATGAAAGACTTTCCTCCCCTCCTCCTCCTCCTCCTGTCTCCTTCTCTCTTTGAGCTGTAGTTAAAAAAAAGCTGTTTTGTGGCCTTTGTAATTCGAGAGCTGATTGGTGAAGGACTGTAATTGCTCAGCTGTCTGGTTAAACACCGTCTCTGAGGTGTGAGGACGGCTAGTATTCCCTCTTTCCTCCTTCTCTCTCAGAAAACAAGCGCTCGGTTCGTTTAAAGTCATTCCGGCTCCGGTGTACGGGGTTTAACCCCACGAGCGAGGCAGGTGTTGCACAACAGGTCCG
>CM074965.1:17930564-17933064 GCA_037577455.1 Pangasius macronema | reverse complement strand
AATTCTTTCTTTTTAAGTTCTTTAACTGTCTAGCCTTTCTTTTTTTGCTTTCTTGCTTTCTTGGTTCTGGCTAAATCTTTCTAAATTCTTTAACTGTCTAGCCTTTCTTTCTTTTTTGCTTTCTTGCTTGCTTTTATGCTTTTCTTTCTTTCTTTCTTTTTTTCTTTCTTTCTTTCTTTTCCTTCTTTAACTGTGTAGTAACTGTCTTTCTTTCTTGCTTGCTTTCTTCTAATTCTTTTATTTTAATTTATTTAACTGTCTAGTCTTTCTTTCTTTCTTTCTTTCTTTCTTTAAATGTCTAGTAACTGTCTTTCTTTATTTATTTGTTGCTTTTTCTTTCTTTCTTTCTTTCTTTCTTTCTTTCTTTCTTNCTTTCTTTCTTGCTTTCTTTTGTGCTTTCTTATGTGCTTTCTTGCTTTTATCTTTTGTCTTTTCTTTTCCCATTTTCTGTCCCCTTCTTTTTCTCTATATTTCTTCAACTGTCTAGTTTTTCTTCTTCACGTGCTTTCTTGCTCTTCTTTTCATTGATTTTTTTTCCTTCTTTTCCTTTCTCAAAATTTTTTTAGGTTTTTAGACCTATTTTTTTTTAATGAAACCTTTCTTTCACTCTTGAAGCTGATCAGAGTTTCCCTGGTTCGGATGAACAGAGCAGCGCGGGTGTGACTTCTCTCGTGTAAGCGAGAGCCATCACTCTTCTTTCCCGAGAGAGATCTCTCTTTCTTTCATTCTTTCTTTAGGCTGCGTTTGACTCTCTTTAATTTTTTTCTGCGGTTCTTCACCTCACCCTGCGCTGTAACATGTCGTTCTCGGTGTTGATGACTTCTCACATAACGCTATATTTTCCCTCCACCGAAGAAGGGAAGCAGACGTGTTCCCGTGACCGCCTTTTTCCAGCCTCCTGCACTCGTTAATTAAAAAAAAAAAAGAAAAAAGACACCAAGCTCTTCAGTGCTGTTTATTCCTCGTCTCACGCTGTACCGGCGTCAATAATCATTTCATCAGAAAAGATTTCCCTCAGATCCTGCAGCGCTGATGGCTTTCTTACACGCCGTCCTCACAAATCATTATTCACTGAATTAATAACACCACCTTTTTTTTTTTTTAATTAAGGTTGTTTATTACAGTCGAAGCCAAGTCAAGAATTGTTTGGAATGATTTTTAAAGTCCTATAATGTAGTAAAAGGTCCTCACTCTCTAAATTTGATTGCAAAGAAAGTAGTCTACTGATTTCCATTAAAAAAAAAAAATTATTTATTTAAAAAAAGAATTATAATCATTGGTTATAAAAACATTCTTAAATAATAAGAATTTTCATATTAAAGTTAAATATCAAGTTTTTAAATTTATTATTTAAAAAATGTCTTTTTTTTTTCATTAATAGGGTATTTTTCGGATTTTTTTCAACACAATGAATGAAAAAAAATAGTGCTTTAGATTAGAGTTGTAAATTTGTAAATTAACTTCAATAATAAATTATAATATTTAAATAAATAACGATTTTATTCATTGTTTATCATTAAAAATCTTTTTAGCGTTCTGAACTGTTTCACAGTGAATTTATTTTATTTCAGTTGTAAATTTGGTGATAAAAACATTAATATTAAATAATGATAACTTTAATATTAGCATTAAATATCAAAATTTAAAATGTATTATATGTTTTTTTTAAATGATGCTTGAAATTTCAGAATTTTAATATTAAATAATAAGAAGTTTAATATAAAATTTAAACAAAGTCTTTGTGTCGATTTTGTTAATTTCTTGTATAAAATAATTCCACTGTGACTTTTTCCAGCCACGCCCCTTCAACTCTCTTAAGCCATGCCCCTTCAACTCTCTTAAGCCACGCCCCTTCAACTCTCTTAAGCCACGCCCCCTCGTAATGTCTCAGCTGTTTCATAGCAACTCCTCAAGTTTTAATGATGCTCTTCGGCAGTGTAATCATTCATGCATAAATGACAAGTGAAAGTCGAACAAAATTATTGGCACCCTTGTTAATAAAAATTGGATTTATAAAAAAAAAAAAAAGAAAAAAAAAATGAAGATCTGTAAGAGCTGTAATTTTTGACACGGGAAACCCTGTTGAAAATCTGTGGAAGGAGCTGAAGAGTCTAAAAGAGAGGATCTAGAACCCTAGGACTCTAGAACCCTGCAACCCTGGGTGCCAATAATTGTGATAAATGTCTTTTTGTGTTAAGCTAATATTTACAACAAATATACGATATTTTTTTACGCATCTTTACTGAGGGTGCCAATATTTCTAGAGCTGACGAATTTGGATTTGCGGTGTGTGTAATTACGCTAATTACACGCGATTACCTTTAACCGGAAAAATGCTTCAGATTATCAGTGTGATTGTGTGTGTGTTTGTGTGTGTGTTTGTGTGTGTGTTTGTGTGTGTGTGTGTGTTTGTGTGTGTGTGTTTGTGTGTTCTGTTACAGTGTGTTCTCTTCCTGAACTTTCGTGATCGTCGAGCAGATCGTAACCCGCGGCTGTTTTT
>CM074965.1:17887841-17904427 GCA_037577455.1 Pangasius macronema | reverse complement strand
AACTGAATAGATAACATGGATCCTGTAATTCTTCCCATGTTAAAATCTAAATAATTAAAAAACCTGAAATCCTGAAAAAAGAAATGAAAGTTCTTGTTCTAACACGTTCTACAATAACAGCTCTTTCACGAGGACTTGTACAGTACACGCTCCACATAAACAGATTTGACAAAGTGTTTAATGGATGATAATTTATGGAAGGAGTCTCCAGCGTCAGCGCTCTGTAAGACAGAGAAAAAGAGAGGCTGGTGAGGGAACAACCGTTTATAGCTGCTGTAACGTAAGCGAGAAACAGGAACTAACTAAAGGGTTTGCTCAAGGGTCTCACCTCAGTGGTGGTATTGAGGGTGGCAGAGAGCGCTGGTCATTCACTCCCCCCAACCTGTACGTTTCAACATAATGGCCATATAAGAGATATATGATATATATCAGCTATGTATATATGGTGTATGATAGTACTGGATTGTCAACTCAAATCAAAATTTCTGGAGACCTGAAGCGTTTTTAGAGATATCGTGTTCCCTGTCGAGTCACACAGCCGGCCTCAAGACAAAAATCTTAATCACAGTTAAAATGAATTGTGCATTCTGAAGGTTTATCCGAGACTTAATATCTAACGAGGAAAATGTTGACCGTGACCGCCTCAGTGCCCCTGCAGTGATATCTGATGCCTGAATTTAGTTCTTGCTTCATTATTTTTCCTCGCAGCCTTGAATGTTACCTGATATGAAAACTCAATATCGGCATTTCTAGTCCTGACGCTGTCACGGCTACAGACTCCCCTCCTGTGATGGATGAGTGAGTCTGTCTCATCACCTGGGCAGACAAAAACAGTCTCGCTTTTCTTCACGGGCTTCCCAGAGTTCCCTGAGGGAGTTTGCATGAGCGATCGATCTGTGGAAATTTCCTGCCATTACTCGCCATTCCGGTTTGTTATTCCGTTTGTGCTCATGAATCTGTGACTAACGTCTGAATCCTCTGTCTGTCACTGTGACACACAACTCAGTGGCGTAATTGATACACATTACACAGAGACTGTAATTTTCGAAGACTTCAGCCTGTGCTGAGTGTCAGTAAAACAAATTACAAAGCACGGGATTACAAGAGTGCGATATGTATTCTCCATACATTACAGCCTTTCGGTTGACTCGGAGGCAACGAGCGGCCGCAACATAATACGAGTCATAAATATTTCAGGAAGCAGCGGGTAAGTACAACAGCTCCGCTTTGTAAATGGTGCTCGAATCACACATTAAGCCTGAGAATAATGAACAGACATTACACTTTCGTTCCACTCCTAACGAGGCTTTTGTATATGTTCCCGTCACTTCCCTTTAAATGACAATACTCCACATGCTTACTGAACAAATGAGCTCGAGAGTCCTTTCCGCTGGAAGCTATCGTGCGTCCCTGCATTCATTTTCTCACGCGATAAACAAATCAGTTCACCACCCTTCTACAGGTGTGGTCTCCAACCGCCTCCACGTCTCCAGCCAACGGTGTGTGTGTCACAAGTTTAATTTCTCCCACCATCTGCTGGCTTGGAGCCCGGTGCCGTAGATCATCAGCGTTTTGACAGATACAAACTGCGACTGTCGAGAGAGGCCTCTCCCAAGGACTCGTGCAATATGGCTGGGTGGAATCACAGTCTGTACTCGCTGTCTGAACCACTCTCATTTTCAAGGACTTTGGAGAAAGATTATAAACACTGGAGTTGGACCAAAAAAAGAGGGATAGGTTTGGATGAAGATCAAACGTAATTACCCCTGTGGTAATTATTTCAACAATGGGGGATCGGAGACTCAAATCCTTTCCGGTTTTGAGCGTTAATTGTTGGAAGGCAAAAGGGTATGACATGACTGCTAAAGTTTCCAGTCATCCAGGGCATTTCAAAATGGCAACAATGCAAGATCTGACGTTGATTTGTTTACATGTTTGATCCAAAGCGGCTGAGGGTTGAAGGTTAAGCCCCTTGCCAATGGACCCTTGGATTCAAACTCATAACCGATTGGTAGTCCAGAGCCTTAACAGCTAAGCCAGCGAGCACAACGGTTTATTTTAATCACCTTCAGGTACTTGACCAAGCTAACCAATTAAAAAGTAGTCTGACAGGGTAGTGGTGCTGGTACCCGGCCATCAACCTTCAAGTCAGGTTTGGGGTCTCCTCATGAGGGCACACCAGTAACACTTTCCCTTCACTTGTTTCCAGATTTAAAACACTGATACGTTCCAACGCTAATAATAATCTTTGCTCAGAGATTCACCAGAGTCTCTGACAGTCTGGGACTCACAGTCAGAACTGTAACCCCTGAGGAATGATTACACTTTAATAACTGTTAAAGATCAACGATGGGGCTCGACGACACCAGTCTACTCATGGTCTCAGATTCTGAAACTTCCTGTTTTTGGAGTACATTATACCACCAAAGAGACGTTGAGTTCGGCACTCTGATTGGTCAGAAGGTCTTGACTAATTTTCTATAACAGCAGCTCTGACAGTGGTACAGCTGCAAGTCACGGGTTTATATTTATATTTATATTAATGCGCTCGTTCTAATACGCTAACGTAAACGGATTTTGAAACCATGTAGATCTGATGAAGTTTTCTGTAGTTAGATGTTTAGTTAACAGTTTTATGGATGGAGTCTCCAGAGCCAGCACTGTAAGACTATTATAAGTTACATTTAATGTTGCAGAACGTCCGTGAAACACGTCCTCGCTTCTGTTATAGCAGCTGTAAACAGCCGTTCTTTCGCTAGCCTGTCTTTTTTCCTCTCTTGAAGTGAGACAAAGAAGCGTAAAAACTCCTCTGTCCTGGAGACTCCTTCCATACATGTTAAACAAATGCCTCCTTTCAGAAATGACATAGCATGAGGGAATAAATTATACATGTTAACTGTAGAGTTTAATATTTAAAAATTTCATATTAAATATTATCTTTCATTAGAGATAATAAACGGCCGTCAGCCTTGTTAAAACGTTGAAGGCTGTGCACATGAGTGAAGGCTGTCAGAAGCAGGCCGTGAGTTAATTTGCGCTGGGAGACCGTAAAATCATTTATAAAGGTCAGAACGCACAACACAACAGAAGGAAAACGTGCGGGGATTGCGCGGAGCTGTTTGGTTTAATCGCTGTAGACGGAGGCTGCTTTAATGTGTCTGCGGAAAGGTGATGAGAATCGAGACACATGGCAGACTGTGTTAATTAAATCCCTCTCGCCCCGGTTTGGGTGACAGGTCTTACTTATGCTTTCACTCTGAGAGAAATGAACAACCCACAGATCAAACAAATCCATCTCCGCAGCGAGCCAGCTACCATTTAAGGCTTGATAAAAAGAGCCGAAAAGCACGGGCTAATCAAACTGATGTCGCTATCGTCTAACAGCAAACAAACTTCACAGCAATAAATCAACAGAATTTAAAAGTAAACAGATTGAGCCTTTCTACTCTTAATTTGCAAAAGCACAAAAATAAAAGACAGTCGAAATCTTTTCAGTCCCCCAAAATCCCGCAGAGCATTGATTTCACTCATTATGTCTAATTAACACTCCTGTTCCACCGTGACTCCGGAGTAATCAGCTTGTTTGGAGACGCGACGGGTGTGGCCTTCCTCAATTATCACATCCAGAAAGCACAGACAGAAGAGCTTTGTGCACGTTACATGATTTTAGCCACAATTTTCGGCGACTCCTCGCTGCGTCCCCTGCTGCGACCGCACGTCAACGTGAACACGAGCACCTCAGTGACACGAGTTTCTCAGCCTGAGTAATTGTCCCATCATTTTTAAAAATGTTTTGTTTTCTCAGCAGTGAATCGTTAGCGTGAACCCCTCTGAAGCTAGTCGGCAGAACAGCGAGAGTCTGAGAGGAAATCAAATCTCCTGTCACGCGCAGCAGATCCCTGAATCCAGTTTATCATTCGTGAGCAAGCGAGGGCAAATTGTACGTACAATAATAACGCACCTGTAAGAAGTATTTGCAGCTTCAAACCCAAATGTCATGTCAGATGTCGTGAACAACAAAAATAAAAAACAAAATCGAAGCTCACAGTATAATTATACCTCCAGTTCTCTTTGCGGAACAGTCGATCCTCACTGCCTGCATCTCCCAAACCGATCGTTCCTCCACATTTTTCTGTTATTTCTCTTTTTACTTGTTTTCGTGCTTCGTTACAAGTCTCATGATAGACCGCCGCAGCGTTTATTTTCACGAGAAAGCAAGATGTGTGTATTGTGAGTGTTTAGGCGGAGATCTCTCCGGGTGAAAGATGGTGTAGAGCGTGTGTGTTCCTGGTCTGCGAACGATCGCTACGTCCACAAAGGTGGTTTTATGTGAGCGGGGAAGCGTTTCTAAGGTTTTGAAAGTCGTGTAGTGTGCACTCGCGGTGTAAAGTAAAGAATAAAACACTTCTGGATGTGATGTTATAGGAAAACAATCCAAAACAGGCTGGCGTGATGATGCGGAAGATACGGTGACCGCCTTCGAGTGTTTTAATCCCCTTATATCCCCTTGTCATGTTGCTGTAGCATAAGAGGAATAAAACATTTAACTTCCGAGGTGGTAACAGTAACACCACTTCATCACACCGCTTCATCACACCGCTTCATCACACCGCTTCATCACACCGCTTCTGTCGTTGATTAATTTCCTGTAACGGCGCAACACGTTTGCATGCGCACCGTACAGCGATGGGATGAAAACTCCAGCTGTACAAGCCCTGAGACAGACTGAATGAAGTATTCATTTTATTAAATAAAATCGATTTTTATTTTAAAAAAAATCATGATATCATGTTAAACGTTTCTATCGCACTATGCTTAAAACGCCGTTTGTACATTTGTAGATGATCTCACTTTGTCCTAACGTCCATTCTGGCTAGCAGAACTGTTATTTTGTTTACGAGCGCACCCTTCAGCGGTCGTAACGACTCTCGTGCTCCCGCGGTTCCGTACGATCGTCCGTGGCGGAGTAAATAAAGGCCGTGTTCCTGTGACAGAGCCGTACATCACGCCGGAGAGACGGGGAAGTTGGAGGGCGGATATGAAAGAGAGATAGCGCGCGAGAGGTGAGGGAGAACAGACACCGCCGGCCCGTATTGATTAAGTGCCTGTCGGCTGGGGGACTGAAGCTGAATATTTTGCCCAGCGAGAAAAAGTGTATTATTTTAAAGGTCACGGCTTGCATTACACCTCTTTCCTCCACAGCCGAGTCGGATAAACAGCATGTCGCTGGAACGCAGCCAAGAACAGCGCACCCCCTCCGTCAGGCTCTCCGCTCGCTCGTACATTTTTATTTACTCTTTACCCAACCGTGATGATGATGATGTGGAAAAAGACCACCAGGCCAAGGAGCCCGAGCAAACAAGCTGAGCAAACAGTTTATACTCATTTTCGTCTTATTTACACACGCACGTTTTATTCCGTTAAATTGTCGCGGGTTGGAAGTAATAATTTATAATCCGATCATTTATTCACGGGTCTTAATAACGCCGTGATGGATTTTATGTGTGGAAATCGTTTTCTCTGCATGCATTTGCTCTTTTTAACAGAAGCTTGCGTAAGGTATTTTATTCTTTAAGCGTTCAAATGAACAAGCGGGAAATTTGCACCCTGTTCGCGTCCGCACCAGATTTCATTTCTGATTTCATCGGCTAACTCACGAACCCCGGGAAGCTCCTGCAGCCGTGTCACGTGTCCCATCGCGCAAGTTTACAATTAGATGATCATCAGCGGTATTTTTTACGATTCCCGCCCCTTTAGGCGTGACGGCGACGTGTCGCTCTGTGTTTCGGCCGAAGCGATAAACTTTGAGCGATGAGCGGAAAACATTAGTGCAGAGAGAAAGCAGAAAATTATTGTTGTTATTTGTGTTATTCATGTTATTTATTTGTTTTTTTTCCCCTGAAATATTCTGACGGCATTTATGAATTTGGCCACGCCCCCCTCGGGATGGTGTGTGTTCGCTCGTATGGGAATGAGTGTGATTAGGATGAAAATAACTCGGAATGACGTTTGGATTCAAGTCTGTATTGCGAGTCTGTATTCGGAGTCTGTATTCCGAGTGTGTATTCCGAGTGTGTATTCCGAGTCTGTATTCGGAGTGTGTATTCCGAGTGTGTATTCGGAGTCTGTATTCGGAGTCTGTATTCCGAGTCTGTATTCCGAGTCTGTATTCCGAGTGTGTATTCGGAGTGTGTATTCCGAGTGTGTATTCGGAGTCTGTATTCCGAGTCTGTATTCCGAGTCTGTATTCCGAGTGTGTATTCGGAGTCTGTATTCCGAGTGTGTATTCCGAGTGTGTATTCCGAGTGTGTATTGGGAGCACACTGCTGCGGTGTGTGAAGATGGAGAGCGATTTTGTACAGCGGGGTTCTGATTAGGCCCGTCATCCTGCCTGCTAGGCTACACTCGGCTCGGTAATTGGAGCTGGCGGGAGGTTGCAGCCTTCCTCTCTCGCTTTTTACTTTTCATCCCACTGCCATATACACACACACACACACACACACACACACACACACACACACAGAGTACATTGTTTAAAACCATGTAGCGCTTCCCTACCTGTAATAAAGTGTAAGAACCTGCATGGGGTTAAAACAGTGCTGTCCTGCAGCGCGACATCGTCCAGCTACACCTGCTACATCTTACTACATCCTCATACACCTGCTACGTCCTACTACATCCTCATACACCTGCTACATCTTACTACATCCTCATACACCTGCTACATCTTACTACATCCTCATACAACTGCTACATCTTACTACATCCTCATACACCTGCTACATCTTACTACATCCTCATACACCTGCTACGTCCTGCTACATCTTACTACATCCTCATACATCTTACTACATCCTC
This sequence comes from Pangasius macronema, assembly GCA_037577455.1. NCBI lineage: Eukaryota > Metazoa > Chordata > Actinopteri > Siluriformes > Pangasiidae > Pangasius > Pangasius macronema. The sequence continues at coordinate 17,897,569 of CM074965.1, read as the reverse complement.
ATACACCTGCTACATCTTACTACATCCTCATACACCTGCTACATCTTACTACATCCTCTTACACCTGCTACATCTTACTACATCCTCATACACCTGCTACATCTGCTACAACTGTTACGTCCTGCTACATCTAATACATCCTGCCACGTCCTGCTACACCTGTTACATCCTTCTACCCCTGTTACATCCTGCTACACCTGTTACACCTGTTACATTTTGCTACACCTGCTCCTGCTATGTCCAGATGATTTTGCTTGAGTTCGGCTTAAATGAAGTATTATTTTATCTAAAACAGGTTTATTCAACTTTTTTGAAGCCATTTAGCTGTTAAAGTTAAATCCACGGCCCCCATCAGTACAGATTCAAACATTCAAACCAATAAATTATAAACTTTTTATTTATGTGTACTGTAACATTCTGTTTATTAATCAGGCCTATAAATATTCTTAATTTCTTTTTAATAAAAATGTGTTCTATGGGTGGCAATATTTAAACTATTATTATTATTATTAATAAAAAAAAACATAGTTAAAATATTTATATTAGAGCCACAGATATTTTGATTCCTGAACTTTTCACTCCCAGAAAACCTTTTAATTAAAAAAAAAAAAAATAAATCTAAAAGTCCAACAGGCTAAGGTGGGTTTAAAATAAAAACGAAGGCGTCTTTCTGCCGTGTTTTTGGCGTGTTTTTGGCGTGTTTTTGGCGTCTTGTGCGTCCTCGGACCTGAGAATCTGAGAAGCGTCTCTCTAAACCCGTAAAAACGATTCCTTCTCTTACTCGAGTCAGGATTTGCCTCGATTTGTTCATTGTGCCGAATTTGAAATATAAATGACCCTCAGCAGCTTCTTGTTAGCTTTGCGATTTAGCTTCATCGTACATTTGTTTAGTTTCAATCCTACGCTAGATGAAAATACAACTCCAACAGAGCTTTTGTAACAAGCTGAAGAGAATTTCGCTCGGTTAGCGAGCTTGCTACAGCGGCTTTTGGCATTTTATAATTTTGCGAACAGCTAGCTAGCGCGTCAAATCCGTATGATATATTAGTTGGTCCATAAAGTCGGAGTGAAAAGTCTTTACAGTTTTTTCCATGACAGAATTCTGGGATTCTTCAGAAACCTGTCCACAGCACGGCTCTCCTCATGCTGCTCTTTATCTGGGAAAGAAATCCTGCCTGCCTCAGCAACCCGCTCCTGAGCGTCCCGCTTTATTATATAACCCATTTATCAGCACCTTCCCGCTAAAGGAGTCTGTTTACAGATTAACGGCATTTTTGGACTTTTGTCCAAAACTCGTTCTGCTTTTTTTCGTTTTTACTGTCAACACGTTAATCAGATAGACTCCTGATATTGCGCGCAAGCAGTGGCTGGTGTAATTTATTGCCTTTCACAGAACAATGTCCCTTTTTACTTCCAAATAAGCGATTGCGCCAAGACTCTGTTAGCGCCATCAGAGACGCCTGCCCTTTTTTATTTTTTCCTTTTCTTTCTTTCTTTTTTTTTTTTTTTTTTTTTTAATAGCTGTTGGCATCGATAAAGCCGAGCTGCCGCTGGCCTGGTTCCATATTGAGGCAGATAATACAATACATTACCATCTGTAGGAAGCCTACGAGGGCTTATCACTCTTCTGAGCCCTCATTAAAATACTGTCTTTACATGACAACAGTGAGTTTCCTTTTGGAAGGGAAATTTAATTAGGTGTCTTTGTGCGCTGTATTGTTGCTCCGGTACCTGCAGGTCACGCCCCCGGCTCACGGCGCTCGGCTCGGAAGGACCTTGTTTCAGAAAGAAAGTGTTTGGAAAAGGACGTGACTTCTTTTTTAACAAATCTATAAAAAGATCGGAGTTGTGCTTAATCCTTTAGACGCTATTTGACACTATTTTTTTTTTAGCATTCTTTTCCAGTCGGTTCGCACGACGCGCTTAATATGCAAAACGACACTTCTAACTGAGGCATCAGATTTGCATAAAAACACGAAACTTGTCAGTCAACATCACGCGCTGTCTCAGCACGAGCAAGGGCACACGGCGGTCACTGCTGACGCGGGATTGTGACTGGGTCAGAACAGAAGGTGTTGATTAGTTTTCTATAACGGCAGCTCTGACAGTGGTGCAGGGTTTCTATAGTAACGAGAGTAAAGAGAAGCTGGTGAAGGAATGACTGCAGCTGCTATAACGTAAGTGAGAACAGGAACTAACGTGAAATGTAACAAAAAGTATGACACGTCTTTCTCTTGCTGTGCTTTTTTTTTCTTCGACACTTCCTGCTGCTGTTATGGGGAAATAAAATAATCAACTCCGGGTCGGTAACAGTAACTCCGCTTCATCGCACCACGTCAGCGTCGATTATTTTCCTGTAACAGCACACCAGGAAGTGTTTTCGATCAGGGTGTCCTATAGTGCACTGAAATAGAGAACAGGAAGACATTTCGGATCGAACGAAGTACAGGAAAGTCTGTCGTAAACGAAAAAGTCAACTCTAAACCGTAATGTCCTTTTCTTTTCCGTACCAGTACTATTATATCCGCAATCATAAGGAAGTTCAGTTTTATTCTCATTCCTGAATCGCTTTAAAGTCGAGAAGACGGAGTGTGAAAAAACAGCTGCAAATTACATTCATCAGGAAACAAACAAACAAAAAAAAACAAAAGCTTGTTAATTGAGACGTTCAAACGAGCTGTGGATGCAGCACCTATAAAAATAAAAATAGATGCTGGTAATAAAAGCAGGGTGAATGGGAGGGTTTTGTACCGCAGACGAAGGACTGTTTGTGTGGCCCCAGTTTTCCACTCCGCACTCTGAACCGAGCCCCTGAGCAGTCTGAGCTTCCAGGTGAGCTGTCAGATCACATGGCTTCCTCTGAAAGGCTGCAGGTCTGGACCTGCGCATGCCGGGGCCGTTTAAAACCGTAAGGGTTTGGAGTTTGGGGCTAAAAATGTGCCTGAACTCATCTCCTGTCATTTCAGAGCACTCGCTATTGCCTCAGCTGTGTGACAGGGGTGAAATTAAACTCTGCGCTTTTCACTGAAGAGGAACGCCACATCAGAGCCGGAGTTTTTTTTGGGTTTTTCTTGTGAAACCCAAAGAGCACTTCCTGGACCTTCAAACATCACCTCATTGTAACTGTTCTTGATTTTACACATCCAAAACAAAAAGTAGATTTTATCGTTAGCGTTTATCGATGGCTTAGCGCTTAATCTGTCGCTAGTTCCGCTGTTAATGCTCTTAACTCTGCAGCTGATTCAGAGCGAGGCTAGCACAGACGGAAGATTAAACCGCCTCCGTTTCCGAAATTATTTTCTCACCTGTACAGAAAGACCACAAGCTTCCGAGGCTGAAAGTTACGCTCGAAGCTTTGCGGACGTTCCTCGCTACCAGAGGTCCGCAATGTCAAATTTCTCATTCATTTTTTTTCCTGAGTAAAGAAAGAAAGAAAGAAAGAAAGAAGGAAGGAAGGAGTCTCCAGTGTCAGCGCTTTGTAACAGTCGGAGGTGAAGCTGTAACTTTAAGTTTTCCAACTTCTTCAGGACAGAGTTTACGCTTTCTCAGTAACGTGAAATAGCAAGCTACGTTTTAACGAGAGAGAGAGAGAGAGAGAGAGAGAGAGAGAGGCTGACAGTGAGTGAGTGAGTGAGAGAGAGAGAGAGAGAGAGAGAGAGATTGATGAGGGAAAGGCTGTTTATAGCTGCTATAACGTACCTGAGAACGGCGACTTGTTGTCATTTAACAGTTAAAAGGTGTGACGTATCATTCTTTAATAAATGAAAATCTGTAATCGTTGACAAACTGCTGTGGTGTTGCTTCATCCCACCACCCCGTCGTTGATTATTTCTCTCTAACTGCACAACACGGAGTGCGTTATAACTTACAGACTGCCTACTCATGAGTTACCAAATGTCAAAATTCTATCACTTGTCCCCTGTTCAGAATGGTTTTGAAATATTTTATCAGCTTTATTAAAGTCGTTACTGGGCGAGTGCTCTGATTAACCACTGCCAAAACTTTAGAAAAACAGTGAGTCAGGGGGTTTGGCAGCATTTTCAGAGTCGAGCAGGTTTACGATGAGTAACGAGAGAGAGAGAGAGAGACAGAGAGAGAGAGAGAGAGAGAGAGAGAGAGAGAGAGGGAGAGAGCTGTGGGGGAAATGTAAGACGTTTTTGTATAAAGTTTCCTCCGTGATGATTAGTCACGTGTGTTTTTAAATCATATCTGAGCTAAAGCACTGCTTAAGCTGGATTAGTTTTAGCAGCGGAGATAAGTGTGATTTGTAAAGGGATTTCCAGCAGGATAGCCTCAGAGCACGAGGCCGTGTCCGCTTCCCGGTCGATCTCAGAGACAAGACAGCTGTTAACTGTTACTTCTTCCTGTTCTGGTGAAACCGTTGGATTAAAGTCAGAGATTTCGTCGGAAATCATTTAATTATACGATGTTAAACGAGTCCAATTCGTAGAGTTAGAGTTGAAGGCTATAAATATCTCTTATATGCTAAGCAGCTTGCACTGGGGCTTGTGCAGCAGACTCGAGACACAAGCGGGTTCAAAATCGCGTGGAGTCGTCGATATGGCGAAGTTTTCTGTAAGGAGACGTTTATTTACCGTTTATGGAAGGAGTCTCCAGTGTCGGGTTGAAGGCTGGTGAGGGATCGACTCTTTATAGCTGCTCTATCGTAAGTGAGAAGTTTGTTTCGGATGTTGACAGCGTTCCACAGCATTCCATTCTTTAATAGATGAAACGTCATCGTTGGAAAATTGCTGTGGTGTAAGAGGAATAAAACACTTCAGGAGCATGAGCGAACTCGTCTCATGGACGTTCCACGGCATTAACTGTGTAACGAGTAATCGGTTGTAATCGTTGGCAGATTGCTGTGGCGTAAGAGGAATAAAACGCTCGGAAGACGCGCTGTTGTTGGAAAGTAATCGACTCCGCCTCATCATGCCACTCCGTCATGTATTATTTCTGACTCATAATCCGCCCTGTATGCCGTTAATAAACCTTTCACGAGAGTCCGTCACCTGGAGGCCTTAAAACCTGAAATATAACATTTCTCCGCAGAATAAATAAAGAAAGTCGACGCACACTTTCACACGGAGCGAGTGCCGTGCTTGTTAGAGAACAGTGTGTCCTCTGGGCTTTCGGACGTAAACACATAGCAGCCCCATGCATCTCCAACAGCTTAATGAGGCGTATCGTTATCCTGCACCCGCTAAGCTTATTTCCACCCAGACCTGCGCCGACGCTAGAGCTAACGCATGCTAACAGCACAGCTCATAACGGGTCGATTAATTACTCCCTCACGCGCCTTTGTTTAATTACAGCTTACAGACAGCGCTTACACACAACTCTTACACACAATGCTTACAGACAACGCTTACAGACAACGCTTACACACAACTCTTACACACAATGCTTACAGACAACGCTTACAGACAGCGCTTACAGACAACGCTTACAGACAGCGCTTACACACAACGCTTACAGACACTGCTTACAGACAGCGCTTACAGACACCGCTTACAGACAGCGCTTACAGACAGCGCTTACAGACACCGCTTACAGGCAGCGCTTACACACAACGCTTACAGACACTGCTTACAGACACCGCTTACAGACAGCGCTTACAGGCAGCGCTTACACACAACGCTTACAGACACTGCTTACAGACAGCGCTTACAGACAGCGCTTACAGACAGCGCTTACAGACCGTGCTTACGGACAACGCTTACAGGCAACGCTTACACACAACGCTTATAGACAGCGCTCACAGGCAACGCTCACAGACAACGCTCACAGACAGTGCTTACGGACAGCGCTTACACACAGCTCTTACGGACAGCGCTCACAGACAGCGCTCACGGACAGCGCTTACGGACAGCGCTTACGGACAGCGCTTAGAGACAGCGCTCACGGACAGTGCTTACGGACAGCGCTTACAGACAGCGATTACGGACAGCGCTTACAGACAGCGCTTACGGACAGCGCTTACGGACAGCTCTTACAGACAGCGCTTACGGACAGCGCTTACGGACAGCTCTTACGGACAGCGCTTACAGACAGCGCTTACACACAACGCTTACAGACAGCGCTTACGGACAGCGCTTACACACAGCGCTTACAGACAGCTCTTACAGACACCGCTTACAGACAGCGCTTACAGGCAGCGCTTACAGACAGCGCTTACGGACAACGCTTACAGGCAACGCTTACACACAACGCTTATAGACAGCGCTCACAGGCAACGCTCACAGACAGTGCTCACGGACAGCGCTTACGGACAGCGCTTACGGACAGCGCTTAGAGACAGCGCTCACGGACAGCGCTTACGGACAGCGCTTACGGACAGCGCTTACGGACAGCGCTTACACACAACGCTTACAGACAGCGCTTACACACAACGCTTACAGACAGCGCTTACACACAACGCTTACACACAGCGCTTACAGACAGCGCTCACAGACAGCGCTTACAGACAACGCTTACACACAACGCTTACACACAGCGCTTACAGACAGCGCTTACAGACAGCGCTCACAGACAGCGCTCACAGACAGCGCTCACAGACAGCGCTTACAGACAGCGCTTACACACAGCGCTTACGGACAGCGCTTACACACAACGCTTACAGACAACGCTCACACACAACGCTCACAGACAGCGCTTCCCCGTGCGAGATTACCGATCGACGCTCTCTACAAGCGTCCATAGTGTTTTGCTGTTTATAGCTTGCGCGTCGTAATAAGGTTCAAATCAATGTTTTTAAGCCTCAAGCGCTTGAGAATTTATTTCTCTCTCTTTCTCTCTTCTCTCAAGGATGAGAAAGAAGGACAGCACGGTGCGTTCGCTCTGCCGGAGCGCGCCGAGGTTAAGTGGCCCGCAGTAAAAAAGCGTTCGAGTTTCTGCACTCATACACGACGCACGATGAAAAACTTCATGCAACATTTTTCTTGAAAAAAATAATACACAATGTTCTTTTCATGGCCGAGATATTCAGGCACTGCGGAGGTCTTTGTTTCTGTATCTGCTGAGCAAAAGAAGAAATAAATTCCCATTAATACGCCACAACGTCTGTAAAAAATAAAACTGAGAATATTCGACATCTGAAATGGCCGTTTAGAAACAAAACCTTTTCTGCTTTTTGAAATTGTGTTTATTATCTTCAAGACAGAAAATATTCGAAATGTATTTTGATCAAAATATCATTTTAGGATTTTAGGTTAAAATTATTTGGTGGTTTACAGTAAATTTTTTTAAATCTAAACTCTAATTGAAACTATCATATTTTTTTTTTCATTTTTAGAATTTTTTTTTATTGTATTTTATACTTTTTGTCTGTTTTATTTGTTCTTATTCACTGCAAAACTGCATTTATTATTTTACTGAATATTTTGCATTTCTAATATTTTGTCTTGTTCTCGTTATTCCTTTTTAAATACTTTTCTTACAAATTTTTTGCCCTTTTTTTTTTAAATCTGTGTAGAGTTTTGTATACCTGTGTAGCTCTTCTGAACATGTATGTGTCGTGTGTTTTCAGAGAATCAGATTCCTCCCGGTTTCCCGAGCATCGATATGGGTCCTCAGCTCAAAGTGGTGGAGCGAACGCGGACCGCTACCATGCTCTGTGCCGCTAGCGGGAATCCCGATCCGGAAATTTCCTGGTTTAAGGACTTCCTTCCCGTCGACATCAACAGCAGCAACGGACGGATAAAGCAGCTCCGCTCAGGTATCAGTGAAAACCGCGTGACGTCGCAGTTCATTCTATTAAATTAGTAAAAAATAAGATTTCCTTTATGTACAAGATTAACAAAGTTCTTAAGTCGTACATTTCATATTTCTTTTAATATTCTGTCACAAAACTCTTTTTGAAAACTAAGTAACTCGTAGCTCTTAGCAGTGACTCGAGTAGCTGGAGGAAGGGGTGGGGGAGGGGTTACTCTGTTGCCATGACAACAACTCGAACAATTCAATTCAAATTGATTCAATTCAGTTCAGTTCGGTTCAGTTCAGTTCAGTTCAGTGAGCTTTATTGTCATCATCGTTACAGCTGTTAAACGTTTTGACAAAACATTGAACTGGAAGAAGTTTTTTATGAAAATAGCGATAAAAATAGAAAAAAGAAAAAGAAATTGTTCAGAAAATCCACGTAAATAAATAAATAATTTAATTTATAACTCAGTGCGACTGATAGAAATTATTAACTTGGAAATTGTTTACATCAAAACAAACGATAGAATCTTTTGTCAAAACAAACAATAGAAATTGTTTACGTCAGGCAGATTGTGGGGTGAGTGGGCGGGGCTTGTTTTCCTGTCAGTCTGTTTCTCTTTCTGTATTTGATTTAAAAAAATAATTTCCTACATTTGATTCTTTTGATTCTCTCTCTTTCTCTTCTCTCTCTCTTTCCTCTCTAACGCTTCTGTCTCTGATCTTGCTTTGCGTTTCGTTCCTTCCGCCCAGGCGGCTCACCGATCCGAGGTAAGACAGCAGACAGCCGGGTGATGAATGTGTGAAAACGTTGTCCACGTGTTTCCTCACTCCTCCGTGTCTTTTCATCTTCACCTTCATCCGCTCACTCTGTCGTTCGCGTGCTTCGGACGGACACGGCGATCTGAACTGATTTTTAAGATCTTATGATAAACATTTCAGCTTTAAGAAACTGTACAATTTTCAAAATACAACTTTTTCAACCTTTAAACAATAATTTGGTGAAATTTGATTACAGTAGTATTTATATTATTATTCATTTTAGCCCAAATAAATTAGTTGTTGTTTTTTTGTTTGTTTTGTTTTGTACAGATGATGAGTTATTAGCTTTAACACAGCAAAATTGAAGAATATTCAATACAGTGAATTCATTCGTTCATGAGTTTTATTACAGTATTTCAAACACACGTACAGTAACAGGTCGATGTGTACGAGCTGTACGCGAACCTGCGTAGCGTATGATTTGGGCGCTTATATCTGTTACAAGCTTGACAGGCCACGCCCACAAATGACAACTGCTAGCGTGAGTGCAGGATTAGCGATTAAAAGGATAAATGAAACCCGCAAAAGACGGTTTAGAAACCATATTTTTGGTCAAACCTTTAATTCTGCACTGTTTTGTGTGTTTAAAAGCATTCTTACCGTGTCAGAAAGATCAACAGAGCAGAAGTGTTGAAGTGTTTGACCTGCGGTAAGACAGCGTCAGATTTGCGTGTGCGTGCGAGTCTCTGTGCTCGTGTGTTTATTTTAATTCTTGGTGGAAATAAAAAAAAAGTAACGTGGCCCCGGGTCAGAGCGATGATCTCATTTAATTAAATAACCCCCCTACAAGTTTATCTCAAACATCAGGACAGTTGAACAGAAGGATTTCTCACACAGATAAACACTTCATGAATGTCATCCCGTGGAGGAGTTACGCTTAACGCGAAGCCATTCTGTATAAACACACATCGATCACGTGGGAATGAAGTCATCTCATCCAAAACCTCCCGGAAAATCATCGCAGCCATAAATCACACCCCTCCATTTCAACGTTTGATCAGCATGCGTCCACTTCCTGTGTCCACCAGTACATGATTACGATCCAGAGTGAATGTCAATCGCTTTTAGATTCTGTCTCTATCACCATTTCTTTGTTGCACCATTGCAACTTCCTTAAGTTAAAAAAGTTCCTAGTCAGAGCTAGAGGTAGCAGAGCTGAAGATGTTGAGGTTCTCTTTGGGAGTGACGAGGTTGGACAGGATTAGGAA